>JACAVU010000012.1:7310533-7910533 GCA_014183005.1 Castanea mollissima
ATGTGAAACTTTCTCTTGAAGACTTGAACCTCGGCCCTTGCCCCCCATACCCCACAAGTACTTATAATTGTGGAGTGACCATCACACCAAAAGTGTGCAGTGGTAGGGTGGAGGGGATTTATTCAATGACAATTGAATTTAAAGAGGAAAAACAACACGACTATTCAATCCGCATTCTTTAGACTCCAAAACTTTTTCTCGAGTAAGTCTCTAAATATTTCAATAAAGAAATACATATTGAATTTTTTTCCTACAATAAATTGAGTTTTGGGTTAATGGTTTTTTTTTTTTTTTGAGTTTTGGTTTAATGATGATTGTATAATGATCTATATGTTGTGTGTGCTTTCTTTTCTATAAATTTCAATAATGTATCAATCGAGGATTTTAGCATTTGGTTCATTAAGGTGTTTTTTTTTTAAAAAAAAAATTTGAAATTTCATTATTTTGTTTTGCTTTTGTCACTTTTTATAATGAACTCATAACTAACAAAGTTCTATGACAATTATAGTATAATATATATACAACATTCTCCGAATTTATCTTACATAAAACATTGCAATATTATCCGTGCATCGCATGGGCAACTTACTAGTTAATTATAATAGCCATTTGAAAATTGAACTTAACTATGCTTTTATTGAAATGTTATTTTGTGTGATATAATGTATTGAGTTTTAAATAAAAAGCTGATGTGAGAATCTCTTATTAGATGGTGTAAAACATTTATACCCCATCCTTACCAAATTTTGACTCATACATGAATACATATTTGAAATCGCTTTATTAAGAACTTGTTTAAGGCTTAAATTTTATAAAGAACATACAATACTTTGTAATTTCTTTTATTAAAAAAAAATCCTTTGTAAATTCCAATAATATTATCATAATATTAGGTTAGGGAGACTCATACCTTTTTATTACGAGAAAGTCTCAGCCACTTTAGCAAGTTATGGTAAAAGACTAAAAGTTGCGTTTGTAGAAGAATTATTCTATGATTCAATTAATCTATAAAATGTCATTTTTATTAAAGAGGTAATTACTTATTAGTGAATTTGAAGGGGGGAAAAAAGTAATTAGGGAGCAAAAAGCAGGAACTGTCGTTTACATCTTAGCTCATATCTTTTGAGCCATTAAAATAAAAGTGTTAGATCTTTAATGGAAGTCTGATGTGTTCCTTTAGTAACTGTCTCAATATTGGATTATATTTAAACAATCAGTCTAATTACTCAGCTCGAAGACATTGCTAATATAAAATAATAATAAAAGATTGGACATTTTTCCATTAGCTGAATGGGTCCTATATCAACATGCCACTTAACTCAGTGATTTGGGCAACCTTTGTTTCTTAATTCTCAATCTCTATTCCCTCACTAGTAAAATCCACACTAATCTGACTAACTAGAGCCATGACTGACTTTGTCAAACCGTTGCCGTCAGGGTTTTCACATAAAGAAATTTTTATCCGATTACTTTAAGCTACCATGCATTTAGTTGAAGTGTTCTGCAAGCCTCCTTCACAATGACATGATAACTCACTAGTCAGGGCCAATCTCAGCCAAGTTGACACATAGGGGGGTTGGTTTTTTTGATAATCTAGAAAGTTCATTTATCAAGCAAAAGAGTCCACAACAATGCAATCAACCTTACAAGCATTCAAGATGATTTTTGAGGTTTCCTACTTATTACAATAAAAATGTCTTTTAAGTAGGCCAATCTATGGGTCGATTCGGGTTGGGTTTGTGCCCAACCCGGAACAAACCCGACCACTTTGAGCGATAGAAAATCTAACCTGCCGCAAATCATTGAAAAACACAATTCGATTCAGTTTTGGGTTGACTGGACATCGTTGGTTTCGGTATAAACCGATGGAGCAGCATCGGCAACAAAAACTAGCCGGATCTCAACAAAATCTCGTCGAGATCTAGCCGAATATCGTCAAGATCTCAACGGATCTCACCGGATCAGCTTTTGAGAGTGGCGGATCTCGGTTGGGTTGGTTAGATTCGATTTCTCATGTGAAGACCCGCCAACCAACCCTTCAGATTTGGTTTCTAGACATGTAGACCTGCCACCGACCATCGTCGGAGTCAAGTTAGACGGTTTCAATTTAGGCCCGGGCGGTTTGGTCGGGTTGGCCGGGTGCAGGTTAGCTTGGACACCCCTACTTTTAAGACTAACAGCAAGTTTGGCAATAGTGTGGGGGTGTTAAAGCCTTAATTGCTTGGTCATTGTATTAATTCATACATCCATTCAAAAGCATCTTAATTTGCATAATATATGGTTAAAGATTTTGGAGGATCTCTAGCGTCTTTCTTTTGTAAGCCTTTGAGGAACATCTATGTTTATATAATATCTAAAAGCTTAAACATAACATTTATTATTGTTACACTCCTATTGATCCACATTAACGTAGTAATTCAGTCCACTTAATCCACTTCGGTCTATTTCAGTTTATTATGGCCCATTTCGATTTATTCGGTTTTTTTGGGTCCAATTCGGTTCACTTTTGTCCACTTTGGTCTATTTTAGTGCACTTGCTTAAAGATGAGAAAAAAGAAATTTTGATTGAGAATATCTATTCTAAATTCAAATTTATTACAAAATATAAATTTCAAATTCATATAGCTAGAGTAGAAGGGGAAAGCAAAGGCTTTGGAGCAAAATTGGAAGTCAATCACAGATGGATACTAGCAAGGAACAAGTTTTCTAGGAAAGGCCAAAGGGAACATGCCAAAACTAGAAATTATCAATTATGTGTGAAATCGTAAAATATAGACAGAGTAAACACAAACCACATTTATGTTATACAGTACTTTGTCTTTAAATTAGCTTAATATGTTAACTATTGCCTCAATAAAGTATATGGAAATTTCTGGTGTTGAGGATTCCGTTCTTGATTCCTAAGATAATCTTATTTTCTAATTTCCATCAATATTAGACTGTGCCATGAATTATCAACTGTACAAAAAAGGTCATTGGCTTCCTTCATTTTATATGTTTGGTCGTTCATTATCATAAAATAAATAGGAAGAAAAGTAAAAAGTTAATTAGGGGGAAAAATAAAAATTAGTGAGAAATTGGCCCTTCGCCTCCCACTGTAATGTCCGGAAAAACCTTCTCCATCCACATCAATCAATCAATATATTATATATAAAAGCAGAGACCTCATATGAGAAAGCATGAGATTCTGCCAAGTGGCATCTTCCTTTGGCATAGTCTCTCTATCTTCCACATTAAACCCTATCAATGAGTGCATTCACCCAAAACAAAAAACAAAAAATTCTATCATTAGGGCCTATGTTTTCTCTTCATGCCTTTTAGCATACCTGGTGCAATTACACAGTAACACAGACCCACATCTCTTTTCACCTCTTGCTATTCTCTTAATTTTGTCTCTTCTCTTTCCCACACATTTGGTCATCTCATGCATGTGGTTTTGTCTAAACCTTAAGGACTGAGTGTAGAAGATGAAAAGCCCTCAAATCCACCACGTACATTCTCTCCACGCTTACAAAAACTTATCTTTCACTCAAGCTTTGATAATTTCTTCTCTCTTTGGATACCGTAAGTGCTTCACTCATGCCTATTTTTTATTTAATTTTAATGTATTTAATTTGATGGTATGCCAAATCGTGAGAAGCATAGATGGAGCTCTAGAATTATATAAATATTATATTATTGTTGTTTAAGTGTGTGTCTTCCCATCAAAAAAAAAAAAGTGTGTCTTTGCCTCTTTGGCTTTATTTGTGCAGTGATGTTTGTCTCTCCAATTCTTATTGTTTTTATACTAAAGGTTTATTTTTGGTTTTATACGTTTTTGGGTGTCTAACAAAAAACCAGAAAAAATCACTAATTCAAATGTTTGACATGAAAACAAACTTCTTTTACAGATTAGAAGCCCCAATTGTCTTTAAATGCTCTTTAGCAACTTGAGAGAAAAGGGCTATGTTTATTGCTTAGTGGAATAGTAGATGAAAACCAACGTCAAGATCATTGAAGCTAGGTACTTTTTTTTTGCTCATATAATTCAAGTTCTTCAATTTGTTAGACATAATTTTTTGTTATTTATCATATGATCGTAACTTCACAAGGTTAAAATATGTTTTTATGTGTACCTTCAATTGTAATAGATTTTATGATTTGACTATAGAAGAAAAAATCCTTTGCTTGGCTGATGAGGAAGTTTGAGGAATAAGAATAAAGCTTTTACCTTCTTCTATTGTGTATTCTTTAGGGTATTGATCAACCAAATTGGACATATAATTGTAAACAACTAAAATTTATTAAGTTTTAAATCTGTATTTTCTTTCACATTCCCCTATATTCTCATATAGAATAATGAGAAACCTGTGAAATTTATATAAGAAGATACGAATTTCAAGCATTCATTTGCCTAAATATTTACATAGAAAGTAGCACCTCAGCTTTCTTCCACAGTGATTTGTTTGCTTCTACCAGCATATGTTCTTGAACCAAAATGAAGGGCAATATGTATCAAAAGTGTATGGCATGGAAGCATATAAATAATACACATGTTTGAGACACATGCCCTACTTTGAAGAGTTCTTATCTCTAATGTGGCACTTGAGAAAGTCTTAAAATTATGATCCTAACAAAATAAAGAGTTCTTATCTTTTAAATTTTAATTAGTTCTTATTTGAAATGTGGCATTTGAGGATAACAAGTCATTCATTGTAGCATTGAATTGTAAAGGGAGAGCAATTTGAATTTGGAGAAAGCAAAACTAACAATGATTGTCCAGGCTATTAATTTTGAAATTGAGATGTGTAAGATATATCATCTTAGAGGGAGATTTAACATATGCTATTGACAAGTTTCGATCTAAGGAGAGAGATAATTCATGGCTAGGAGCACTGGTGGAGGCTACAATATTAAGAAAAAGTATTATGCATAGTCATAAAGATAATTTTGTATAAAATAAATATAGTTCTTAATTTTTAATAAAATATTTTAAAGTAAATTGATACAGTACCCGTGCATCGCACGGGACATCAGCTAGTTCACATAAATGTGGACCAGTCAACCTCCTCCAATTAAAAAATAAAAAATAGATAGAAAGGAAAGAAAAGAAAAGTAAAATAGAAAGAAACAAAGTTGCATGAGGTTATCAAAATTAGGATTCTACGTAGGATCTCAGAAGGTAGGTGGGATCGTAAAATCGGATTATGGATCGTAAAATCCTACATTATTTGAGAAAAAAAAAAACAATTACACGTTGATATGTTAAATAATTACATAAATTATATATTCACTCATAAAAAAAAAATTGCATCCATTTGATATAATTATCATACATCGCTACATTCATTTGCACATCACTTAAAGAGGCCAAAAACCTCAAAACTTGACAATCTATTGGTATGTTATTTTTTATTTGCCTCCAGCTGACACTCTATCTCTCTACATTAGAATAGCAAAATTTTGTCTATTGGGATGTCATTTTTCATTTGAGTCTAACTAAGTTTTCTATTGCAAAAATCCTTGAAAGATCCAAATCGTTTTTAGCATGTGAGATTGTAAAATCGTAGGATCTAAATCGGGATTTTGACAACCATTTGCATCTGCATGCTCTGATAAGATCTTGACCATATATATGTGTGTGTGTGTGTGTGTAAATCATCTAGAAGTTTATAGAACTTCAATTTATATATCACATATATGAATCATGACATATGAATTCCAATGCTAATAACATAAATTCTTAAAAACATGATTATCAAACCATGTCTACACAAAAGAACACATTCAAGGACACAATAATGCAGAAAATTAAAACTCCAAGATAACGGTTTTCTTAAATTCTATAATTCAATCACATGTTATACAAGCATGAGATGAGTTATAGAATTTAAGAAAACCGTTATCTTGGTGTTTTAATTTTCTGCATTATTGTGTCCTTGAATGTGTTCTTTTATGTAGACATGGTTTGATAATCATGTTATTATGAATTTATGTTAAATTCTCGTGTTGTTTTTATGTTATGAATTTACATGGTTTGACCATATATATATATATATGTGTGTGTGTGTGTGTGTGTGTGTGTGTGTGTGTGTGTATAGTTTTTTTTTTTTTTCCTAATAACATAACCAAAAGGAGAATTTAAACCCAAACATATTTATTAAAAATATTAGTAGGTGTCAGTCGAAATATAACATTCTTCACTATATATAATTAGAGAGAGAAGTTGATTAAAATTGATTTTAAAAAGCCACAAGGAAGAAATTTCTTGTGAAAAGCAACATAGGGACTCGTGGAATGAGGAAAAAATTAGGTGCTCCAGGAGCAATGCTCCCTCGTCTCACATGAGGGGTAAGCCCCATGCATGGGTCCTACCATCGGGCCATCTCTTATATGAGAGGAGAAAACATTGCTCCCGAAGCATGTAAGAATTACCCTTGGAATGACTAGTAATAAGTTGACATTTTTTTTAGGACCGTATGTTCAACTTAAATTGACACTATTATCTTGCCTTTTTGTGTGTAGGTTTTCTTTATATGAAAATGTGATATAATAGAATTGATGAATTATGCACATAGTTTTGCACACATAGCATTCTCCATCATCTCACCAACCTAATTTGATTTTCACAAACGACCATTTCAAATAACTTCATATAGAAGGAACACTGACTTAATTTTACAGGTAGACCTGGGCGTGGACTACAGCAAGTTGGTTAGTTTAATATATTATACTTGATTACGGTGTAATAAATAAAAAGTACGACAAGGAGAGAATAAAAGAATAATAGCGAATATTTAGCAAAAATATATAAATAAATAAAAAATTGTTGGGGAGGCTGTAACTCTTGTCGTGGTTGGAGGTCCTATTGAGGCGAAGGTACAGAGGTGATCTATTATCTATATCGCCACAATAAGTTCCAAATAAAACTATGATTTTTTTTTTTTTTTTTGGTTACAATATAAAACCTGTAAATTTATTAAGATGAAGATAAATCCATTACATTATGAGTAATAACTAACTCAACTTAGTCATGTATTTGAGGCAAGTATGTTGTTTATGGTAATTAGGGACGGTAGCCCCCCCCCCCCCCCCCCCAACCTTTGAAACAAATTTACTAGTATATATACTAGCATAAAAAATTTACTTTTGGCTGTAAAATTAATATACTTGGCCCCCCTCTCCTAAACAATTTACAAGTTAATCCATGAAAGCAAAAATGAAAAAAATTATCAAATCATCCATTGTTTGGTTGTCCCAAGAATATCAAGAAAAACATTTATCTAAACATTTGGACAATTTACGATCTAGACAATAAGGAAAATCTACAAAACAATTCACATATTCAGATAGTAAAAAAAAAAAATCTTTGGACATGATCTAAGTAAAAAAAAATTATAACAAATCAATTATATATTCTAGCAAAACATATCACAAAAACTTAATAATCTTTACCCAATTTCTACCTCTTATTTGAGAGCTCTTTGTCTCTCTCAAATGACTCCACCCCATAGTCACAGAAACAACTTCTATACTGTTAATCACTCCATCCACACACTAATTAGTGTCACTGCTAATCACTAGTAACTTGGATTAGTTAGTGTCTTTAACTCAACTCATGAAAAAAATTTATTTTTTTAAAGAGCTGCTGCTCTTCAACACAACTCGTGGAAATTTTTTTCATTTTTTTTAATGATAGAATTTTATTAATTTTTAATGTTTTATTAACTTTGGAACACACTTGGCATACATGCATAAATGTAATACACATGTGAAACAATAATCTACTGTTTTGTGCCTTACTTAAACTAGCACCAGAGCATGTGTGTGATTAGTCTATTGGTAATAAACTTTGTGCCTAAGCTAAATTAATGTAGTGATGGGAAAAACTTTATTATTTACATAGACTCAAAGCTACAATTCATTATGATGTGATTGTTTAACAAGTTTCTTTTTCTTTTCATTTTTTACTACTTTTTCAAAATGACAATTTTTTAAAGGAAAAGATCTCACATCTTTATACTACCTCAACCTTAACTAAGTAATTATAAAAATAAAATTCCTTAACCAAGACACCAATAATTGTCTCACCCTTTTTTCATTGAATATTAGTGCATGATGTTGATTAACCATTACTTTAGTTGTTTTATTAATGTAATACTAGACATGGATTTGAAGTTTTAACTATAGTTTTTGTATTTTTTTTTTTTTTTAGAATCTTTTATTTATAGGTATAGAATTATGTGAAAAGAATAAATATATTTTAAAAAAATTATAATGTGAATAGAATAAAGAATTAGCCTAACCTCAGACAGACCTTGAAAATATCAAAACGTGCCAATTGACTTATGGAACCCTTAATTATAAATATCTATTATTGATTTTTTTTTTTAAAAAAAATTAATACTAATAATGTATTGTTGTCAACTTTTAGTATTAATATTCCAACTTTTTAAAATTCTTAAACAAAGAACTTTGACCCCTCCCTAAGTTTGAATCCTAGTCTCGTTCCAGATGGTAATAATAAACTGATAAGAATAACAAAAGTGAAAAGAGGGAATAATAATAATAATAATATATTTATGTTTGAGAGCTCTTTTTAATATTTATTTATTTTTAGAAATATAATGACTTTGAAGACCATATAGTAAAGAAGCATATAAACCATAACTATTTAACCGCAATATTGGTCATGTAAGTGAGATGCTAATCATCTTAACTCAAAAGTTTGACATTAAGATTAGGGATGGAGATGGACCCAAGGGAACCTGGGCCCTCTGGCCTATTGAAAAAATATATACTGGTTACATTTTTTTATTTTTAGAGACGGGACTCCCTTTTCGAAAACCTTAGCCTCTACCTTTCTAATTAATTTAACCCAACTAGTATCTACCCAACCCAAAAATTTAACAAAAACAAAATTAAAAAAATTAAAAGTCTTAGTCAACCCAAATATTAGAGTAGTTCTAAATGTTGAATATTCAGCATTTTTTTTTTTTTTGAGAAATAATTACAATATGTTGCTAACCATACAGCTTGCACCATTTCTCTCTTAGACCTCAAGCACTTTGTACATGAGGTAGTGTCAATTCAGCTACAAGGCATTTGACGAATATTCAGCATTTATAACACCAAATACCAAAAACACTATTATACCAAATGTTTTAAATGATATATTTAAGTAGCAAAAGTAAGTTTCGCTTTGTAAATTTTTTTTTGCATTATTATTTTGTGTTTTTTTTTTTTTTTTTTTGTAGTAGATGATTGCATCTTAATGTATTAAGAAATAATGATTTTTTGTGGTTAATAGTTTGTTAATATTATATGGTTGCCTGTTTGGGTTTTTTTTTTCATATATTTTTGCACCCCTAGCTTGAATCCTGAATGACCTTTGCTCAAGAAAAAAAAAAAAAAATTGACCGTTACATGGAACATTATAAAAAAAATAATTATAAGCATATAAACTAAATACTAAATAAACAAAATACCAAATATTAGTATTAGAAATTGAAATAAGCCAAACACCAAAAATTATTTAGAGAATTTGAAGAAAGTAAATCTTCAAGCGCAAAACACACAGCATCCTAAAATGAGAATAAAATTTTACCTTATCCTACCACCGATGAAAATATTTTTTTATTAATTTTTACCATATCCTAAACCACTAATGAAAATAATTTTTTATTTTTATTTTTACCTTATCCTAAACCACTAATGAAGCAATAAGCATACTAACAAGAACACCGAATGAAACAGTTGTAGAATAGGTTCCTGAATGTGACAATGGAGATGGGGCTGGAACTCCACCTCCAGTACTGCTTGAGGATGTTGGCAATGGAGTCTTGGAACTTGGTGTCACTGGAGTACTCTTTGCTGATGATTTTGGAGCTGGTGATGATGATTTTGAAGGAGTCATTGGAGGTTTAACTGGAACATCATATTCATTAGTAATTTTACATAAATTAATGAACTTGATAACGACAATTTAATATCAAATATGAAATAATAATATTATAATTTAAGAATTTGAAAACACGGCTTCAAAAATATTAGAATTTTTATTTATTTTAATTTCATTCTTCAAGAGTGAGTTAATTACACACAATCAAAACATTATAGGCACAATGCATTCCCAAAGAGAGAGGGATTGACGAGCTAATTTTTGTAAACCAAATACAACTTTCGTTATTATTATTTTTATTTTTCTCTAAAAGCTAATTAATAAAAGATTCATATCTTTTTATTAAAAAGAAAATGCCTTGAATGATAGTAAGGAAACTGCATTTTTCTAACAATACCAAAAAAAAATCTCAAAAAATTAAAATTTATAACAAAAAAAATAAAATAAAGAGACGTGAGCATCATTATTAAGCTCTTAATGTCCTAAACACATACCAGGAGTTGACTCAGGAGGCAAGGAAACTGCATGCAAAAAGAATAAAACCCCACAACTCATTAACACATTAAATAAGTAGAAATTTGCAAATGCTAGTATGCAAAACAAGATAAAGAGTAAATCATTTACCATCACGACAAACTTCAGACATCATCAGGACCCTTGAAACATTCAAATTAATATCATAGGAAGGAGTGATCTTTATGGCTTCTATAATACACGAAGCATCGGTATTCATTGCTAATTCAAACGCAGTGCAACATTCAGGGTCTGGCTTTGTCACATCACTTTCATCACTCAGAAAAGACATGCAATCTACCAAATCCCATATTAAACCTGAGCAATTCCCATAGGGTGACTGTGAGGGTGAAAGGTCAGAACTTGCTATAAAAAATGATGTAAACAAAAAGCAAGTGAAGATAAAAACTATCTTCATCTTTTGTGATTAGGAGTGGAGGAAGATGTGAGAGTTTTTTCAGATCAGCATGCTTTCATTTTTTCAGTTTTAAATAAAGATCTGTTTTAAATTTAAGATAGGGTTTACCTAAAATGAAGGAATATTTTGATTTTTAGTTGTAATCCTTTCTGGATATCGTCTCCTATCAAACTTCAAACACTTCAAGATACTTCACGTATCGTCTGATTGGAAATCAAATGATATCTTTTTAAACCTAAAACAGATAATAAATGGTTGTCAACCCATTCTGTTAACCGATATTATCTCCACTCCTCTCTCTCTCAAATAAAAAATAAAAATCTCATTTTTCACTCAAAATAAAAATTGTACTAACTTGATTTTTCAAAATACAATTTAAAATGCATGATAGTGTATGATACATTTAGTTACAAAAATGTTACATTGAAAATTAAAATGTTGCATGTCCTTCTAATTAAGAGAAGAGAACAATCAGAAAATAATTCAAACGGTTGAAGCACTGGTGTGAAGTGACACTAAGGAGGCATAAAATCCATCCTTGATATTAATCAAAGTTTCATGCTTTCCTTTCTCCACGATTACTCCATTTTTAACAACAGCTATTAGATCAGCATTCTTGATTGTGGATAATCGATGAGCCACAACTATTGTAGTCCGGTTAACCATGACTCGGTCTAATGCATCTTGAACAATTTTCTCAGACTCGGCATCTAGTGCACTAGTAGCTTCATCTAAAAGTAATATTTTTGGACTTTTAAGTATGGCACGTGCAATGGCGACACGTTGCTTCTGCCCACCAGATAATTGGACTCCTCGTTCACCTACCATGGTATCATAACCCTGCATTTTGCAAACTTGTGAGACAAGTATTAAAGCACATGTGCAAGTTAATGCTATCCACCATAAGTGTCTTAATAGAGGGACTTAGTTTGTGAATGAAAATGAGATGGGTTTTGAAAAATGATTTGTATTGCTCAAACCTGTTGTAAGCTACTAATGAATTTGTGGGCATTGGCCAACTCTGATGCAGATATAATTTCTGCCTCAGTTGCATCTCCTTCCTTTCCATATGCAATGTTGGCACGGATAGTGTCATTGAACAAAATTGGTTCTTGGCTCACAAGCCCCATTTGCTGCCTCAACCATTTGAGTTGGAACTTTTGAATTTCAATTCCATCCAGTGTTATATGGCCTGAATCAGGATCATAAAATCTTTGTAAAAGTGAGATCACAGTTGATTTTCCACTACCACTTTCTCCGACAAGGGCAACCGTCTGAAAGATGTTTAGAACAATAACTTGATCAATACGTTTTAAACGAAATGCTCATTGCGAAAAGGAAATGGAAGTTTAGATACAATCCTATAATTAAACTTTACCTTGCCAGAATGAATTTTCAAGTTGAGGTCTCGGAAAATCTGAATATCTGATCTAGAAGGATACTTAAAGCTTACATGACGAAGCTCAATTTCACCCTTTACATCATCCAATTTCATGCCAGACTCCTCACTTGGGTCTATCTTTGACTTCCGATCTAATATTGCAAATATGGAAGCAGCAGCGTTCTTGGCTTTGCTAGAATCAGGAGCAAAGGAGCTTGTTTGAGAAATTCCAATTGCTGCCATGGTTAAGGCAAAAAAAACCTGTAGAGCATATATACAAAATTTCAAAGTTAAATTTGTATGAGTGTATTTCACCATTCTCTGGTAGTTGCCAAATTTCTTCTAAAAAACTTTGAAAAACATGAGAAGAATATTTACCCGGAAAACGTCTGAGAATGTTGTTTTGCCAGCCTCAACAAGTCGAGCTCCAGCATAGAAACTAGTTGCATAGACAGAAAACAATAAGAAGAAAGATAACCCAAATCCCATTCCACTAATCAGGCCTTGCCGTATCCCTGTCTTCATAGGACCTTCACATTTTCTTTTGTATAATTCCATCACATTCTCCTCAGCACAAAAAGAAGCAACTGTTCTTATACTTCCAACTGCATCATTAGCAACCTGGCTTGCTTCCTCATACATCATCTGAAAAAATTCAAATTTACATCTAGATAAATTCTTTTTAACATAAATACTAAAATTTACTTGTAAAGAATTCTACAACATCATCATTCTTGAAGAATGTTTAGCATGCTGCAATCATACATAGTAACATAGAGAAGGCATTAAATTTAAAGCATACCTTTGCATCTGCACTAAATCCTTTCATGAACTTCACTTGAATAAACCCATTAACTCCAATTAGAGGAAGCAATACCAGGATAATAAAAGCCAACTGCCAGCTAGCAACAAAAGCAATGATCAACCCAGCAACTGCTGAAGCCATATTTTCTACCATCTGACCAAGTGCATCCCCTACTAAAGCACGTACTGATGCTGCATCTGCTGAGAGCCTTGCACCAATTGCACCACTTGAATTATCAGGATCGTCAAACCAACTAACCTCCATGTTAACCACCTTCTCAAAGCACATTACTCTAATACGTCTGATTAATTTACACCCAGCCACAGCAAAGAAGTATGATTTTGCTGGAATTACCAGAAATGATGCCAGACCAAGGAGCATAAACATTATTGCCCAAAATTTTGAATCCTTTTTTAGTCCATTAGGTTCAAAAAATATCTTGATAACGCTGGAAAATAGTAATCCAAAAATTGGAAATATTACGCCATTGAGGATTGCAGCTACAGCTCCAATTATAAGCACTGGAATCTCAGGCTTGTTAAGGTAGGCAACGCGGCTGAGTGGAACATTTGGAAGTTTTTCTGTAGGTACTGAAGGGGATTCTGTTTCTGCCCGTGCAATGTCTGGTACATTAACTCCCGTAGGTAAACCAAATGATACAGAGAATGAGTGGCGGCTACTGTTTCCCACTCCAGATGATCCTCGACTTATAGATCGTTGGATTGACATTCTTTGAGTTGAGTGTCTGAATGATTCCACGGTAATTTCCTGATTGTTTCGATCATCTAAACTTTGTCCTGATTCTTTGTTTATTTCTTGCAAGCGTATAAGCTGAGAGTATGCTCCCTCAGGATCCTTGAGTAGTTCTGAGTGCGAGCCTGGTCAAGTGACATTAACATTACTCAGTATAAGTCAACTATCTTCTTTCACATCAGTATGTGAAATCTGGGATCTAATAATTACTTGTAGCGAAGACTAGTTTAAGATTCCAAAATTGATTAGGAAAAAATAATGCATGATAGTATAAGAAAGCAAATCCTTTTCATTCTGTTTATCAAAAAAAAAAAAGTCCTTTTCTTTTTTCTTTTTTTTTTCAATTATGCAACTTCTATAATCATTCGGGAATTTCGAAAAAATGATGTTTGATGACAATATCCAGGACATACACCAATTCCCATAATACAGATTAATGAAGGCTTCTACATATATCCTCATTCCAATTAAAGAAAATTCACACGTGGGAGATTGTGATATGTTTTGGTCGAGATAACAAATTATTACCAAGTACGTACTATAAACACAGGGTTCGATGCACACTTTGATACTGGTTCCACATGAGAATAAATTTTAAAAAAGAAATCAATGGCTATAGTTATTAGGTACCTTTTTCAACCATCTTTCCCCTATGAATGACGGCAATCATATCAGCATTCCTTACTGTGCTCAAACGATGGGCAACAATGACTGTTGTCCTGTTGACCATAATCCTGTCCAATGCCTCTTGCACTATCCTTTCAGACTCTGCATCAAGTGCACTTGTAGCTTCATCGAGAAGTAGTATTCGTGGGTCTTTCAGAATTGCTCTTGCAATGGCAATCCTCTGTTTCTGTCCACCAGACATCTGTGTTCCGTGCTCACCAACCATGGTATCTAGCCCCTGGAAATGAAATTCAAAATATTGAAGTAAATCGACAAGTTTTCTGATAATGAATATGAACACAAGGTCCCAGTGTAATCAAGTTGACTGAAAATCAGAACCTGTGGCATTTTGTCAATGAATTTAGCAGCATTAGCTAGTTCAGCTGCTGCTCTTATCTCTTCCATAGTTGCACCATCCTTTCCATATGCGATATTTTCCTTAATGCTGGATGCAAATAACACAGGTTCCTGGCTGACAAGACCAATTTTCCCTCTAATCATTTGAGCTGAAATTCTTTGAGGTCAATTCCATCTATAAGAACTTCGCCAGCATGAGGGTCATAGAATCTCTCTATCAGACTAATGACTGTTGACTTCCCACTACCACTTTGTCCAACCAAAGCTGTAGTTGTGCCACTTGGGATAGAAAGAGAGAATCCATTGAATATTAGTTCATCCGGTCTGCTTGGGTAACTGAAATAAACATCCCTTAGCTCTATATCTCCATGAATGTCATCTAACGTCCTTCCCTTTGTGTCATAAGCATCTATCACTGGCTTCCTCCCTATAGTTTCAAACATCTTAAATGCTGCAGCTTGACCGGCAGCGAATGCACTCATGCAGGGAGATGCCTGTCCTAGAGACCTGAAATATCCATATGGAATCAGAAAATGAGAGACTCACGAATAATTAGAAACTAAGATGTCCAAATACTAATCCGAATGTTTAAATTCTTTGCTTGCTTTTTATGAAACAAAAGCAGGAGGAAATTTCCATTTATTAGGTACAATGAGAATATAACCATATTAGCATATGAAAACTATTAGAAGTAAAACAAGAAAAGAAATGCAGCTCACATGGAACCGGTTAACACAGCAACTATCACGTTCAGCACTTGACCCCCATTATATCCTTTCTCCAGTATCATCTTTGCACCAAACCATACAGCCAAAGCATAAGTGCAGAATACTACTAACATAACCGTGCCAAGACCAAAACCAGAAGCCAAGCCTTCTTGAACGCCTGAATTGTAAGCTTTTAAAACAAATTTCTTGTAACTAATTATAGCTTGCTTCTCACCGGTGAATGATGCAACCTAGACAACAATCAAGTTCAATGTCGTGATTTTTATAAAACTTAAAAGCAGAACCAAACACATTATTTTAAGATAAAACTCCAAAATATCCCAGGCACATATTTGGTTATGACAACATGACATACTGTTCTGATTGAGCCAATTGTCTGTTCAACTACATTTGCTGCTTTTGCATAAGCACTTTGTCCCCGGGACGCCATCTTGGCTATGATGATGGACATAACTGCACCAGATGCCACAAGAAGAGGAATAGAGGATAACATTACAAGGGTTAGAAGCCACCCTTTGATAAATGCTATCACAAAGCCTCCGATGAATGTAGAAGTCAGTTGCAAAAATTTCCCAACCTGCACAAACACAATTTTCAAACCCCTGGATCTTGTGCACAAAGATATGCAAAATTCAGGATCATTGCTTTTGATGTAACTGTAACAGCACTTTATACCTTCTCACCCATTGCATCCTGTATTAGGACGGTGTCACCAGACATTCTGCTAATAACCTCGCCAGTGTTTGTTTCCTTATCAAAGAATGCAACATCTTGCCTCAGAATAGTCTTCAGATACAAACCCCTTATTCGTGCAGCCTGTCGCTCCCCTGTCACCATCCAGCAAGCCACCTCTGACAAAAAACAAAACATATTTCTCAACTCAACAACTGATACTGATGAACAAAAGAACAATAAGCAATAAAATTTTGAAGTGATTGGAGTATGCAATATACTTACGAAGGAAAGCTGCCACAGCCGCACCCAGTGCCAAGTAGACAAATTTTAGACAGACCTAAAATTTTGGAGGAAACCAATTTATAAGATCTTCATGTAACAATTTTAAGATGTCAGAAAAGAAAGAACAGGGTTGCTAATACATCCCTTAACATAGGTTAATACTCGATTCAAGCTCCAGTAGATTATTATATAAGCAGCTGAAATATATCAAATTCTTATCTCTGAAAAGTATTTAAATCATAAGTCTTAAAATTTAAATCACATCTTTCAGTCAAAAGGTTGGACCTTATCAATTACAACTTATGCAGAATATCTGTACCTTGGAAACTGTATCAACTATGTTGGGGCTATTCTGGTTTTGTCCAAAAGAATTGATCAATTCCCCGAATAGCACGGTCATAAGGGGCATACATATCCCATTCCCAACGGCACCAATTGTGCCAAGGATCATCAGCAAAATATCAGTGGAATCTGCAAATGAGAACAGTTTCCGAAATGGAACAGTGTTAGTTTTCTCATCCCCTTTGCTCTTCGAGTCTTCTTGATCACCATTCATGTTGGAGGTTTTCTCTTCTTCTGCATTGCTTTTTGATGTGGTGGCTGCATCTGTATTTGCTTGGCTACCCAAGCCATTCTCCACTGCCATTTTATCCAAGATCCTAATGCAATTTTTAGTTACTTTAATCAGGATAAACAGAATCTATATGGCCCCTGAAGCACACAATTAATGGTTGAAATCAGTAACTTATAAGCCAAACTGGAAATTTCAAACTAGTGGGACTTACAGAAATACTAACTTAGCATCACTAACCGATAAAATGATATATATGAGAAGTTAAAAAGATAATAGTACAACAGGGAATTGACCTAGCATCTTTGTCTTGAATTCAACTAAAGTGGCCATTTAAGAAACGAAAGGGAAAGTTTAGCACAAAAAAGAAACGGAAGGGAGATATTGTACTTTTTTTTTATGTTGAACTTTTCAGATGCAAAATCATTGTTCATGTTGAAGCAGACACTGACAAACTAAATCAGCAGGGAGCTAAAGATGTCAATCAAGCCCTCGTTTTTACTCCACCAGAAGAAACAAAAGAAGAGACAAAAATTGTTTCTAATCATTCAGCATACAGTTAGAGAATGTAGCGAAATTAATCACAGCCAATGCAAATTCGGTATCTTTACAATCTTGATCACACCAAAATAGTATCAAATTTTCTTCTACAAAGGCTCTCCATGAAGTGCAAACAAATAACAAAGATGAGAGAGAGAGAGAGAGGTGGTTTATTATAGTCTGCAGCTTGTAATAACAGTTTTTGCAACTTGTTAGTAGCATATATTCTTTGGTTCTGAAGAAAATGTTATTCATCCAAAAAAATTCCAACTTCAAAAGGTGCCCACTGCCCATGAAGCATGATGGGTCCAAAAAAGGGAACAAGCAAAGTAGAATGAATAAACTTTGATATGTTTTGGCAAGATCAGATCTCCGCAACCCCTTGGCTCCCATCAAAAACATCTAAAACCTCTGATAATTCTGAACTTTCCAATCAAAACAACCATAAGCATTTCATTCAATCATCATAGTTATATCATGATAGAGCATTTAATGAACAAAAGTACAAAAACCCATCTGACAAATGAGGTATTGAGAAAGATAAATGCCTAGGAAGATAAAAAAAGAAAGGGTACCTTAAAAATGACCTGTGTCTGAGATCCACAGGGCTGCCTTAGTGCACTTTTAAGGAAAGACCGTTTTTATTTAGCTGTTCCAAGTACATTATATATATCGAAGCATTTTCCACATATATATGCACTTTGTCTTTGCTTGAAGTGCAAGCACAACTATTTAAAGCCTGCCACTATTAATAGATTTCACATGAGGTCAGAGGTGTTCATGGTCAAAAGCGCCAAATATCCTACTTGTCAAACAATTTTGAATTTTTTTTTTTTGTTTTGTTTTTTGGTGTGGTTATTCTTTGTCGACTATTCTTTAATAGTAAAGTATATATCTAATATCTTTGTAGAAGACCGAAAAGGCAACTAATCCTACTGGCATGTGTTTTTTATTTTATTTCTTTTTATAACGAAAGACAACTTTGAAACGCCTCTTAATTTGAGATTTGACCAACCTTCACTCTTCTAGAAATGAGTCCCAGTGACGGAACTATTCTAGGGCTGAGGGTTGCAATCCCCCCTCCTCAACCTTTGAAAATAAAAGTACTAGTACGTATAAGAATTTTAATTCTTGAAATTTATATACTTGGCCCCCTTTTCAAAAAAATTACAAATTAACCCAAGAATTTTTTTTTTTTTTTTTTTTGAGAAGAAATTAACCCAAGAAATTCAACAGATAGATAACAAAAATTATCTATAAAAAAAATGCACATATCTAGACAATAAGAAGAATCTTTGGACAAATCATAAATCTGGTGTAAGCAAAAACAATAATAGTAAATCAATTACAAATCCTAGCAAAAAAAATCACAAAAATCCAATAACCTTTACCCAATTTCTCCCTCTCACTTAAGAGATTTATGCTCCTCTCAAATGTTTCCTCCCTCATATATAGCCATAGAGACAACTCCTATACCACATATTGATCGCTTCATCCACACATTAGTTTGACTTTGAAAATATTAAGACATATCAATTGACTTACAAAACTCTTGATTATAAAATCCTATTATTGATTTTTTTTTTCAAAAGAAAAAATACAAATACAAATAATAATTAATAAATTAATGCTAATAATACAATGTTGTCAACCTCTAATAATGATATTTGAATTTTTAAAAATCTTTGAACAAAGAAACTCGGCCCCCTAAGTTTGAATCCTAGTTCCGCTCTGGAAATGACTATACAATATTAGACACACTGTTCTTAGTTTCTTACTCAATAAGCAAAACAGTATTTCATCAACCAAAAAAAAAAAAAAATCAAAACAGTAAATCTTGTATACAATTCTAACTTAGGTTTTTTTTTTTTTTTAGTTATGTATTTGAATTTAATTCAAGATTAATCTCAGTCTTTCTCTTTCTCTTTTTCTTTTTCTTTTTTCCTTTTCTCTTTTATATGGAAAATCTATGTTAAGCTTTATTTAGTTATCTCACTAACTTAAAATTTCAAGAATATTGTTAAAGAATATAATACTATATATACTACCTTGAAAAACCGAGGTATGGACCACAATAGAACACATGTACAAAATATTTTTCTGCTAAAGTTTTCTACTTACGCAAATATTTTTTTAATAATATTTTTTATAGTTGATGAGATAATATGGTGAGATCAGTGCAATAAAAGAATTGTGATAGAGTAATTTTATTCTAATTACGTTTTGTTATGTCATCGTAGTAGATCAATTATGAGAAATTGTCATATTATATTATTCTAAAGAACAGTTGTGAAAATTTTTGTCATCTTATATCATGATAAGAAATGCGAGGTTCATGTATAGAGAAAAGATGAACCCATGTTCTCACGTGATTTTCATTGAGTTGTTTGACATTAGACCTAAAAGATTGGAATCTTTTGACATAGCAATTGGAAATTGCTTGGTAGCGGGATGAAGATATATTTTATGAAACCAAATACTAATTTAGTTTCTACATTTTAAATTACTCTCAATTTGATTTTTACATTTTAATAATAATTAAGTTGATCTATATTGTAAGAGATCTGAGGTTTAATCTCTACCTACACCAAAAATTGATTAGTGTCTTGGTCTGATAATAAAGAGCAATCATCATGAACAGACACCATAAGTTGAAACTATCTTAAAAAAAAAAAAAAATTGATCTATATTATTTTTAATTTACGGTTGAGCTGGAATTCGTTAGACCATAAGTATTAACTATAGTGTATATATGCGTATGACAAATTGAAAACTTGAGAGGTGAATATGGGTTTCAAGAGTCCCCATCAGCGGGAAGTCAGCAAAGATCAGCTACTTTACAACTCTCCCAATAGTTCAACTACTACCAATATTAATGACTTCTATTTCGGATTCTTCAAGAAAATAATAGCATGGGACCACCAATTAGACTTTAGACCCTAGGAAAAGAAAATTAAAAAAGTATCAATGATCGTACGTTGAAATTTAGTTATTACTCCTATCAAAAAAAAAAAAAGTTATTACTAATATTTCATTTTATATAATACTAAGCTACCTACACTTTAAAACGACCTGTAGGCCATTTGTTTGAACTTTGAACTTATTCTTTGGCACGTTGTACTTTTGGCCCAGTACCTTAATTTTCTCTTAAGAACAAAAAGGCATTGGCTCATAGCTCTTCTTGGCATCACACGCTGATGTTCTAACAATAAACTAATGTTCAATCTTCATATGGATAACTCTACACTCCTATTTCACATCAAATCAAATCCATATTACTAGTCGGAAATTCATGTAATGTACCGAAAAGTTTAATATGATATTATTTTAAAAATATATAAAATTTAATAATTATGATAGTAATTAATTGACATTTGTTATTATTATGTCAGTTTATAGAACCGTATATGGTTTCTAGTATTATCTAGCAAGTGCAAGTGTGTATATGAAATTATACAGTATATTATTTAAAGAAATTAAATATGATGTAGTAAGAAATTTTATTAGAATCATTGATTTTTGAACGAATCAATTCATGCCTTAATAAGTCTCTATAAACTAACAAATATTCATATATAAGCTGTGACTACACCAGAAATTCCGACATGTTGAATATTATATAAACACCAGAAATTGATAATTGTAAAATCTAGTGCAGTTTTTTCAATACCCCATCAAAAAAACACAAAACAATAATTGTGAAATCTATATATATAAGCTGAAGTATAACATTTATTGTTATTACACTTTTGTTGAGCTACATTAGCAACTATATCATTATTTTATTTTATTTAATAATAAATTTTATTTTATTTCTCATCTTTATTTCTTATATTATAACTCTCTATCTCTATTGTTTTCAACTTCCTATGTGGGCTCTTTAAAGCCTCAAACTTTCTTCTCCTCTTTTCTTGCCTCTTTTTCTGCTCATTAAATCCAATTAGATCATACATGTTCAGTTGCCACTACCTCTATAAAATCAAAAAGATAAAATCTAATAGAAGATATATAAACCGTTAGATGTCCTTTGTCTCTCTTAACCAAAAGAGGAATGACTTTGGATTTAACTCCGGCTAGTATAGAGCTCATTTCAGAACAACAAACCTATATTCTTGACCTGATAAAAAAAAAAAGTATATATTCTTGAATGGGGATATCGCTATATTCCTTAAAACCATATGGTATTTCAAGCGTGTTTTACATATTGGAGTATTAATTTTGTGTGTGCGTGTGTACGCGTGTGCGTGTGTTTTTTTTCTATCTCTTTTACAATGAAATACTTCCCAAAAAGGTGATTTTCTCTCACTTTCGATGCTGAAGGCAACCCCAATATTTGTAGTTCTATATTTCCACATGTTTGATAAAATGACCATATAAGAAGGATTAAAAAAATAAAGATGGCCATGTTCATGTAGAAGAACAAAGAGGAAAAACGAATATTGAAGAATACTATTATGTTAGTAAACTTCATTCATAAATGAGTTTTCAACACTCACAAAAATTCCTAAGATGTGTTTCATTGGATTTATTACAGCAATGAAGATAGTAAAAAGAATATTAGGCAACGATAATTTTGATTTAGTATCCTCTTCGCTATCAACATGTTAGTACCTCACTTTTGCAACCATTGATGTACCAAGAATCCGGCTGCATAAAAAAGTTATATTATCCCAAAAATGAGTGTTTAAATTCTTCACTAATCAATTCCAACGAAAAGAAAGCAAAAAATCAATATTTGATAATAAAAAAAAATCAAATGTTTTAGCAATTGTGGGTTTTTTTTATTACCACTTGGATTTTAGAAAATTGAAATAAAGAACAAAAATTTGCATAATGTATACTTCATAGTAGGATGCATCACACCAAAAAATGAAAAGATTTATAATAGTACAAAGTTTAGCTACAAAATCGGTTGTAGCCTTAGGCTATAAACTCACTCAATATCTTTTTATTGAATGTGAATTTTGACATATCAACTATTAGATTATATATTTTTCTTATATCCTCCATGTTTGTACAATTTCAAGAAAATTAAAGATTAATAGCTATATCATTAATAAATTTTTGATTTGCAAGTTTTGTAATTTAAAATTATGCATAAAATATAAGTTTATAGATTATATAGTAAATAACATCTGATTGACACAAATTTGACATGTGTATTAAGAGCGTAAAGAACATGCAATTCAACGGCTAGATTTTCAAAATATGCAGTAATATTTATTTTATTAAGTGAGTTTGCAGCTTAAGGCTATAACCAATTTTGTAGCTAAACTTTATTCTTTATAATATACTTATACTACAATTAATCTCCATTTTTACTACCATGTCATCTGTCATCCTTGCCAAAATAGAATAAACTATCTAAAAATTGTGACTCTAATAATAATAATAAATCAAAGTCCTTTCTAAAATGGTTCACTAAATATAAAAGTAATCAAATACTATAAGAATGACTCTTTGTTTGCTTATAGGTAATACAAACATCTAACTATACGAGCATGTTCTCTATTGTTTTAATTACTTTACGTGAAAATCAATTGGACTCCTCTATTATATTGGAAAAAAAATGTTTTAGGTTTTAATTATTTTCTATTAATTATTATCAATAAATCTCAATAATCATTCAAATAATAATTACAATGTTACTCACCTCTATATTTATAAACCATAACATGGAGTGCACAAGTATGAGAGTAATATTCAATTGTACAAAAATTTACACAAATGTTTGTCTTCTTTTTGTATTTCTACTTCTTATTCTTAATATTCCATTTGAATTCATTGTTTTTGTAAAGCCATATTTACTCTAAACTATATTTAATTATAAATTTTCTTGGGTATGTCATATATTTAATGGCTGATTTAAATGATTTCTTGATAAATTTTGTTTGAATAATTTAAAAATTATGTTATATATCTACGGGGTTTTTATTTATTAAATGGTAGTTTACTAAATAATGTGGTAAGAATTTTCTTTTGCTGATTCATAAAATGATCCTTAACAAATTATTATTATAAAACTTTTACTTTCAAATAATTATGTTTAACCACAAAATTATCATTAATAATATTTTCATGCATCGCATGAGTTTGCTACTAGTTATATAATAATATATAAATCATTTAATTATTGTCACCAAAACATTCATAATAAAAGTATATTATATATGCTTAAGTCCAAATCATATAATATGATATATTATACAATCAAAGTTGTATCTTATATATATGTACATTCAAATAATTAAAGTAGTTGCTAAAACTAAAAATCTATTCAAAAAGTTGTAAAAGTACTAACTCAGTAGCACAAAGTCCAACCCATCATTTCTGTCGCACGGAACCATCAACAACCATTGTCAGCCACTACCTAAACCCATCCACCACTGTCCCCCATCAAACTTAGAGATGGCACTTTACATCTTTAATATTTATGAGAATTTGTAGTAATTACATGTGGAAAACAAATAAATAAATAATTAATTAATAAGAGGGAATTGGCCTTATTGCTAGGAACACAATTTTTATCTCAACCCTTTTCGCAAGGTGAGTAATTCACTAAATTGTCACTTTCATTCGTCACGACTCTTCAATGGTGTGAACTCACAATGGTTACAAATGGAGGGCGATGGGGACAGAGTTAGAAATACAGTTTCAATATGAGAGAACTGTTTGTTAGCTTAAAACTGTTGAGTTTTGACCGCGGGAGAAGTTGAGTCGTATTTACAGGTGCATAACAATCTTCTAGATAACCCTCACTAACACCAACACTATCATTCATAAGGATCACGCAATTATGTCCTTCAATTGATCGATAGCATTAAAAAAATGGTCCGTTATTGGGAATTGAAAAAACAATTAAAACTTTTCTAATTCTCAATAAAAACTTTTTTCGTAATTAGTATACTATTTGTATGTTTTTAGGAAAAAAAAAAAAAAAAAGTATGTGAGATTTACCGAACATGTACGAAATAACTATTAAGGACAAGATTCGCGGCTACATCGTGGTCATTTCGCTTGCAAGTTCTGTTACAAATTGGTCTCAATCGCACTTGCGCAAACACAAACAAACATCATTGTCACACTCATAATAAGTGAGAGATATAATAGCCATATATATATTGTGGACGTGTTTGATTCCAACCGGGCAATCACCCATGATGTAAAATGAAGAATGACAGGACCCAAAAACTTTAAAACTTTGATTGACTTGTGGCTGCTTTCGTTAATGGGGGGCCAACGGAAACCCGTGCAAGCAAGATAGTAATGCAGCGTCAAGCAAACAAGAAGAAGATATATATGGTCATCACAGCTGGTATTCTATTCTATAATAATACTAATATATTGTACCAAACGAAACTTCGCAATTGCTTGGGTGTTTGAGAATTGAGAAGGACTATTATAATGGGAATTGGTTTGAGTTGTGTTTTTGTTTGTTTGTTCTATGTGTCAGGTTCATGGATAAGAGTTTATTATTTTTCATTGTGTCACCTCTTTTTTTTTTTTTTAAATTAAAATTATGCGGGAACCAAATCCTTAAAATGCTTAAAGTAAACCTTCATGTTGCTCAGAATCGTACGGAGAAATTTGCTAACGTTTCGATGATCAGATCGCGATTTTGATGTTGGAGACATCTGGATTTTCCGAAGGGATATCAAACGTAATTTGATCTTTCTCCTAGACTCTCTAATTCATCTTATGTTTCTTGGTCAACTCTATTATACTCAGTAGAGGCACCACAAAGGGTTTAGGTTATTTTTAACCTCCTTACATAGGAATTCTTTTTCTTTTTTACATAATAATATATTTTTAAAGTTTTTGTTTTGACCACCCTGAATTGAAAATTTGAACCCCTGAAAAAAAAAAAAAAAAAAAAAAAAAAAAAAAAACCAATTACAAATCAATTCAACACCAACAATTGTCTTGACCTTTTCAAACAAAAAGAAAAATACCCAACAACAAACTAATTTGATCTAAAATCTTATATTAAAAAAAATAGCAAGCCCAACAACAAAAATTACTAATTTGTTGATCTTAAATATAAAAAAAAATTAAGTAGGTAGTAAAGTGTAAATAACTAACATTAAAAGACAATTAAGTGTGAGATAATGAACGTGGGAGTGGGAATTGAGAAGTGGCAACAATTTTTATTTTATTTTAATGATTTTACTATTGTGTTGAATTCTTAATAGAGTAATGCAAAAGCCACATAAAAAATATTTTTAATGAGTTATAAAAACTAATAAGTTGTCAAAGTTGAGTTCAATTATTAAATAAAATAATTGAAAAGAGTAAAGACCAAAACTAATAAATTGAAAATTAAAAATATTCTAAGTAATAATAATTAAAGTTCACTTAACAATAAAAATTAATAACTTTATTATATTAAGTGGTAATAGATAATTTCCAAATTTTAATTTTAACAACATTAATCTTTAAGATACTAAGAAACAATATGTTCAATGAACTTATATTTAGCCTTTATTCTCTTACTGTACTATATATAATTTTTTTTATAAGGAAATATCATTATATTGCATGATTCATCTCCTACTTAAGATTTATTATTTAAAAACACTCATGTTAATATGAAAAATCTTCCTTTGAATCATAGGTTGCAAAAAGATTTCATCTTATCATCCAAATGATCAATGCTTGGGGACAAGGATCCAAGCCAGTTGACAAAGTTCATATGAAGGTAAACCTTGGGAGTCGTAGACAAATTGACTTCGGAAAGTATACATTTAATCCATGCTTGGGCTGTGTGAGCATAGCGGGCAAAGGCGCCGAGGACATCTACCTAACCTTGGAAGGTTGAGGGGCAGGATCAAAGGAGGCAAGGGGCAATATGAGGGGGAACAAAGGTAACTAGGTATTCAACAAAGAAGAGAAGTAAAAGGTAGGACAAAGTGGTCATCACCTCCGTATTAAATGCTCTGCAACCACTTAGCTAGCCGCATTAATGGGGATCCGGAAATGAGTCTAAATAGTAGTCTCACAGCTAATGTCTTAGTGTAAAAACCTTCTAACATGTGTGGGAGTCCCTTTTTCGAATAGTATCCAGGCCCAAGTTTAAACAAGGACCCCGGACTCCCTAATTGTAGTTTGAAGGGATTGGGCTTGGTCTACCGCAACTAAATGAGCTTTTTAAAGACCAAGTGGTGCACATGGCAAGACTCTTGCAATACACATACATTAGCAATCGAGAATATACGTATTGATCAGCAAGAAAACAATAGGGCAGACAAATGTAAGAAAGGAAAAAATACGAAATAATTGCTCGGGATCTTGAAATCAGTGGGGAAATATTTCATTGATTTTCTTAGTTATGGATTACAATGAGCTTACCAAGACTTAATGCAAGGTTCAAACAAGCTCAAAAATTACAGACTTAGATGACTCTTTTAGGTCTCCAAGACTTGCAAAATTTGAATCCTTTTGAACCCAAGCATGTGCTATGGTGGCTGTTTCTAGGATACCGAGAGGTATTTTCCTATTTTCTTTGAGTTTTACAGAGCTTTTTCTAGATGATTCTATCTGTTCTTTTCCTGTTGAATGCCCCCAACGTTGGCTACTCTCCCTCTTTTATAGTGTCACATTAGGGTTTTGGGGTACCATTGATTCTTCCCCCCTTGGCCCCTTAAGTACTAGAGCTCCCTGTTTATCTCAGTTCTTCTGAAAACTGCTCCTTTCCTTATGTTCTATAGCTCCCTTCTTTTGATGTTTTTTTCCTTGAAAGTGTCTTGCTGACTTCCTACTCTGAGACGCTTTTGCCTTCCAAGTCCCCTTTTTTGTCTGTCTTCTCTTTTCAGGCTTACCCCTTTTTAGCCGCCCATTCCTTTTGTCATTTTTCCCAGTAAGTGAAGTCTTCTTCTAGGAAACCGAAGGTTTTCCTAGCCATTTTCTTTTGTGGATTTCTTATTCTGGGTTCCCGAGACACTGACTTCCTACCCCTGAGCCGTTGCTTTCCAAATTCTCAGGCCTTGCGTTGTATTATTGGTTGCTTCGAGAAAAGGCCGATCTGTTTCTTATTCCTGGTACCTTTTGAACTATCTTAATCCTCCTTTAGCCGTGCTGTACATCCAAAGGTCCCAGGAAACCCCCCCCCCCCCCCCCGGCGTCCTTGCCCAGCTCCTTTTCTTTCTCTGGTCCTAGCGGGCTGAATTCTTTTATTTTCCCTCTCTATTTTTCCTATGGACTCCTTACTCCCTTTTGGGCCTCAGGTCCATCATCCCTCTTTCTTTTGTATTCCCAATCTTTCTCTTCTTTTCCAATTTTTTTATTTCCCACGGATTGGCCCAATGTACCACCTCCTTGGGCCTTTTATCATGTTTTCTTATATATATATATATATTAGACCTCAACAAGAAGTTCTTGATGGGACAAATATCAAGATAGTTTTCTCATGACCTTCCAAATGTAAGATCTAGATGCATCTTGGCTAAGTTATATAAAGCCAAGAAGCATTCGAATCAAGGGTGAGGGAGAAATTTGGAAAGAGAAAAAGAAAGAGTAGACATCCATCTATAACATCATCCTCGGACTAAACCCAAGGACAAACACTTAGCCATTTTCTAGCAATTTCCTACTAAATATTAGTTGCTACATTAATCGTTTTGATCTGACTTTGAAGCGGGTATTCAAAGGTTGACCTTGCATCCCATCTCTATAAATGAATTGTATGAGTAAATAGTAACAGTATCAAGCCTGAGTCTTGCTTTTGCTCTTTTGCCCGCCACAATCAAGATGAAAAAAAGAAAAAAATTATTTACAAAAAGTTCCTTGTCAACTTCTTTAACAAAAATTGAATAACTCTAATAGAAAATATTTGTAGAGTTGCCATTGATTCTATTACTCCTCCTTCCCTCCCCACAAATCATAAGAGACCACTAGAGAAACCAGGTGAACAAGCATGAGGTGTGGTCAAGAAAGGATATAACTTGTCAATATATATATATGACAAAGTTAAGTATAGTACCTTAAGTGTTGTTCCTGAAATTCCATTCTTTAGCTTTTGCCATGTGACTACTTAATTAAAAAATACATTTCCATTTTATAAGAAAAAATCCATATGGCAGAATTTTAAAAAGGGAACTTAAGGAACAACACTTAAATACTGTATTTAAGTCTTCCATTGAAGATGCTAACTAGGAGAGTTCCAAGACGTTAATAGAGAAGAAATAATAACTAGTTAGAATATACTATTTTATATACGTATATATACTGGGCCTAATATATATGGCCCTTAGCACAGTCCACACTGCTTTTTTTTTTTTGATAGTAGCCCACACTAGTTATGTCCAAGAATTTGAACAATTCATTCAAAAAGTCAGAGTGAGAAAAGATAGCACGGCGCGAATGGTCTAATTTTGCTGCATGATATATATGGCCCTTAGATCAGCCCACACTAGTTATATCTAAGAATTTGAACATTTCATTCAAAAAAAAAAATTAGAGTGAGAAAAGATCGTACAAGTTTAGAATCCTACAAGTTTAGAATCAAGCACCTCATACAATATAAGCTATGCATTTTAGATAACCAATAACCTTATAACTCAACTAATTGAAATTTATCTTTAGGCGATCAGAAGCGGACGCTATAGGTAGAAACTCTCTTTCAAAAAATTTATATCTAAGCTTTAAATTTTCCCTCTCTCAATTATCAAATTATCAAAAAAAAAAAAAAAAAAAACTTTACGGATAATAAAGAAAAATAAATAATAATAGAACCCAAACTTTGACCAAGCCCAGACTTAATAAAGCTTGTCCATGAAGATTTTGGGCCAAATAGACAGGTAAGGGAGAGACGGCCCAATTGATAGACTTAACATGGTACAAACAGATAAAGAATGCGAGGTTGGCTGTTCTAATGGAAAGGGTATTTGATGCATAGGTAAGATGAGTGGTTAGTGTGAAGAATGAACTCAATAAAATTGAATTTTAGTAATCTTGTTTGTATATTTTAAAATAAATAAATGAAATATAAGTAATTCTATTTGAGAGTAACATTAGAAGGAATAAAACAAATCATTTTATAACAATATTTTCTATTATATCCCTATTTAAAAATAAAGGATTGAATGTACATGAGTATTTTGGGGAGTTCTAGTGGAAATTTTATTAAATGTAATTTCATTCATTTTGATTCCTTCCAATTTTGACAAATAAAAATTTGAGGTTTTAAGGAAAAATTAAGAAAATGGGTGTTTCTTACTATCCATGTTATTCTCTCTCATCTATACTTCCAAACAATGGAATGATATTTACAATCCTCCATTAATACTCTCAAATAAGGGTATGAAAAGAATATTATAAAATATATATTTTTCTATTATTTTTCATTCATTTCTCTCCTCTAAAACGGAGTGTTGTGAACAATTTCTATACAATTTGGATGACAACATGAAGTTGCGGATTATAAAAAGGAAAAACAAAGAAGAATGACACACACAAAGATCAAATCATTCAATATTCCAACTTAGTATCCTTAGGATTAGTTTTAGCCTTAGCCTTAAAAATAGTGTATCAATTACTTCAATATCTATAATTAATAGATCGACCATCACACATCCTTGGTGCGATAGTCACTCCACAAGTATAAGTACTTGTGAAGTGTTGGAGGTAAGGGTCAGGATTCAAGTCTTCAGAATGGAGTTTCATACACATATACACTTAGATTAGGTTATAATAGAATTTTTATCTTATATGAAAAAAATAATTGATAGATCGAGCAAATATTCTTATTGAAGATTGTATTGTATTGTATTAATTACTTTAAGTGCAAGTAGGCTTTTACTCTTGCCAATAATTTTCCTTCATTTGTTTTCTTATTATCCAAACAGGTTTAATTTGTGTTTCTTTTTCTTTATAATTTTATTTGAAATGTTTATTAAGTTTCCATAAAAAAGAATCTTTTATAATACGTGACACTTTTCACTGGTAATAGTTTAATGAAATTTTGGCAAAAGGATCTATTTGGTTAATTCTTAAACAAGAAGGGTTCAATCATACAAAATTGTGTTGTATAGGAGTTTCTTTGCAACTAACCCAAATATCAGGGATTTTCGCATTTTGGCCTTATTCTATTTCAAATTTCAGTTCATAGTAGTATTTATTATTTAGACATATAATGCAATGTAAAACCTAAGTTTAAACCTTGAATCCCAAAATACCACATCATTAAAATACATATTAAAGAATAGGCACAACCACACTTAATTAATTATAATACCCATTTGAAAATTGAATTTAACTGTGCTTTTATTAAAATGTTATTATGTGTGATATGATGTATTGAGTTTTAAATAAAAAGCTAATATGACAATCTTTTATTAGATGGTGTAAAGCATGAGTTTTACACCCTATCCTTACCAAATTCGGATTCATACATAAATACAAATTTGAAACCGCTTTATTAAGAAATTCTTTAAGGCTTAAATTTTATAAAGAACATACAATACTTTGTAATTTCTTTTATTAAAAAAAAAAATCCTTTTTAAATTCAAATAATATTATCATAATATTAGGTTAGGTGGACTCATACCTTTTTATTATGAGAAAGTCTCAGCCACTCTAGCAAGTTATGGTAAAAGAATAAAAGTTGTGTTTGTAGAAGAATTATTCTATTATTCAATTAATCTATAAAATGTCATTTTTATTAAAGAGGTAGTTACCTATTAGTGAATTTGAAGGGGGAAAAAAGTAATTAGTGAGCAAAAGGCAGGAACTGTCGTTTACATCTTAGCTCGAGTCCAAATCTTCTGTCTCACTTTTTCTACTCCACTCTATACTCCACCAATAAAAACTTGCCACGTATTCACCGCATTAATTAAATAATACTATTAATTAATAACGGTAGCATTAATAAGTCAATTAATGATAGTATTTAATTAATGCGGTGAACACGTGGCAAATTTTTATTGGTGGAGTACAGAGTGGAGCAGGAAAAGTAAGACAGAAGATTTAGACTCATATCTTTTGAGGCATTAAATAAAAGTGTTAGATCTTTAATGGAAGTCTGATGTGTTCCTTTAGTAACTGTCTCAATATTGGATTATATTTAAACAATCAGTCTAATTACTCAGCTCGAAGATATTGCTAATAATAAAAAAATAAAATATTGGACATTTTTCCATTAGCTGAATGGGTCCTATATCAACATGCCACTTAACTCAGTGATTTGGGCAACCTTTGTTTCTTAATCCTCAATCTCTATTCCCTCACTAGTAAAATCCACACTACATCTAACTAACTAGAGCCATGACTGACTTTGTCAAACCATTGCCGTCAGGGTTTTCACATAAAGAAATCTTTATTTGATTTCTTGAAGCCACCATGCATTTACTTGAAGTGTTCTACACGCCTCCTTCACAATGACATGATAACTCACTGGTCAGGGCCAATCTCAGCCAAGTTGACTCATAGGGGGGTTGGTTTTTTTGATAATCTAGAAAGTTCATTTATCAAGCAAAAGAGTCAACAACATGCAATCAACCTTACAAGCATTCAAGATGATTTTTGGGGTTTCCTACTTATTACAATAAAAATGTTTTTTAAGTAGGCCAGTCTATGGATCGATCCAAGTTGAGTTTGTGCCCAACCCGAAACTAACCCTACCACTTTGAGTGACGGAAAATCCAACATGTCGCTAACCGCCGAAAAACAAGATTCGGTTTGGTTTCGGTCAAAACAAATGGAGCAGCATCGACGGTGAAAACTAGCTGGATCTCAACAAAGTCTCTTTGAGATCTAGCCGGATCTCACCGGATTTGTGTTTGAGAGTGGTAGATCTCAGTCGGGTTGGTTAGATTCTATTTTTCATGTGAAGACCTGCCAACCGACCCATCAGATTCGGTTTCTGGACATATAGACTTGCCATGACCATCATTAGAGTTAGGTCGAACAATTTCCAATTTAGGCCCGGGTGGTTTGGTTGGGTTGGCCAGGTGCAAGTTAGCACGGACACCCTTACTTTTAAGACTAATAGCAAGTTTGGCAATAGTGTGGGGGTGGTAAAGCCTTAATTGCTTGGTCATTGTATTAATTCATACATCCATTCAAAAACATCTTAATTTGCATAATATATGGTTAAAGATTTTTGGAGGATCTCTAGCGTCTTCCTTTTGTAAGCCTTTGAGGAACATCTGTCTATATAATAACTAAAAGCTTAAATGTAACATTTTTTTATTGTTATGCTCCTGTTGAACCCCATCAATGTAGTAATTTGGTCCACTTAATCCACTTCGGTCTATTTCGGTTTTTTTGAGCCCATTTTGATTTATTTGGTTCTTTTCGGTCTAATTTAGTTCATTTCTGTCCACTTTAGTCTATTCTAAATTTGAATTTATTACAAAATATAAATTTCAAATTCATATAGCTAGAGGAGAAGGGGAAAGCAAAGGCTTTGGAGCAAAATTAGAAGTCAATCACAGATGGATACTAGCAAGGAACAAGTTTCCTAGTAAAGGCCAAAGGGAACACACCAGAACTAGAAATTATTAATTATGTGTGAAATCCTAGAATATAGACAGAGTAAACACAAATTACATTTATTTACACAGTACTTTGTCTTTAAATTAGCTTAATATGTTAACTATTGCCTCAATAAAGTATATGGAAATTTCTGGTGTTGAGGATTCCGTACTTGATTCCTAACATAATCTTATTTTCTAATTTCTATCAATATTTGACTGTGCCATGAATTATCGTACAAAAAAGGTCCTTGGCTTCCTTCATTTTATATGTTTGGTCGTTCATTATCATAAAATAATATAGGAAGAAAAGTAAAAAGTTAATTAGGGGGAAAAATAAAATTAGTGAGAAATTGGCCCTTCGCCTCCCACTGTAATGTCCGGGAAAACCTTCTCCATCCACATTCACATATATGTGGATCAGTCAACCTCCTCCAATTTAAAAAATAAAAAATAGATAGAAAGAAACATAACTAGAAGTCTAAGGTATTGTATTTAATACAACATATGTAGAAGTGTACGTGTTCATGACTTTTGTTGGATGTTGACAAAGCCACAAGATTTTCTTATGGTAGTTAATCAAGGTGAATTTATATCTGGTGGTTCAACCAAATCCCACAATTCAAATGAATGACTTATGATACTTCTGAGCTTCTCAAAGTGGCTTTGCCTGATAGAATACCTTTATGGACCTAAAATACATAGTCAGTAAGTAGAACCCAACATAAATAATGTTATAGTTGGTCTTAAGTAAAAAAATTTATCTATTACCAAAATTTCTAGAGCACTTCACCATAAGGGGGAAAAAAAAAACTTTTGTTTTATGCCTTTTATCTATTTTTTACTGCCTATTCTCTTCCCCACTCAAAATTTTCATGTGATTTATGGTTGCCTTAGGAATTTTCATAATTTTTTTTGTTCTAGGTATGTTATAGCCAGATGCATATTATCAATTTTGTTATTAATACTTACGCTCTTTAAATATTTTATAAACTGAAGTGGTTAATCTTAGTTCTTAGCCTTTCAATCTTTGAACTTTTTTATTTTTTATTTATTTTACCTTGGTTGGATCATGGTCCCCAAAGACTCAAAAAAATTTCCAAAGATTTCATTGTTTGCACCTATCTCACTTCAATCAGTTGTGCATAAAGTGTTGCTCAAGATGAAGGGTTGGCATGCCTATCTACAGAAGGTTATAAATTTAATTTTTTTATCCTCTTGGCATGCCTATCTCACTTCAATTAGTTTTTTTATCCTCTTAAGTTTAGTTTATTATTTGAGTCCCCCATGCTCACACACTTTTGTACCTATACCCAGATAACAAACACCCCATGCCTGCGAATATAGACAAGATGATTTCTGCTGAAATACCAGATAAGATTACAAATCCAGGGGATTATGAAGTCATTTCATAGTACATGATTCATGGACCTTGTGGTTTTGCCAACCCAAAATCTCCATGCATGGTTGACAATAAATGTAGGAAGCATTTTCCAAAAAAGTTTTATAGTGACACTGTGATAGATGAAGATGGTTACGCCATTTATAGGAGAAGAGATAATGGGATGACAGTTGAGAAGAATGGTGTTGTGCTTGATAACAGATCTATGGTGCCATACAACATTGACCTGTTAGTTAAATACCAGGCTCACATTAATGTTGAGGGGTGCAACCGTTCCAAGTCTATCAAATACTTATTCAAGTATGTTACAAGGGTTCTGATCGAGCAACATTTGTTTTGTATGAAAACTTACACAGAGGTGCTACAAGTGAAGCACAACATATAACAAACATTGATGAAATCATAACATATCTAGATTGTAGATATATCTCAGCTTCTGAAGCGTGCTGGAGACTTTTGGAGTTTGATATCCAATATAGAAAGCTTGTTGTACAGAGATTAAGCTTCCATATTGAGAATGAGCAGAATGTTACATTCAAAGATTAGACTACTTGGATAATGTTTTAGAAAGACTAGATATAACAAAAACAATGTTCACTGAATGGTTGAAGGCAAACGAAATGTATGATACAACAAGAAATTTGGCATATTGTGATTTTCATACAAAATGGGTTTGGCATAGAAAACAAAGAGAAAGGCGCCCAAGGAAATCTGGCCGATGTATAGGGAGGATATTTCATGCTCATCCTGCAAGTAGTGACCGCTTCTATCTTTGAATGCTCCTTAATGTGGTCAAAGGTGCAAGGTTTTTTGAGGAAATCAGGACTATTAATCATGTTGTGTATCCAACATGCAGAGCATCATGCTATGCTCATGGCCTTTTAGATGATGACAACGAATGGGATGATGCTATCAAAGAAGCCTCTAATTGGGCTTCAGGAAGGCAGCTACGAGAATTGTTCGCAATGCTATTGTTATTTTGTGAAGTGACAAACCCACATGCACTATGGATGGCTAATTGGGAGTTGTTGTCTGATGATATACTATATAGGCAAAAACGTCTCCTAATGTATGACAACTTACATTTGACAGAAGAACAAATACAGGACCATGCTCTTTTTGAGATTGAACAAATATTAGTAAAAAGTGGAAGATCTCTGAAAGAATTTGATGGCATCAAATATCCAAATGTGTCGACAATTAGAGAAAACAACAACCGATTGTTACAAAAAGAGTTGGATTTTGATAGGCTTGAATTGGCTGCAGAACATAAAAAACTTTTGAATGAGTTAAATGTTGAGCAAAGAAAAATATATGATGATGTAATTCAAGATGTGGCATGCAATAGCGGTGGTTTATACTTTGTTTATGGTCATGGAGGAACTGGTAAAACATATCTTTGGAAAACATTAATTGCTTGCCTCTGTTCACAAGGGAAAATTGTGCTTGATGTAGCTTCTTCAGGCATAGCAGCTTTGCTACTCTCCAGTGGTAGGACTACTCACTCCAGATTTCAAATCCCTATCATTGTGACAGAGGAATTGACTTGTGGTATAAAACAAGGAACACATGTTGTTGAGTTAATGACAAAGGCAAGTCTTATTATATAGGATGAAGCACCTATGGCACATCGTAATTGTTTTGAGATTGTAGACCGTTCATTGAGAGATCTACTTCGATTTACCGACATAAACAGTGCCAATAAAACTTTTGGAGGAAAGACAGTTGTATTAGGTGGCGATTGTCGACAAATACTGCCAGTTATTGCTAAAGGCCATAGAGAAGATATTGTTGATGCATCAGTGAATAGATCTTATTTATGGAACTTTTGCGAGGTATTTGTACTAACACAGAATATGCATCTCCAACAACCTAATGTTGATTCCAACAACTTTGTAGAATGGATACTCAAATTAGGTAATGGAGTGCTTGGTGAAGTTGACAACCAATCAAATATAGTCATACCCTCTAACCTATTAATTGATGTTGGAGATGATCCAATACAAAGCATTGTGGCTGCAACATATCCAAATCTTCACAACAACTATGCAGATGGAAAATACTTGGAAGAGCGATCTATTCTAGCTCCAACAAATGATGTAGTCAATGAAATAAATGACTACATCATAGACTTGCTTGCTTCAAATAAGGAGACATATCTCAGTGCAGATTCAATTTACAAGGCTTCGAGATACATTCAGAATGAAGATGTACTTTACCCAGTTGAATTCTTAAACTCCTTGAAATTCCCTAGCATACCAAATCACAGACTACGTCTTGAAGTTGGTCTTCCAGTAATGTTGCTCTGAAATATTAATCAATCAGCTGGCCTATGCAATGGGACTCAATTAGTAGTTACTCAATTATCCAAATGGGTGATTGAAGATAAAGTTATAACTGGATCACATGTGGGAAACAAAGTCTTCATCCTACGAATAGTACTCTCTCCATCAAACAGAAAATGGCCGTTTGTTTTAAAGAGAAGACAATTCCCAATTTTTGTTTGCTTTGCCATGACTATAAATAAGAGCCAAGGGCAATCACTAAAACATGTTGGACTTTTCCTGCCTAAACTAGTTTTCAGTCATGGGCAATTATACGTTGTTGTTTCTAGAGTTACTACTAGGAATGGTCTTAAACTCTTGATAATTGGTGACGATGGCAAAACCTCTTCAACGACTAAAAATATAGTCTATAAAGAGGTCTTTAGAAATATACATATAGCTATGTGAAACTTCATTGAAGAAAGTTCATCATTCATTGCTAAGTTTCTAACTGCATTTAGTTATTACTTTATACTTTTTGTAAAACAAAAATATCATGTTCCAAGCTTCTTTAACAAACAAACATTTAAATTTGATAATGCAAAATTTAGTCAATTCTACATTTTACTAAAATAAATTATTTCATTGATGATTATTATAATTTTACTTACTTTTATATATATATAATATATATATATATATATATATATTATTATTTTTTTTTATGACAACTTCTCTATTCAACTATGGAAATAGTTGTTGAATTGCTGATACTAAGTCAAAATGGCAATGTGTTGGACTCCTTTGAGCAAGATTTCAACGGATAGAGACAATTGGACAATCAAGGTTAGAGTTCTTTGTATGTGGGATGTAATCAACACAAAGAACAATGAGTTCATAAGCCTTGATATGATACTTATTGATGAAGAGGTAAGTATAGAACTCAATTTATATTGTGCTAATTCAATTTATTATGTAGATTCAATTATTTTAAAAATAATTATTTTACCAACTCATCATATAATTCAACATCCATGGCTATTATATATATTCACAAGAAGAATAATGGAACACACTGACATTTCTCATTATTTTAGGGCTCAACAATACATGCAATTGTTCGGAAAAATCAAGCACAAACTTTTAGACCACGATTGCTTGAAGGCTGTGTTTATACCATCAAGAATTTTAGGGTGGAGAGTACTAAAGGCGAGTTCGACCCGTGCACAATGATATCAAAATTTGCTTCATAACCATTACTACAATCATGGAGTCCAACGAAGATATGAACTCAATCCAAAAATATTGCTTTGAGTTTGCTGACTATGACCAAATACAGAACCAATGTTACAACTACACATATTTAATAGGTGAATACAAATCTGCAACTATTTCACAATTCCTCTAATATAGTTGTATCCTAAATTAATGATTAAAAATAACCTAACTAGATAATTGCATATAAATAGATGTTGGAAAGTTGGTAGCAGTTGGAAATGTTGAAGAGCCTCAAGTTAATGGCACACCAAGAAAATTGCGCAATCTGCAATTGCTTTTGAAAGATTAAGACAAATTTTTTGATGTCATATTGATGTCATTATATGTTTATATAGAAAAATCAATTATAAAAAAAATAATAACAAAAAACAATCCTCAATGATTTTAACTATACCAAGGGAAAAGAAATTAGGCTTTCACTATGGGGAACAACTGTCTGGCAAATCGATGAAGATGTATATAAGAACAATCCAGGACCTTTTGTCTTAATTGCAACTTCAACTACTTTCAAATCATTTGGAGGTAAGTATAACTAAATAATGTTACCAATTATCAATTTTAATGTACTTAGTACTGCTATCAAGTTAATAAGTATATTGGTTACTAATCTTAGGCCATAAATTTTATGATGAGAAATGTAATCACTAATTATAAATTTTTTATACTCAAACTTATTCATTTTCAAATCAATCTAATGATACTTTTAGAGAATTTCATTTTCATTAAAACATGCCTTCCTTTTTCTCAATTTCAATTCAATACGATTTTGTTTATTATAATGTATTTTGCAATTTTTGCAGGCAAAATCTCTTTGTCATCAACCAGTGCAACAAAAGTATATCTAAATCTTGAGATTCGCGAGGTTGCTGAAATAATTGACAGGTTCATATTTTAAAAATTATTAATTACAAAAAAAATGATAAATAGCATTTTTTATCTCACAAAATAACATTTACATTCTTTTGTAATTTTCAAAAATTCAATGATAGGAATGGTAAAAAACATGATCCTATACAAGAAATACCAAAAATACAAGCAAAGCAGTTTTCAAAGGAGGATTTTTCTTCAAACAATATGAAGACAATACCAGAGCTCAAATGCATTGAATGGGATCCTACAAAACAGGTTTGTTAATCATTTCAAAGTAGACTCCTCATTTACATGAAAATATAATAATAACTTCAAAATTCATTGCAGGATGTTAACTGCTGTTGTGTTGCAACAATAAGCAACATTGACACAACAATGGGTTGGTATTATATTTTATGCGTGTTATGTGGAAAGAAGGTCAAACCATAATCAGGATCATTTTGGTGTGCAAAAAGTGAAACAAAAACAAATTTGCCTATCCCAAGGTTAGAGGCACACGCATTAACTACAAAGTTTGAAATTTTTTTTTTATAAACCTATTCATCTTACTATAATTACTATACAATTGCAAAATACTTCAGATACTGGATTCAAATTGAAGTTTTTGATTCAACTGACAAGACAACTTTTGTCATATTTGATCGAGATGCTGAGAAAATCTTAAATAAATCTACAAAAGATCTTGCTAAAAAAAAAAAACTGAGGTACAACTTATTTAAATTATTAAATTTATTTTAAAACTATAGATTATAATATATAAAAATTCCTAATATGCAGATAGACATTGAAGATGGAATCCCACGTGATTTTAAGAAAATTTTAGGAAGAAAATACATTTTTCTACTTCGCTTGAATGAATTCAATCTGAAGGATGGTTTTGAAAATTACACAGTTGCTAAGATTTTTGATGCACCTTCAAATGAGAAAAAGGTATGGAACAAAAAAACACAAGCCAGTATGCTATATTATTTCTTTCTCTACGCTATACTGATGTAAATAACGTGCTTAAATTTAATATGAATGCAAATACCTATCTAGAATCTTAGCGACAACAAATCTGCATGCACAAATTTTGTAAGATCCAGCCAAGAATCTTCCAGTGCCATTTCATCAGTGATCAACACAAATGATGCAACAAAATGAGAAACTAAAGCTCACAAATTGAACAAATAGACCAAGCTTTAAACGTTGAAGATGAAGAAACAGATGATGATAACATACCCCTTAACATGCTTTACAAGCGTCGACATACTTCAAAAAACAAAGCATTCAAGAAACAAAAAAAACAAAATTTCGCAACAAAGCTCTTTATTACGTCACAAAATAAATATCAATAATATGGAATGAATTACCGTGTTTTTATTAACTTTTATAAAGCTCTTTATTATAACACAAAATAAATATCAATAATATGGAATGTTACCATGCTTTTATCAACTTTTATTATACAATATTACTCTAAAGTTGATTCTTTTTGCCTGATTACTTCAACAAAATAATTATAATGAATATATGTTTGCAATTTATAATTGTTACTTCTTATGATAAACTCAGTACTAACAAAGTTTGATAACAAATATGTTATAATATATGTATAATATTCTTCATAAAAAATTGCATAAACTATTACAACATTATCCGTGCATCACACAGGCAACTAATTAGTTTCTATCAATATTTGATTGTGCCATGAATTATCTATTGTACAAAAAAGGTCCTTGGCTTCCTTCATTTTATATGTTTGGTCGGTCATTATCATAAAATAAATAGGAAGAAAAGTAAAAAGTTAATTAGGGGGAAAAATAAAAATTAGTGAGAAATTGGCCCTTCGCCTCCCACTGTAATGTCCGAAAAAACCTTCTCCATCCACATTCACATATATGTGGATCAGTCAACCTCCTCCAATTTAAAAAATAAAAATAGATAGAAAGAAAAATAAAGTAGAGTAAAATAGAAATAAACAAAGCTGCATGAGGTTGTCAAAATTGAGATTGTACATAGGATCTTAGGAGGTAGGTGGGATCATAGATCGTAGAATTGGATCATGGATCGTAAGATCTTACATTATTTGAGGAAAAAAAAAAACAAAAAACTACTCATTGATATGTTAAATAATTACACAAATTATAATTCATTCATAAAAAACCAAAATTTTTCATCCGTTTGATGTAATTATCATACACCACTACATTCATTTGTAAACATCACTTAAAGAGGGCAAAAATCTCAAAATGTGACACTCTATTGGGATGTTAACTAATAGTCTATCTCTCTATATTAGAATAGCAAAATTTTGTCTATTGGGATGTTATTTTTCATTTTAGTCTAATTGAGTTTTCTATTGCAAAAATCCTTAAAAGATCAAGATCATTTTTAGCATGTGTAATTGTGAAACCGTAGGATCTAAATCGGGATTTTGATAACCATTTGCATCTATATGCTGTGATAAGATTGTAGGTGTTAATCGAAATATTTATACCCGGACGGAGAATTTAAACCCGGACATATTTATTAAAAATATTAGTCCTTTCAAAACAAAATATTAGTAGGTGTTAGTCGAAATATAACATTCTTGACTATACAACATTAGAGAGAGAGAAGTTGATTAAAATTGATTTTAAAAAACCACAACGAAAAAATTTTCTTGTGAAAAGCAACACGAGGACTCGTGGAATGACTAGTAATTAGTTGACATGTTTTTTTAGGACCATATGTTCAACTTAAATTGACGCTGTTATCTTGCCTTTTTTGTGTGTATGTTTTCTTTATATGAAAATGTGATGTAATAGAATTGATGAATTATGCACATAGTTTCCCACACATAGCATTCTCCATCATCTCAACAGCCTAATTTGATTTTGACAAACGACCACCTCAAATAACTTCATACAGAAGTAACACTGACTTAATTTTCTAGGTAGACTTGGGTGTGGACTACAGCAAGTTGGTTAGTTTAATATATTATACTTTTTTTTTTTTTGAGAAACATAATATATTATACTTGATTAGGGTGTAATAAATAAAAAGTACAACAAGGAGAGAATAAAAGAGTAATAGCGAATATTCAGCAAAAAATAAAAATAAAAAATGTTGGGGAGGCTTTAACTGTTGTCGTGGTTGGAGGTCCTATTGGGGCGAAGGTACAGGGGTGATCTATTATCTATATCGCCACAATAAGTTTCAAATAAATTTAAAGATGAAAAGTGAAAACTATTTTTTTTTTTTAATGACGAAAAACTTGTAACTTTATTAAAAATAAGATAAATTCATTACATTATGAGTAATAACTAACTCAACTTAGTCATGTATTTGAGGCAAGTATATTATTTAGATTGGGTTCAAGTTACACTTGGTGTAACTCTAAACAATGTTACACTGCTTAATATTTTTTAATTGAATGCGAATATTGACAAATCCATAGTTAGATTACATTATCTTCGTATATTTTTCATGCTTACAAACTTTCAAGAAGATCAAAAATTAATAACCATATCATCAATTAATTGTTAAAATTCAAATTTTTGTACTTTAAAATAATGCATAAAAGATGAGTTTATGATCAAATGGTAAATAGCATTTGATTGATATGAAAATTAACATACATGTTAAGAATATATAGAATATGCAATTCAACGATTGGATTTTTAAAATATTAATTCAATAATAAGTTATTGGGTGGCGTAACATTGCTTAAAGTTACATCAGGTGTAACTTTAACCCAACTTATGTTATTTATAATAATAGTAAACTGATAAGAATAACGAAAGTGAAAAGAGGGATTTATAATAATAATAATAATAATAATAATAATAATATATTTATGTTTGAGAACTCTTTTAAATATCTATTTATTTTTAGAAATATAAAGACGTTGAAGACCATATAGTAAAGAAGCATATAAACCATAACTATCTAACCGCAATATATTGGTCATGTAAGTGAGATGCTATTCATCTTAACTCAAAAGTTTGACATTAAGATCAGGGATGGCGACCTATGGAATATATATATATAATTCTAGAGACAGTCCTCCCTCGTCGAAAACCTTAGGCCTTCGCCTTTCTAATTAACTAATAAGTTGTTTGTGCGATACACGGATAATTTTGTGACATTTTATGTAAGACTTTTTTAGATAATGTTATACATATATTACAAAGAAAAAGTAAACTAAATTAGAGTAAAAAAAAACATATATATTTTGAAATATTAAAAATTAATTTAGTAATTTCATTGCATATTTGTAGTCTTCTTACATTAAGACTAATTTTTTAAAAAATCATAAAACCAAAAATAAATACAAAAGAGTAATCGGACCATGAAAATCAACTAATTTGTGTTGTGTTCACATATTTTATACCATGAAATCAAAGTATGTCCAACTCTCTGACTCCCTTTCACTCATCGATAGTGCAAAATTAATATATGATGTGGGCAAGTGTGTATGCATGTGTCTTATAAATAATTTAAAATTAAATCATAGTAAAATATGGCTTTACATTGCACATCAAATATTATCTTTACTTATATATTCAAAAAAAAAAAAACTATCCAACCAAATTACCTAAACATAAATTATATTTGAGCCACTAATTTAAAAAGAAAGAAAAAAATTACCCATATGAGTTTTGATGTCTTGATGGTGGTGGGAGGCTATAACAGAGGTGGTGACTCTTCAGATTACTCTTTCTTTCTTTTTCAAGTGTTTTGTTAGTCCTAGGTCTTTTATTTTAGTAATATATAGTGAAATAGTGTGTTTTATTTAAAAATTCACAACATTTTTGTTTCTCTCTATCTCTCTCCAAGGCGTTATTGGTTAGTTATTACTATTATTCCTTATTTTATTTTTTATTTTTTGCTTTTTTAAAATATTGAAACAGTGGGTATGCTAAAAGAAGTGAAGAATAGAGAAATATGTGGTGTAAACTTAGGCAATTAATGAGATAATGACATAACAGTAGTTTTCAAAAAGAAAAAAAGATAACAGTATAATAAGTTAATGTGAACTTTTGGATAACAATGAAAAAAAAAAAAAAACCTTAACAAAAGAGGTAAAAAAAAATGTTGAATTAAAAATTAAGGCACCACTTGACAGGACCTCATGCACTCTTGCATGAGATCTCTACTTTTATATATACTAGCCTATAGCCTGTACAATGCACAAGATTTTTTTTTTCTTCTAAAATCAATTTTACATCATCCTCTTGGTCATCGTCAAATTCAAGATAAATAATGAACTAACTAATCTTTGCTTCCCCCCCCCCCCCCCCCCTCCCCCCCTAAAAGGGAAAACATATATTGTAATGCAAATAATATTAAACAATTGCATCAAGGATAGGTTATTGTTTGACAAAAAATGGAGCTTTTTCCATCCTCTTGTGGTGGTTGCCAGTGCACTATAGACTGTAGCTCAGTGTTTTGCACTATTTTGCTTGAAAATAATTGAAATCAATAATTAATTCAATTTCTCAATGAACTTGTTTGACTTTCAAATATATATATTCAGCTATATATAATAAAATCTTGAACTAAAACTGAACAACATAAAATTACATTAAAAAAAGGAAGATTTTTAAATCCAAAATCTTCTCAACTACCTTACCACCTACGAATCATCTCACCTCTCCCTCCCAAATTATGAAGCATTTAAAACTTCTCCTAGAGTCCTAATATTCATAGTTAGGAATATTAAATAGAAAAACATATGCAAAATTGGGCCTAACACAACCATTTACCCCACTCAATTGAGACATTCATCCAATTTTGAGAATCCCCTAAACAAGTTATTAAAAAACCAAACACCAAACCCATGAATTTTCATGTTTTTTCTGCACTTCTCACCATACACAAACCATTCACAACACACAGGCTTTAGAACATTCACCCTTTCACATCAAAAAGCAATAGTTATCCAACATCTATATTTTAAAGGTAAATAATCATAAATCTTATATAATTTTTTTATTCTATTTCATTAATTAATTTTCTAGATTTGTAGCAAATCTATTTGTTAGGTGAATTATTACTAAAAATAATCATAAATCAATCTTAAAAACAAAATCTTTATGGACTTTAAACAAATATCACAAAATATTTTCATATCCCTCAACAAATACCCTCAATTTCATTAGCCAACCAGCCATGGAAATAAAATTATGTAAACACAAAATCAACTAAAGTATTAACAAAAATAATTACTTTTAAAAGGAAAATAAAAAATTAAATTCAAATGAAGCATTTGCAATTTTTTCTTTATTTATCAAATATGACCACCCTCATTCTTTAACATTGTAACATCATTGAAACATTATCTAGATTAAAACAAATCGTATATATACGTGTGTGTGTGTGTAGCAACAGTAAACAAAAAACAAAAACAAAAGGCATAGTTTGACCCGAAGTAGTTTTGGCATTATCCATAATTTTTCCCTTATAGGAGATGGGACACATCAAACATGTTTTTATGTTTTTAAAAATGCAGAGGGTACATTTGATCAAGTAATTTTGGAAACTGCATCAAAGTGAATGGTGCAAATGAGAAATAAGATGATGCATGTGATGTCTTAAAACTTGGAATTCAAAGTACCATGAATGAAAAATGAAATAGTTATAGTGTGGAATTATGGCCATTAGATAGTTCGGTCGGTTTCGGGGTGAAAAAATCCAACACTGAAACTGAAACTAAAAATTTCGGTTTTTAAAAAATGAAACTGAAATCAAACCACACCACACCAAAACAGAACTAAAATTTTGGCATCGGTTCGGTCGGTTTCGGCCAGTTTTTTCGGTTCGTCGGTTTTTTGCACACCCCTAGCTATTACAACTCTTAGTCATGGCCTAGTTAATACAAATGAGCTTCATAAAGTAGTGATAAATGTTGAAGGCTTCAAAGAAGACATGCTTGATGAAGCTTTTGATTATTTGGTTAATAATGAAAAGGTAGGAAGGGCCTTTATGGCTAAAAATAATAGGATGAGAAAGCTTTGGTTGGAGAAATTTTTCAACAAAAGCTTCTAACTTGAAGTTAGAGGTGTGCATGGGTTGGGTTAGATCGAGTTAAGGGAAGTTTTTGACCCAACCCACCATGGTGGGTCAAAAAAAATTCAACCCAACCCAACCCAACCCACATGGGTTGGGTTGGATCGGGTTGAACCCATGAGTTCGACAAATTATTATTATTATTAATAGGATACTGATTTTGCCTATCTCCAAGTCGTCCATACAAGTCGTCCATAACTTGGCTGGAATTGTAAACACCCTCGGAAACCTACCTGTAACTACCTCGTCCAAGGAAGAAGAGCCTTGGAGGAGGTAAGCGCCACCAGAGAATGAGGCGCTCGTCCAGAGTGCTGACAACCTCGTCTTGAAAGAGTTCGTCTATTAGACGAGACGGCCCCTGCGCATGTGCCAAAGTACACTCGACAAGGGAATGCCAGGACGAGGGTATCATACTTAGGAAAATCTCCGAATATAATGTGATAATTCCTTATCCCACGCATAACTGCTAGGTATCCGTTGTGAAATAGAAGCATAACTCCTGAACGGTTATGGAAGTTACGTTTAATCCTTGCGCCTCCTTGAATCCAAGGGAGGTTCCAATTTTGATAACCGTCTCTGAGAACACTATATAAAGACTGATTCAAACAATGCAAAGGTACGTTGAGATTTTGCTCCCAAAAAGTTGGAACTCTAAAAATGTAGAGAGAAAAACTAACTTTGCCATCAGAGGGTTTTTGGCCGGCAACCCCGGTCACCTTTGATCGCTTTTCTTTCTTTTTTCAGGCCGTTGAGAAAGCGAGTGGTCCTTTCAAGTTCGAAGCATCCAGCCTACTGATCTTCTTTGCATCATCAGTTGGCGCCATCTGTGGGGACAAGACTAACGAGAGTAGAGCAAACAAATACTATCCACTGTCCTTTTTATTCGATCGTGTTTTTGTTGTCAAAGGTTACTCTGTGCCAAACAAAAGGCTGAATGGTTCAAACAAAATCAAGGGCTACCAGCCCAGGCCACCAAGAGAATAGGGATGCATCTAGTAATCCCCTTCGCGATCGTAGATCATCACCTGTAATGGAACCGCCTTCTATTCAACACATACAATTCATGGCTGCCGCTATGGCAGAATTGACACCTCAGAACTAGGAGTTGAATAGGGAGATCAACCTCAGGAGGCAGCGCCAAGAAAGGCACATGGAGGGACGGGCCCCGAGTCAGGAAGGAGGAGGGGAAAATGTCGAGTTCGAGAATTAGACAAGGGGTACCACTTCAAGAAGGATGCCGCACTTGGAGAGAGAGATGGACCAGATGAGGAAAGCCATGGATGAGATGGGAGAATATGAGGAGGGCAAACCCAGTAGACGATATGGTCCACCGAATGGACTCCCCTTTCACAACTTCCATCAACAATCATCCTCTACCCCTGAAATTCAAAATGCTTTCTTTAGACTCGTACGATGGAAATCGCGACCCTTGCAATCACATTGCAACTTTCAAGACGACCATGCACCTGCAGGGGGTCCCGGACGAGATCATGTGCAGAGCTTTTCCCACCACACTTAAGGGACCAGCACGAGTGTGGTTCAGTAAGATTCCCCCAAACTCGGTGGGTTCATTTGAAGAGTTGAGTAAGCTGTTTGTCAACAATTTCATTGGAGGACAGCATCACAAACGTTCCTCCTCTATTCTACTGACTATAGAGCAAGGGGAAAATGAGAGTTTGCGATCCTTTATCACCCGGTTTAATAGAGAGGCCTTGACGGTGGACGAGATGGATGACAAGTTATTACTGGCCGCTTTCCATAATGGGGTCAATTCTGACTTGTTCATTCATAAGCTCTACGAGCAGGAACCACAGACTATGACCGAGCTCGTTCATTCGGCCTAGAATTTTATGAATGCTGAAGATGCTATCATAGCCAAGAAAAGATAAGGATAGTAAGAAGGCGAGTTCCTCCACGAGGAATCAGCAATACACCCCCTGACTATGCCACTAGAGCAGGTTCTTATGCAGATCAAGGACAATTCGTCCTTGAAGTGGCTGGATAAAATGAAGGGAGACCCCAACAAGCGTAATAGGAGCAAGTACTGCCGCTTTCACAGAGACCACGGGCATGACACGGACGAGTGCTTTGCCTTGAAGCAGCAGATAGAAAATCTCATTAGACAAGGAAAACTGAGGAACTTCCTTGGATGAGACCAAAGAGATGAAAAAATGAAAGCCAAGGTGGAAGAATCATCACGTCCCCCACTAGGAGAAATAAGGGTAATTATAGGAGGAAACTCGACGGCGTAGTCATCCAAGTCAAGGAAGACATACCTGAAGGTGGTGCAGAACATCCGGCTGTCCGGACGACCTTCTAGGACGAGGGAAGTAGACCAGCAGGCCGTTACGTTCACGGACGAGGAAGCAGGACGACTTCATCACCCACATGATAACGCAATAGTCAGCACCCTACTCATCTCTGACTACATGACCAGAAGGGTGTTGATAGACAATGGCAGCTCTACGGACATCCTCTACTGCCCCGCATTCCAGCAAATGAGGCTAGGACGAGATCAGCTTCAACTAGTGAACTCGCCGTTGGTAGGATTCGGAGGAATAAAGGTGCAACCGGTGGGCACCATCACATTACCAGTGGTCGTTGGAACATATCCACAGCAGATAACCAAGGAGGTAAATTTTCTTGTTGTCGATTGTACATCGTCATATAATGCAATTATTGGGAGACCAACTTTGAATAGTTGGAAGGCGGTAACCTCTACTTACCACTTGTCCATCAAATTTCCAACTGAGCATGGGGTAGGCCAAGTACAAGGAGATCAGTTGGTTGCCAGAGAATGCTATTTAGCTATGCTGGCAATGGACGAGCACATGCAGGCAATGAGTATAGACGGGAGAAGAATCGCAGCGGAGCCCACGGAAGTATTAGAAGACGTCCCTTTGGATGATAACCAGCCTAAGAAGTTTACTAGAATCAGGGCGAGCATGGACGAGGGGGAAAAGCACGCTTTAGTCCAGTTTTTGAAGAAAAGCCTCGATGTCTTTGCATGGAATCATGAGGACATGCCTGGCATTAATCCGAGTGTCATTACCCACAGCCTGAACGTGTGTCCCTATTCAAAACCAATGCGTCAGAAGAAAAGGATTTTTGCTCCTGAACGAGATAATGCCATTAAGGAAGAGGTACAGAAGTTGGTCGCCGCGGAGTTCATTCGAGAAGTTTATTACCAGATTGGTTGGCGAACGTGGTCATGGTCAAGAAAGCTAACGGCAAGTGGCGAATGTGTGTGGACTTCACTGATTTAAACAAAGTTTGCCCCAAGGATAACTACCCATTGCCACGCATTGACCAGTTGGTGGACTCGATGGCAGGTCACAGAGTGCTTAGCTTCATGGACGCTTTTTCAGGTTATAACCAGATACAGATGGATGAAGCGGATCAGGAGAAGACTTCATTCATTACAAGCCAAGGGTTGTATTGCTACAAGGTAATGCCTTTTGGTTTGAAGAACACAGGGGCGACTTACCAAAGACTAGTTAACCGTATATTCCGTCCTCAAATCGGACGAAATGTGGAAGTTTATGTAGACGACATGCCGATAAAGAGCTAGGACGAGGACAAACATCTGGACGACCTTTAAGAGACTTTTGATACATTGCGGCGGTACAACATGAAATTAAATCCAAGCAAGTGCGCTTTTGGAGTTTCGTTGGGAAAAATTTTGGGGTTCATGGTTTCGCACAGAGGAATTGAAGCAAATTCGGATAAAATCCAGGCAATACTAAACATGGAGCCATCGAAAAATATCAAGGAAGTCCAGTCTCTTACTGGACGAGTCGCTGCCCTCAATAGGTTTGTGTCGAAAGCTATTGACAAATGTTTACTATTCTTTAAAGTCCTCAGAAAGGCTTTTGAATGGACGGATGAGTGCCAAAAAGCCTTCTAAGACTTGAAGACGTATCTCATGACGGCACCACTGTTGAGTCCGTCTGTACCTGGGGAGGAGTTGTACTTGTATTTGGCAGTGTCCCCACACGCAGTAAGCTCAGTGTTGGTCAGAGAGGAGGTGAGAGTCTAGAAACTGGTCTATTACACAAGCCACGCAATGAGAGGGGCAGAAGGACGATACCCGATGTTGGAGAAACTAGCCTTTGCATTGATCACGGCTTCCAGGAAGCTGAGGCATTATTTCCAAGCACACATCATCAACGTCCTAACTGACCATCCCATAAAGAAGGCAATGAACAAGTTGGAGGCTGCTGGACGGCTAGTATAGTGGGCCGTTGAGCTCAGTGAATTTAATGTCAGATACCTCCCAAGGAGTACGATAAAGGCGTAAGCGTTAGTAGATTTCATCGCAGAATTCACCCCCAGCCAGGATGACCTGGACAAGGATGAAGGAAGTGAAATGTAGGTGATTAATGTAGACGGATCATCCACACTGTATGCAGGAGGGATTGGAATTGTATTAAAGTCCCCTGAGGGTGACAGGCTGGAGTATGCGGCCTGTCTGTAGTATCAAACTACCAACAATGAGGCTGAGTACGAGGCTCTACTCAAGGGATTGAAATTAGCCAAGTCCTTAGGGGCAAAGTCGTTAACAATCAGAGGAGATTCACAACTGGTCATTAACCAAGTAAATGGGATGTGTGATACTAAGGAAGATCGAATGAAGAAATATCTCAACAAAGTGAAACGCCTTGCACAAAAATTTTCAGCCATATGTTTTGTTCAACTACCCAGGGAGGAAAATGTGGAAGCAGACGCCTTGGCAAAAGCCGCTTCGGCAGGGGTCACAGACGAGTACGACAACATCCAATATATGCCGAGCATAGACATCCCTGATGTACAGCAAATAGGAGGATGAGAAAATTGGATGAGTCCGATAATGATTTATCTTAAAGATGGAAGGCTTCTAGAAGACAAGGATGAAGCAAGAAAGTTAAGGGTCAGGGCAGCCAAGTATGTCCTCATAAATGAAGTGTTGTACAAGCGAGGTTTTTCCCAGCCTTACTTAAGGTGCTTGGCTCCTAACGAGTCAAACTATGTTCTAAGGGAAGTTCATGAAGGATCGTGTGGAAATCATTCAGGAGCGAGGTCGCTAGTCCATAAGATCGTCCGTGCCGGCTATTATTGGCCTACAATGCAGGCAGATGCTAAAGCCTATGTCAAGGTATGTGACCAATACCAGCGCTATAGCAATGTGCCTAAACAGCCGTCAGAGTACCAAACCCCAATGATGGCCCCATGGCCCTTCGCACAGTGGGACTGGATATCCTAGGCCCTTTCCCCATGGAAACTCGGCAAATGAAGTTTTTGGTGGTAGGAATCGATTACTTCACCAAGTGGGTAAAGGCCGAGCCTCTTGCAGCAATCACTCAGCAGAGCTTGAAAAATTTTGTATGGAAGAATATTCTATGTAGGTTCAGAGTACCCAGGGTATTGGTATCTAACAACGGACGTTAATTCGACAACGCACCCTTCAGGGACTTTTGCAATCATTTTGGGATCAAGAATCACTATTCCTCACCCTCCCATCCATAGGCAAATGTACAAGCAGAAATAGCAAATCGATCATTGCTGAAAATCATCAAGACTCGGCTCGAGGGGGCAAAAGGGATATGGCCAGACGAGCTACTAGGTGTTCTTTAGGCCTATAGGACGACTGCACGAACTCCGACAGGAGAGACCCCTTTTAAACTAGCCTATGGGAGTGAAGCTGTCATACTAGCGGAGGTTCATATGGCAAGTCACCGAGTGATGGAATACCAGGAGAAAGAAAATGGGGAACAACTTCACCTTGACCTCGATCTTATTGACGAGGTAAGAATGGATGCAAAGCAGAGGACGACAAGGTACAAAAATCTTATGGCCAGATAGCATGATGCCATGGTAAAACCCAGACGGTTCGGTGTGGGGGACCTTGTCCTTAAAAGAGTCTCCTTGGCGACTAGGAACCGAGCTCATGGAAAACTGGGACCCAATTGGGAAGGACCCTATAGGGTAATCAACTGCAAAAGGCAGGGGTCTTACTACCTGGAAGCTCTGGACGGGCGGACGTTGGAGCATCCCTGGAACGTAGAACATCTGAGGAGGTACTATCAGTAATAAGCAGGGACAAGGGAAGTCAGTGACAAAGTTGCAGCTATGATTTGCGTGTTCGCTTATATTTATTGTTGTGTTCTTACCACTACTATGGTGTGTTATGAATAAAAGTGTAATAGTTCTTAAACTTTTGCACCGTTTACAGACCAGCATACGAAAGATGAGTTTATGTATTTAAGTATTCTAACAAGGCACTAGCTTATAAGCATGTGCCACGTTTTTGAACAATGTTCGTGTAATAATATGGTTTAGATTTCAGATTTCTGTATGTATTTGAAGCATAAATCTAGTTTCCATAATAATACCCACAGACGAGGCAAAAGCCTAAGACGAATAAAATCTTTGGACGCAGGAAAACTCATCCAGGGCTTTCCTTTAAATAAGGATAAAGCAAAGGGAAATGAGCTAAAGCATACTCGTCCAGAGTTTTCCTTTAAATAAGGATAAAGCAAAGGGAAATGAGCTAAAGCATACTCGTCCAAAGGCTTTCCTTTAAATGAGGATAAAGCAAAGAGAAAAATGCTAAGGCATGCTCGTCCAAGATTTCCTTTAAATGAGTAAAAATAAAAAAATAAATAAAAAAAAGAGCCAAGGTCCACTTGTCTAAGAAAGAAAGTAGGCATTAAGGCATAGAATTCCAAAGATGAGCATATAGTCAAGACGTTGTGAACTCCTTGCAAAAATACGAGTAATAATTGCCTAAAGGGCAAGCAAAATGGTCATCATCGTCCTAAGCGAGTCATCCATAAAGGAATCGTGTAAACGATCATTCAACACTTTGGAACATCGCTTAAAAGGCAATTGAATAAAAAATAAAAATGCGTAAACTCGTCCATGGAACAACAATGATAAGTGAAAATAAACATTCATTAGACATTAAAGGGTGGACGACCACCATCCAAAAACCCTTAAGAAATAAGCCTCGAAAGGCAATTGTTCATAAACTCGTCGAAAGTACTCCAAACGAGGTAAGTGTACTCTTACACATTTAAAAAAAAAAAAAAAAAAAAAGGAACAAAGAATAGAAGAAAACACTTAAACAAAGAACATGATAAAATCTTCGGATAACAAGAGCATCAGGCATCAAGGTCGTCTTGAGCAGGCTTGGTCGAGGCATCGTCTTCAATATTGACATCTTCAGAGCTAGTCTGAAGAAAAGAACTAGCAACACCCCCTAATTGAAGGACGATAGGGCTGAAATCAACCTCTGGAAATTTTTCTTTCGCTTCCATGCAAAAATCTTCAAATCCAGCCGCATAGTTGGCGTCCAGAAGATCAGTTAATTGCTTCAAGGCCTTAAATTCCTCCACAGCATCGTCCTTAGCCTTCACAAGGGAGTTGCTCAGCTCGTCGATTTTCCTCTGAAAGTGGTCAAGACGAGAATCTTTTTCCACTATGTCAGCCTTTAGCTCCTCGACGAGGTTCAGCAAACCCTTGGCCTCGTCTTTAGCCTTAGCCGCCATCTCAGCCCAGCCTTTGTAGTCGTCCCTGACTTCCTGGATCCTCCTCTCCAATAACAGCCTTGTCCTATCCAGCTCAGTAGCCTGCCTGGACGCAGCTATGAACTTGGACATGGCCTGCACAAGCAATTACGAATATTTGTATTAAAAAAAGTAAACAAGCGTAAATAAAAATAAAATAAAATAAAAACGAATGACGAGAAGAAGTTCATATCAATTACCTTGAAAAGATCGTGGACACCTAAGTGTTCAAAATCTTTCAATGACATGTTATAGCATGTAGCCACGTCCTCGTCAGACACTGCTTTTTGAAACCTCTCCCAGGCCAAGCCCTCACTCTCAAGAAGGTTAGGCGTAACTTCAACAGGAGGCTAGGACGAGGTAGGAACGCTAGTTTTGGACGGAGGAGGGTGAGTAGGCTCAGACGACTCCACGTCGAGGATCTAGACGGACGACGATTGAGGAGGAAGAACAGGGACAGTGAGAGAGACGACCCCAGGCTTGGACGACCTCCTGTGCTTCGCTCTCCGGCTGGAGAGGTTTTCAAGATTAATGGCCTTTGACAGGCTTCTCTTGTCACCAGCAGCAGGACGAGCCCTAGTTTCGGTGTCTTGCCTAGTATGCTCATCCGCGACTCCTTTGCCTTTGTTCTCCTTCATGGTAGCCATCCCTAAAATAAAAAATAAAAAAATAAATATAGATGAATAAATCAACAAATGTGTCTAAGACGACATGATTAAAAAAAATGCAAGACAAGAACTTACGTCGACGGACTGTAATCTCGTGGGCTAAGGCTTCTGGAGAGGGTTCTGGGCCAAGTCCCCAAGTCGCAAGACGTTGAAGGGTGACCAAAGAATGGAAGTCCCTCTCTGGGTGAAGACGAGCCTTCTGAACGTGTCCCAAATAAAACTTGTTCAACGATGGCCTTCTAACACCTGCAATAAGGACGAGGAGCTTAGCATAGAAAGATATGTTATAAAGGTAATGTTACGGTAGTGGTAAGCATACCTTCAGGACGAAGGTTCCCTAACTCTCCTGTATATGGGGGAAACGAATCCCTGCTCAACTCAATAGGGCGTCCTGCCCAAAAACCTGAGACGAAGAAGAACTCCGTCTTCCAACTCTTATCTGAGGTAACCAATGATTTTATAATCCTACAATCTTTTCTCCTGGCTGTAAACTGATAGAAGCCACGGGATTGACTAATTTCAGAAGGTTTATAGCAAAAAAAAGAATTCGTCCACGGTAAGAGGACAATCCCCTTCAAAAACCTCTCTCCACAAAATTTGCATAGAAACAACTAGTCTCCATGCATTGGGATTTAGCTGACATAAACCTAAACCTAATCTAGTGAGCAACTCCCTAGCAAAAGCATTGAGAGGCAGCCTAAGACCCCCTAGAAGATAGGCTTCATAAACCCCAATGCCAAAGTGAGGTTGGCAACACCGCTCATCACGGACAACCAATCTAGGATTTAGCTCGTTTGGAATTTGGTACCAGCTTCTAAGGGATGCTAATTTTCTTTCGTCTGTCTTGGCTGGAACCCCAACAGCACAGCTGTATACAGTCTCAACCTCGTCCTTTTGAGTGGACGAGGGTGCACTAAAGGGACCAGCCCTAGACCCAGATGTCACTCTCGTCCTAAATTCCTCCTAGAAGACTTCTAAGGGAACCCCAGGAACCCTAGAAACATACTCATCTGTGGTATTACCACCGTTACTACTGCTATCACTACTAAAACCACTATAACTACTTGTGTTGCGATATTCGTCTATCTCCCTATCAACACTATTACTAGACGAAGAAAAAACTTCTGACATTGTGGAAATGTAAGGGAAGCCTAAAGACGAGCGTAGAGAAAATACCTGGCTCTAGACGAAGGAAACTAGGGACGCTGGAATACTCCTAGACGAGGCGATGGACGAGAAATGTCAAACGAGGAAATTTGAAAAATGAAGAGGGTATGGGAGGAAATCCACTATTTATAGGCGTTGAAAAGTGAAACCCGAAACGAAATGTTCAATCAGGAAGAACCACGTGGTAACTTCCTCAAAAACTCAAATCGACACAACGGTTAACCCAAATGGTGATGACACGTGGCACAATTTGGGGCCGTTGGAGCCCCACCCTCTACCTCGAGACACGTGGGATGACATGTTGAAACGTGTCCAAAAACCAAAGAGCTTTGGACGACCCTTGGACAGGGGGCAACTAATAGGGTACTGATTTTGCCTATCTCCAAGTCGTCCATACAGGTCGTCCTTAACCCTGCTGGAATTGTAAACACCCTCAGAAACCTACCTATAACTACCTCGTCCAAGGAAGAAGAGCCTTGGACGAGGCAAGTGCCACCAGAGAATGAGGCGCTCGTCCAGAGTGCTGACAACCTCATCTTGAAGGAATTCGTCTGTTAGATGAGACGACCCCTGCACATGTGCCAAAGTACACTCGACGAGGGAATGCCAAGACAAGGGTATCATTCTTAGGAAAATCTCCGAATATAATGTGATAATTCCTTATCCCACGCATAATTGCCAAGTATCCGTCGTGAAATAGAAGCATAACTCCTGAACGGTTATGGAAGTTACGTTTAATCCTTGCGCCTCCTTAAATCTAGGGGAGGTTCCAATTTCGATAACCGTCTATGAGAACTCTATATAAAGACTGATTCAGACAATGCAAAGGTACGTTGTGATTTTGCTCCCAAAAAGTTGGAACTCCAAAAATATAAAGAGAAAAATTAACTTTGCCATCGGAGGGTTTTTGACCGGCAGCCCCGGTCACCTTTGATTACTTTTCTTTCTTTCTTCAGGCTGTTAAGAGAGCGAGTGATCCTTTCAAGTCCGAAACATCCAGCCTACTGATCCTCTTTGCATCATCAATTATTATAATTAAATTGAGTAGAAAAAAATATGAATATAAATATATTTAAAAAACTCAAAGATTAGTATCAATGTAACTTCTTAAAGGCAAACAACACTAAAAACTAAACAACAATAGTAATTTATTAGGATTTGTGTGAACTAATTGGCTTTTATATAGGATAGGAAGAGCTAGTTATTTTAAAAATTTTATTAATTATATAATATATTTTAAATATATGGGTGGGTCGGGTTGGGTTTGGCGGGTTTGGAATTTTATAACCCAAACCCAACCCGACTCGCTATAAAAAAAAAATTTGTAACCCAACCCTACCCAACAAGCCCTAAAACCCAACCCAACCCGATGGGTTGGGTTGGGTCAGGTCGATTTTGGCAGGTTGGCGAGTTAGCTGCACACCCTTACTTGAAGTTGCTGGATACGTTGTGTGAAACATGTTAGTGGTACCATGGTATTCTTTAGGTTATTAATAATTATGGAACAATTCCATATTTTGGAAGGTTATGTGTTAATGTTAGCTATATTGTCATAGTCTTTAGGTTACTGGTATTGTATGTGTGCTTATGGATGGTTATGCAACACTGATTGAAATGTTTTACTATTATTATGGAATAATGTGATATTTTGGATTCATTAGTACTATGATAATGTTATATTTTTTCTAGATATAATTTGCAGGTTCTGCTAAATTGATTGAGAAATATTCTGTAGGTTCTTTCATTTTGTAATAGGTTAAGGACAAGATACTCTCCTTGAATTACCTGAACTATCAGGTTGAAATATTGACTACTGAATTTGAACTTTCATTTAACAATGGGATGATTGTTCTAGTTACTAGTATTTTAACTAGAAAGGAGTGAATGAACTGTAGGAATGCTTCCATCTTCCTCTGCCATATAATAGTTGGGTCCTGGGGGCATCATATGATTGATAACAACAAAGATTCAAGACCACTGGAGTTTTGGGTTGGGGTGTTGATCTTTTGGGTGTGAGAGAGGTAATAGTGTTTGACATGCCCAATTCCATTAAAGAGTACATCCATCAGATTGGTAAGGCATCAAGATTGGGAGATGAGGGTATAACAATTGTTTTTTTGAATGAGGAAAACAAGAATATTTTGCCAGAGCTGATTGAAATTTTAAAATCCTCAGGAGCAATACGAGACCCATTAAAACTTGTAGCTCATTGAAACAAGCAAAAAATATTAAAAAGCTCATAAGAAAATAATGATTTGTCGTGCTTTTACTGTATAGCGTTAGACTAGGACTTTGGAACCTAAACTATTTTGACATCAAGTGTCTTTTTTTTATATTTCCAATGCAATTTGCCAATTGAGAAAAGTCATTTTTGGGTTTTTTTTTTTAAAAAAAAAAAAAAGCATAAACATTAATGAATGTATATGCAAGGATGTCAGAATATAAAAATTAAAAATAAAATGAAATAAAATCTGCAAAGACACTTTTTTTTTTTTTAATTGTGCTAGAGACACAACATTTGGCACAATTTTGTGCCACAACTCACCACATGGCGAGTTGTGATTGGTAAGGGTGTATTCCCACATGGCCCACAACATACCCTTACCAATCACAACTCCTCTTGTTGCGAGTTGTGGTATAAAGTTGTGCTAAAAGTTGTGTAATAAAGTTGTGCCAAAAGTTGTGTCTCTAACATAATTTTAAATTTTTACTGATTTTTTTTTCATTTTATGTTGTGCCAAACACCGGAAAATATTTTACACAACATTTTCATATACCCTCCAAAACACTATAACATGAAAGGGTGTGTTCCCACATGGCTCACAACATACCCTTACCAATCACAACTCATCATGTAACGAGTTGTGGTACAAAGTTGTGCCAAAAGTTGTGTCACAAAGTTGTGCTTTTTTTTTTTTTTTTTACTTTGTGCCAAACACCAGAAAATATTTTACACAACATTTTCTTATACCTTGCAAAACGCTATAAAATGAAAATATTTTCCTGAAAATATTTTACGTCGAAACAAAGTTAAATTTAAGATAGGGTTGACCTAAAATGAAGGAAAATTTTGATTTTTAGTTGTAATCTTTTCTAGATATCGTCTCCTACCAAACTTCAAACACTTCAAGATACTTCACGTGTCATCTGATTAGAAATCAAATGATATCTTTTTAAACCCAAAACTGATAATAAATGGTTGTCAACCCATTCTGTTAACCAATATTATCTCCACTCCTCTCTCTCTCAAATAAAAAATAAAAATCTCTTTTTTCACTCAAAATGAAAATTGTACTAACTTGAATTTTCAAAATACAATTTAAAATGCATGATTGTGTATGATACATTTAGTTACAAAAATGTTACATTGAAAATTAAAATGTTCCATGCCTTTCTTGATAAGAGAAGAGAACAATCAGAAAATAATTCAAACGGTTGAAGCACTGGTGTGAAGTGACACTAAGGAGGCATAAAATCCATCCTTGATATTAATCAAAGTTTCATGCTTTCCTTTCTCCACGATTACTCCATTTTTAACAACAGCTATTAGATCAGCATTCTTGATTGTAGATAATCGATGAGCCACAACTATTGTAGTCCGATTAACTATGACTCGGTTTAATGCATCTTGAACAATTTTCTCAGACTCGGCATCTAGTGCACTAGTAGCTTCATCTAATAGTAATATTTTTGGACTTTTAACTATGGCACGTGCAATGGCAACACGTTGCTTCTGTCCACCAGATAATTGGACTCCTCGTTCACCTACCATGGTATCATAACCCTGCATTTTTGCAATTTTGCAAACTTGTGAGACAAGGATTAAAGCACATGTGCAAGTTAATGCTATCCACCACAAGTGTCTTAATAGAGGGACTTGGTTTGTGAATGAAAATGAGATGGGTTTTGAAAAATAATTTGTATTGCTCAAACCTGTTGTAAGCTACTAATGAATTTGTGGGCATTGGCCAACTCTGATGCAGATATAATTTCTGCCTCAGTTGCATCTCCTTCCTTTCCAAATGCAATGTTGGCACGAATAGTGTCATTGAACAAAATTGGTTCTTGGCTCACAAGCCCCATTTGCTGCCTCAACCATTTGAGTTGGAACTTTTGAATTCCAGTTCCATCCAGTGTTATATGGCCTGAATCAGGATCATAAAATCTTTGTAAAAGTGAGATCACTGTCGATTTTCCACTACCACTTTCTCCAACTAGGGCAACCGTCTGAAAGATGTTTAGAATAATAACTTGATCAGTACGTTTTAAATGAAATGCTCATTGCGAAAGGGAAATGGAAGTTGAGGTCTCATAAAATCCTATAATTAAACTTTACCTTGCCAGAATGAATTTTCAAGTTGAGGTCTCGGAAAATCTGAATATCTGGTCTAGAAGGATACTTAAAGCTTATATTACGAAGCTCAATTTCACCCTTTACATCATCCAATTTCATGCCAGACTCCTCACTTGGGTCTATCTTTGACTTCCGATCTAATATTGCAAATATGGAAGCAGTGGCGTTCTTGGCTTTGCTAGAATCAGGAGCAAAGGAGCTTGTTTGAGAAATTCCAATTGCTGCCATGGTTAAGGCAAAAAAAACCTGTAGAGCATACATACAAAATTTCAAAGTTAATTTTGTATGAGTAAATTTCACCATTCTTTGGAAGTTGCCAAATTTCTTCTAAAAAAACTTTGAAAAACATGGGAAGAATATTTACCCGGAAAACGTCTGAGAATGTTGTTTTGCCATCCTCAACAAGCCGAGCTCCAGCATAGAAACTAGTTGCGTAGACAGAAAACAATAAGAAGAAAGATAACCCAAATCCTATTCCACTAATCAGGCCTTGCCGTATCCCTGTATTCAAAGGACCTTCACATTTTCTTTTGTATAATTCCATAACATTCTCTTCAGCACAAAAAGAAGCCACTGTTCTTATACTTCCAACTGCATCATTAGCAACCTGGCTTGCTTCCTCATACATCATCTGAAAAAATTCAAATTTACATCTTGATAAATTTTTTTTAACTTAAATACTAAAATTTACTTGTAAAGAATTCTACAACATCATCATTCTTGGATATAATTTCTACTTTTTTCAAGTTTGTCCTTTGAAGAATGTTTAGCATGCCGAAATCATACATGGTAACATAGAAAAGGCATTATTTTCAAAGCATACCTTTGCATCCGCACTAAATCCTTTCATGAACTGCACTTGAATAAATGCATTAACTCCAATTAGAGGAATCAATACCAGGATAATAAAAGCCAACTGCCAGCAAGCAACAAAAGCAATGACCAACCCAGCAACTGCTGAAGCCATATTTTCTACCATCTGACCAAGTGCATCCCCTACTAAAGCACGCACTGATGCTGCATCTGCTGAGAGCCTTGCACCAATTGCACCACTTGAATTATCAAGATCATCAAACCAACTAACCTCCATGTTAACCACCTTCTCAAAGCACATTACTCTAATACGTCCGATTAACTTACACCCAGCCACTGCAAAGAAGTATGATCGTGCTGGAATTATCAGAAATGATAACAGACCAAGGAGCATAAACATTATTGCCCAAAATTTTGAATCCTTTTTTAGTCCATTTGGTTCAAAAAATATCTTGATAGCGATGGAAAATAGTAATCCTAAAATTGGTAGTATTACGCCGTTGAGGATTGCAGCTACAGCTCCAATTATAAGCACTGGAATCTCAGGCTTGTTAAGGTAGGCAACGCGGCTGAGTGGAACATTTGGAAGTTCTTCTGTACGTACGGAAGGGGATTCTGTTTCTGCCCGTGCAATGTCTGGTACATTAACTCCTGTAGGTAAACCAAATGATACAGAGAATGAGTGGCGGCTACTGTTTCCCACTCCAGATGATCCTCGACTTATAGATCGTTGGATTGACATTCTTTGAGTTGGGTGTCTGAATGATTCCACAGTAATTTCCAGATTGTTTCGATCATCTAAAGCATGTTCTGATTCTTTGTTTACTTCTTGCAAGCATATAAGCTGAGAGTATGCTCCCTCAGGATCCTTGAGTAGTTCTGAGTGCGAGCCTGATCAAGTGACATTAACATTACTCAGTATAAGTCAACCATCTTATTTCACATCAGTATGTGAAATCTGGGATCCAAAAATTACTTGAAGCAAAGACTAGTTTAAGATTCCAAAATTGATCAGGAAAAAATAATGCATGATAGTATAAGAAAGCAAGTCCTTTTCATTCTGTTTCAAGTCCTTGTTTTTTTCAAATATGCAACTTCTATAATCATTTGTGAATTTCGAAAAAATGATGTTTGATGACAATATCCAGGACATACACCAATTCCCATAATACAGATTGATGAAGGCTTCTACATATATCCTCATTCCAATTAAAGAAAATTCACACTTGGGAGATTGTGATATGTGTTGGTCGAGATAACAAATTATTACCAAGTACGTACTATAAACACAGGGTTCGATGCACACTTTGATACTGGTTCCACATGAGAATAAATTTTAAAAAAGAAATCAATGGCTATAGCTATTAGGTACCTTTTTCCACCATCTTTCCTCTATGAATGACGGCAATCATATCAGCATTCCTTACTGTGCTCAAACGATGGGCAACAATGACTGTTGTCCTGTTGACCATAATCCTGTCCAATGCCTCTTGCACTATCCTTTCAGACTCTGCATCAAGTGCACTTGTAGCTTCATCGAGAAGTAGTATTCGTGGGTCTTTCAGAATTGCTCTTGCAATGGCAATCCTCTGTTTCTGTCCACCAGACATCTGTGTTCCGTGCTCACCAACCATGGTATCTAGCCCCTGGAAATGAAATTCAAAATATTGAAGTAAATCGACAAGTTTTCTGATAATAAATATGAACACAAAGTCCCAGTGTAATCAAGTTGACTGAAAATCAGAACCTGTGGCATTTTGTCAATGAATTTAGCAGCATTAGCTAGTTCAGCTGCTGCTCTTATCTCTTCCATAGTTGCACCATCCTTTCCATATGCGATATTTTCCTTAATGCTGGATGCAAATAACACAGGTTCTTGGCTGACAAGACCAATTTTCCCTCTAATCCATTTGAGCTGAAATTCTTTGAGGTCAATTCCATCTATAAGAACTTCGCCAGCATGAGGGTCATAGAATCTCTCTATCAGACTAATGACTGTTGACTTCCCACTACCACTTTGTCCAACCAAAGCTGTAGTTGTGCCACTTGGGATAGAAAGAGAGAATCCATTGAATATTAGTTCATCCGGTCTGCTTGGGTAACTGAAATAAACATCCCTTAGCTCTATATCTCCATGAATGTCATCTAACTTCCTTCCCTTTGTGTCATAAGCATCTATCACTGGCTTCCTCCCAATAGTTTCAAACATCTTAAATGCTGCAGCTTGACCGGCAGCGAATGCACTCATGCAGGGAGATGCCTGTCCTAGAGACCTGAAATATCCATATGGAATCAGAAAATGAGAGACTGATGAATAATTTAGAAACTATGATGTACAAATACCAATCAGAATGTTTAAATTTTTTACTTGCTTTTTATGAAACAAAAGCAGGAGGAAATTTCCATTTATTAGGTACAATGAGAATATAACCATATTAGCATATGAAAGCTATTAGTAGTAAAACAAGAAAAGAAGTGCAGCTCACATGGAACCGGTTAACACGGCAATTATCACGTTCAGCACTTGACCCCCATTATATCCTTTCTCCAGTATCATCTTTGAACCAAACCATACAGCCAAAGCATAAGTGCAGATGATTACTAACATAGCCGTGCCAAGACCAAAACCAGAAGCCAAGCCTTCTTGAATGCCTGAATTGTAAGCTTTTAAAACAAATTTCTTGTAACTAATTATAGCTTGCTTCTCACCGGTGAATGATGCAACCTAGACAACAATCAAGTTCAATGTCGTGATTTTTATAAAACTTAAAAGAAGAACCAAACACATTATTTCAAGATAAAACTTCAAAATAACCCAGGCACATATTTGGTTATGACAACATGACATACTGTTCTGATTGAGCCAATCGTCTGTTCAACTACATTTGCTGCTTTTGCATAAGCACTTTCTCCCCGGGACGCCATCTTGGCTATGATGATGGACATAACTGCACCAGATGCCACAAGAAGAGGAAGAGAGGATGCCATGACAAGGGTTAGAAGCCACCCTTTGATAAATGCTATCACAAAGCCTCCGATGAATGTAGAAGTCAGTTGCAAAAATTTCCCAACCTGCACAAACACAATTTTTAAACCCCTGGATACAAAGATTTGCAAAATCAGGATCATTGCTTTTGATGTAACTGTAACAGCACTTTAGTACCTTCTCACCCATTGCATCCTGTATTAGGACGGTGTCACCAGACATTCTGCTAACAACCTCGCCAGTGTTTGTTTCCTTATCAAAGAATGCAACATCTTGCCTCAGAATAGTCTTCAGATACAATCCCCTTATTCGTGCGGCCTGTCGCTCCCCTGTCACCATCCAACAAGCCACCTCTGACAAACAACAAAACATATTTCTCAACTCAACTACTGATACTGATGAACAAAAGAACAATAAGCAATAAAATTTTGAAGTGATTGGAGTATGCAATGTACTTACGAAGGAAAGCTGCCACAGCCGCACCCAGTGCCAAGTAGACAAATTTTAGACACACCTAAAATTTTGGAGGTAACCAATTTATAAGATCTTCTTGTAACAATTTTAAGATGTCAGAAAAGAAACAACAAGGTTGCTAATTTATCCCTTACAGCATTCACAATGAAAAATGTCATTCTATCTTATTTTATCATCTCAAAAAATTACTTTATCAATTGTACTGTACTATTTTATAATAAACCAAACATTCCAACTTTTATTTTTCAATTCTACTGATTAAAATAATATATATTACTCACTAAAAAAATATAACATATTCAAATACAACTCTCTCTTTCTTCTCCCCAACTCTCTCTCTTTTGCACAATTGCAAAAAAAATTGCAATTGTAAGATTTTACAAGTTTGGCTACTAGGCTTTTTTTGTGCCTCTATACTAAATTTTTCCTACCTATACTATTTACAATTGCCAATGGGAATACTTTTAACATAGGTTAATAATCAATTCAAGCTCCAGTAGATTATTATATAAGCAGCTGAAATATATCAAATTCTTTTCTCTGAAAAGTATTTAAATCCTAAGTCTTAAAATCACATTTTTCAGTCAAAAGGTTGGACCTTATCAATTACAACTTATGCAGAATATCTGTACCTTGGAAACTGTATCAACTATGTCGGGGCTATTCTGGTTTTGTCCAAAAGAATTGACCAATTCCCCGAATAGCACGGTCATAAGGGGCATACATATCCCATTCCCAACGGCACCAATTGTGCCAAGGATCATCAGCAAAATATCAGTGGAATCTGCAAATGAGAACAGTTTCCGAAATGGAACAGTGTTAGTTTTCTCATCCCCTTTTCTCTTCTTTGAGTCTTCTTGATCACCATTCATGCTGGAGGTTTTCTCTTCTTCTGCATTGCTTTTTGATGTGGTGGCTGCATCTGCAATTGTTTGGCTACCCAAGCCATTCTCCACTGCCATTTTATCCAAGATCCTAATGCAATTTTTAGTTACTTTAATCAGGATAAACAGAATCTATATGGCCCCTGACGCACAAAATTAAAGGTTGAAATCAGTAACTTATAAGCCAACCTGGAAATTTCAAACTAGTGGGACTTACAGAAATACTAACTTAGCTTCACTGACCGATAAAATGATATATATGAGAAGTTAAAAAGATAATAGTACAACAGGGAATTGACCTAGCATCTTTGTCTTGAATTCAACTAAAATTGGCCATTTAAGAAAACGAAAGGGAAAGTTTAGCACAAAAAAGAAACGGAAGGGAGATATTGTACTCTCTTTTTATTTTTTATGTTGAACTTTTCAGATGCAAAGCCATTGTTCATGTTGAAGCAGACACTGACAAACTAAATCAGCAGGAAGCTAAAGATGTCAATCAAGCCCTCGTTTTTACTCCACCAGAAGAAACAAAAGAAGAGACAAAAATTGTTTCTAATCATTCAGCATACAGTTAGAGGATGTAGCCAAATTAATCACAGCCAATGCAAATTCGGTATCTTTACAATCTTGATCACACCAAAATAGTATCAAATTTCCTTCTACAAAGGCTCCCCATGAAGTGCAAACAAATAACAAAGATGAGAGAGAGAGAGGTGGTTTATTATAGTCTGCAGTTTGTAATAACAGTTTTTGCAACTTGTTAGTAGCATATATTCTTTCGTTCTGAAGAAAATGTTATTCAGCCCCAAAAAAAAATTCCAATTTCAAAAAGGTGCCCATGAAGCATGATGGGTCCAAAAAAGGGAACAAAGAAAGTAAAATGAATAGGACTATTTGGTACGAATGTTCAAATGACAGTTTTTAATTTTTTTAAAAAAATATATATATAAATAAAAAAATGTACAAAAATATATATAATATCATTTAAAAATTAAAAATTTATATTTAAATTTGTGTACCAAATAACCTAAACTTTGTTATATTTTGGCAGGATCAGATCTCTGCAACCCCATGGCTCCCATCAAAAACATTTAACACCTCTGAAAAATCTGAACTTTCCAATCAAAACAACGATAAGCATTTCGTTCAATCATCTTAGTTATATCATGATAGAGCATTTAATGAACAAAAGTACAAAAACCCATCTGACAAATGAGGTATTGGGAAAGATAAATGCTTAGGAAATAGGAAGATTAAAAATTAAAAGTACCTAAAAAATGACCAGTGTCTGAGATCCACGGGGCTACCTTAGTGCACTTGTAAGGAAAGACTGTTTCTATTTAGCTGTTCAAGTACATTATATTATCGAAGCATTTTCCACATATATGTGCACTTTATCTTTGCTTGAAGTGCAAGCACAACTATTTAAAAGCCTGCTGTTTCTCAAAAATAAAAAATAGAAAAAGCCTGCTGTTTCTCAAAAAAAAGTTAAAAAAAAGCCTGCTGTTTCTCAAAAAAATAAAATAAAAAAGTCTGCTACTATCCATAGATTTCACATGAGGTCAGAGGTGTTCATAGTCAGAAGCGCCAAATATCATACTTGTCAAACAATTTTGAATTTTTGAATTTTTTATTTTTTCTGTGTAGTTATTCTATCTTGACTATTCTGTATTTCTTCGTTTTCTTCAAATATTAAGTTAGTAAGTACACTGTTCTTAGTTTCTTACTCAATAAGCAAAACAGTATTTCATCAACCCAAAAAAAAAAAGCAAAACTGTAAATCTTGTATACAATTCTAACTTAGGTTTTTTTTTTAGTTATATATTTGAATTTAATTCGAGATTAATCTCAGTCTTTCTCTTTCTCTCTCTTTTTTTTTTTCTTTTTCTTTTTTCCTTTACTCTTTTATAAGGAAATCTATGTTAAGCTTTATTTAGAGTTTATTTTGATACCGCTTATTTTATTTAAAACTAAAAATTTATTGCTAAAAATACTGTAACAAAATAATTTTTAAAATGCAAAACACTGTTTCTGCATTTTTCCCAACTTGGCCAGTACATGAACTGTGCCATGGGACCAGCCAAAAAAACGCAAAACGCACAAACATCTGTCGGCAAATGCACGCTTATATATCTCGCTAACTTAAAATTTCAAGGATATTGTTAAAGAATAAAATACTATATATACTACCTTGAAAAACCGAGGTATGGACCACAATATAACACTTGTACAAAATATTAGTATTTTTCTGCTAAAGTTTTCTGCTTACGCAAAAAAAAAAAAAAAAAAAAAAAAAAAAAAAAAAAAAATTTATAGTTGTTGAGATAATCTGGTGAGATCAGTACAATAAAAGAAATGTGATAGAGTAATTTTATTCTAATTACATTTTGTTGTGTCATCGTAGTAGAACAATTATGAGAAATTGTCATCTTATATTATTCTAAAAAACAATTGTGAAAATTTTTGTATCTTATATTATGGTAAGGAAATGCCAAGTTCATGTATAGCGAAAAAGATGCACTCATGTTCTCAAATGATATTCATTGAGTTGTTTGACATTAGACCTAAAAATTGGAATCTTCTGACATAGCAATTGGAAATTGCTTTGTAGCTGGACCAAGAAATATTTTGTGGAACCAAATACCAATTTACTTTCTACATTTTAAATTACTGTCAATTTAATTTCTACATTTTAATAATAGTTAATTTGATCCATATTATTTTTAATTTACAGTTCAACGAGTTGAAATTCATTAGACCATAAGTATTAACTATAGTGTATATAAGCGTATAACAAATTGAAAGAATATGGGTTTCAAGAGTCCCCATCAGCGGGAAGTCATCAAAGATTGGCTCCTTTACAACCCTCCCAATAGTTCAACCACTACCAATATTAATGACTTTTATTTCGAATTTTTCAAGCAAATAATAGCATGGGACCACCAATTGGACTTTAGATTTTTTTTTTTTCCTATTTGAGAAACACAAACATATATAGGAGAATGAGATGAGATAAGAGAATACACTCACATGTCAATACTAAAACTGAATACGGTAGTTAGTGTCACAGAGCAAGTGATAAATCCCTTCTCAATATCACACTTTAAACTTTAAACTCTAGGAAAAGAAAAGTAAAAAAGTATCAATAATCATACATTGAAATTTAGTTATTAGAGCATCTCCAGCAGTATAGATAAAGGCAAAATATTACCTATAATAGAGAATGAGACCATAAAAATGGTCTCCAATGGCTTCTCTATACTTTTTTTTTTTTTTTTTTTTTGCTCATGAACAGTAGCTCATCAAATCTGATGAACTACTATACATTAGCAATCCCATTTTTGTGATTAAAAAATTACACCGGTCCTTTATTATATCAATTCTTTCTCTCTCCTCCACATTTTTTTTTCATTCTCTCCGTTGCTTCTTTTTTCTTCTCTCTCATTCTCTCACAAAAAAATTCTTGCTCTCATAAACTTGACATAATTTAAATAACAAATCTAAAATCAAAACAACAACAACAGCAGATCAACAAAAAAAAAAAAAAAAAAAATTAGAACAACAACTAATCAAGTTGAATCATTCTCTCCGTTTCTCACATAATCCAAACACAAAACACAAAACACAAAACAAAATCCAATTCTTACAATAAAGTTGAATCAAAACAAGCAAATATGAAAAAAAAAAGAAGAAGAAGAAGAAGAAGAAGCCGATCTGACTCAACCTAGTGGTGGGGAGGAGGACAAGCGATGATGGGACGACAGACATGGTAGTGCTGCATGATGAACGCCGATCTCCACCGGCTTTATCCTTTCGGCGACCTCCATCTCCACCGGCCTTGTAGTCTCCGATCTCCACCGACTTTATCCTTTCGGCGACCTCCATCTCCACCGGCCTTGCACTCACTCTCTCTCTCTCTCTCTCTCTCTCTCTCTCTCCTCTCTCTCTCTCTCCTCCTCTCTCTCTCTCTCTCCTCTCTCTCTCTCTCTCTCTCTCTCTTCTCTCTCTCTCTCTCTCTCTCTCTCTCTCTCTCTTCTCTCTCTCTCTCTCTCTGATGTTAGTGTGAGTTGCTGGAAAAAGAAAATAAAAGTGGATAGGTAGAGATGGGAAACTCGTGTGGAGGAGAAAAAAAAGAAAAGAAAAAAAATGAAAAAGAAATGAAACATATGGATGAGGACGAAATGGAAGAAAGAAAATAATATAAAAAATAAAAAAATCTTAATTGGGAAATATTATCACAATATTTTCACAATAAATTTTAAGTAATAAATTGTTATTAGTTAATATTAGCGAATAAATAAATAATTTCAATGAAGAGTTCAAATTAGGACTATTAATAATTTTTTACATAAATTTTGTTGTAAAAATATGGTGAAAAATGTGTGAATATAACACTTTTTATTGAAAAATATAATTGTTGAGAATAAATATGAGAAGAATAAATTATGATAAAAAAAAGAATAAAAAATGAATGAAGAAATAATATTTAAATGAGATAAAAAATAAGATAAAAAGTCTGTTGAAAAATATATTTAAAAAAAGTAAGTAGATAAAAGGTAAAAGTTATTGTTAATTTTTCAAACAATACAAAAATTTCATGAATCTGCCGGACGCTCTTACTCTGTAAAAAAAGAAATTAGTTGTTACTAATATTTCTTTTATAAAATACTAAGCTACCTACAATTTAAAACGACCTATAGGCAGTAGGCTATTTGTTTCAACTTTGAACTTATTCTTTGGTACGTTGTACTTTGGGCCCAGTACATTAATTTTCTTTTAAACAAAATCAAGAGGAATTTAATTAAAGAAAAAGAAGCCATTGGCTCATAGCTCTTCTTGGCATCACACGCGGATGTTCTAACAATAAAATAATGTTTTTTTTTCATACCATTAAAGGGAGAGTTATAGTACACAGGTACATTACAAAAGACCAGCTGGAAACCGGTAGTAATGTAATGTACCGAAAAGTTTAATATAATATTATTTTTAAAAAATATAAAATTTAATAATTATGATAGTAATTAATTGACATTTGTTATTATTATGTCAGTATATAGAACTGTATATGGTTTCTAGTATTATCTAGCAAATGCAAGTGTGTATATGAAATTATATTGTATATTATTTAAAGAAATTAAATATGATGTAGTAAGAAATTTTATTAAAATCATTGATTTTTTGAACGAATCAATTCATGCCTTAAGAGCATTTGCATCTACATATGCAAAGTCTTGCAAAATACAAAAAACACTTTATTTTATATATTTTGACGAAAAAAAACACTCGTATTAAAAAATGCAAAATTGTACATAAATGCGCAAGTGCTACAGTAACTATGCATATATGTAAGGTTACTGTAGCTCTTGCATTTAATATTTTACTATTTTTTTCTCTCTCCACATCACTCTCTCTTTTTTCTCTCTGGTCTGATTCTCACCTCACGCTATCTTTTCCTCTACAGATCTCCGCTGCTTCTCGAGTCTGGCCACAGTCGTGCCACCGTTAATCACATCACTTGCCGCTGCTCACACTGATCGCCGCAGCCTCGCCGATCGACGTTGCTATCTTTTTTCTCTATTTGTTGGTTTTTGGATTTTGATCAGTAGGTTTTGATGGTTCACTGCTCTCTTAAGTCTCGCCACAGCCGTGCGACCGCTAATCACCTCACTCGTCGTTGCTCACACCGATTGCTGCTACCTCGCCGATCGTCGTTGGTATCATTTTTCTTTGTTTGATGGTTTTGGGATTTTGATCAATGGATTTTGATGGTTTTGATCAGTGGTTTTGATGGTTTTGATCAGTGAGTTTTGATGATTTTGATTAGTGGTTTTGGGATTTTGATGGGTGGGTTAATGATAGAGGCTAGCTTGACGATAATGGTTAGGTGGTTTGATGATGAAGGCTGGGTTGATGATCACTATTGCTCTCTTTCTTCTTTGTTTAATCATTGATGGTGGCTGGGTTGAGTCAAGAATGAATATTTTACTAAATAAATGTGTAGAATAGATAAACTGATGTGAGTGTTTTGTAAAAGTGAGTGTGTAAAATAAAAAATAAAAAAACTTTTTTTTTCAAAATGGACAAAAATTATGCATCTACTGATGCGGATGCTCTAATAAGTCTCTATGAACTAACAAATATTCATATAAGCTATGACTACAGTAGAAATTCCGACATGTTGAATAATTATATAAACACCAAAAATCATTCCATGTGAAACAATAAGACTTCTGCTATATGTCTCTCAAAAAAAAAAAAAAAGAAGACTTCTACTATATATACTATATCATAAATTGATAATTGTGAAATCTAGTGCAGTTTTTTCTATACTCCCACCAAAAAAACACAAAATAATAATTGTGAAATTTATATATATAAGCTGAAGCATAGCATTTATTATTGTTACACTTTTGTTGAGCCACATTAGCAACCATATCATTATTTTATTTTTATTAATAATATATTTTATTTTATTTTATTTCCCATCTTTATTTCTTATATTATAACTCTCAATCTTTATTGTTTTCAAGTTCCTGTGTGAGCTCTTTAAAGCCTCAAACTTTCCATCTCCTCTTTTCTTGCCACTTTTTATGCTCATTAAATCCAACCAGCTCATACATGTTCAATTGCCACTACCTCTATAAAATCAAAAAGGTAAAATCTAATAGAAAGTATATAAACCGTTAGATGTCCTCTATCTATCTTAACCAAAAGAGGAATGACTTTGGATTTAACTCTGCTAGTATAGAGCTCATTTCAAAACAACAAACCTATATTCTTGAATTGATAAAAAAAAAAAAGCATATATTCTTGAATGGGGATATCGCTATATTCCTTAAAACCTTATGGTATGTCAAGTGTGTTTTATATATTGGAGTGTTAATTATGTGTGTGTGTGTGTGTTTTTTTTTTTTTTTTTTTCTTTCTCTTTTACAATGAAATAATTCCCAAAAAGTTGATTTGCTCTCACTTTCGATGCTGAAGGCAATCCCTATATTTGTAGTTCTATATTTCCACATGTTTGATAAAATGACTATAAGAAGGATTAAAAAAAAAAAAAAAAGATGGCCATGTTCATGTAGAAGAACAAAGAGGAAAAACGAATATAGAAGAATACTATCATGTTAGTAAATTTCATTCATAAATGAGTTTTCAACACTCACAAAAATTCCCAAGGTGTGTTTCATTGGATTTATTACAGCAATGAATATAGTAAAAAGAATATTAAGCAACGATAATTTTGATTTAGTATCCACTTCGCTATCAACTTGTTAGTACCTCACTTTTGCAACCATTGATGTACTAAGAATCCGGCTGCATAAAAAAGTTATATTATCCCAAAATGAGAGTCCAAATTCTTCACTAATCAATTCTAATGAAAGAAAGCAAATAATCAATAGCTGATAATTTAAAAAAAAAAAAAAAACAAATGTTCTAGCAATTGTGGGAATTTTTTATTACCACTTGAATTTTAGAAGTTGAAATAAAGAACAAAAATTTGCATAATGTATACTTCATATTAGAATGCATCACACCAAAAAATGAAAAGATTTATAATAGGATAAAGTTTAGCTACGAAATCGGTTGTATTTTGTAGCTTTAGGCTACAAACTCACTCAATATCTTTTTATTGAAGGTGAATTTTAACAAATCAACCATTGGACTACATATTCTTCTTATATACTTCATATTTGTAAAATTTTAAGAAAATTAAAAATCAATAGCTATGTTTTCAATAAATTTTTAATTTGCAAGTTTTTGTAATTTAAAATTATGCATAAAATATAAGTTTATAGATTATAAAGTAAATAATATCCAATTGACACAAAATTTGACATGTGTATTAAGAGAGTAAAGAACATACAATTCAACAGCTAGATTTTCAAAATATGCAATAATATTTATATTATTTAGTGAGTTTGTAACCTAAGGCTGCAACCAATTTTGTAGCTAAACCTTTGTCTTTTATAATATACTTATACTACAATTAATCTCCATTTTTACTACCACGTCATCTGTCATCTTTGCCAAAATAGAATAAACTATCTAAAAATTGAGACTCTAATAATAATAATTATAATAATAATAATAATAATAATAATGATAATGATAATGATAATAATAATAAATCAAAGTCCTTTCTAAAATGGTTCACCAAATATAAAAGTCATCAAACACTATAAGAATGACTCTTTGTTTGCCTCTAGGTACTACAAACATTTGACTATGCAATCATGTTCTCTATTGTTTTAATTACTTTACGTGAAAATCAATTAGACTCCTTTATTATATCGGGAAAAAATGTTTTAGATTTTAATTATTTTCTATTAATTATTATCAATAAATCTCAATAATCATTCAAATAATAATTACAATCTTACTCACCTCTATATTTATAAACCATAACATGGAGTGCACAAGTATGAGAGCAATATTCAATTGTACAACAAAAATTTACACTAACGTTTGTCTTCTTTTTGTTTTTCTACTTCTTATTCTTAATATGTCTATTTGAAATCATTGTTTTTGTAAGGACACAATTTGCAACCAAACCCCAAAAATAAGAGTGGGATAGGCCCAAAAAGCCCAATACAATGAATTTGTAGAGAGTGGGCTTGCAACCTAGGTTCTAGTGACGTTAAATAACAAAGATGATGGGCTAGATCGCAACATCATATAAATGGGATAATCTTTATAACAACAATTGTCCTCAGACTCAAGCCGAGGAGGTTGGATCCTGTATTTCTTATTCTTAAAGACATGTTACTGATATTGATCCTAATTTTATAGTATTTGTTCTCCTTCTTTTCCTCTGATCCCCCCTCTTGAAAGCCTTCTCTTCCTTTTATATCATTTCTCTTCCTTTTTCCATCTTCCACGTATAGATCATATTACTTGTTTGGATACTTATCCCATCAACCCATCCCTGAAGTCTTTGGAGGTAGCTGTAAGGTTGAAACCTGATGCTCAGGCATCACCTCCCCATTAATGCGGCCAGGTGTTTAGCTACAGAGCATTTAATGCAGTGGTAGCAGCTTTATCTTGGATATTTCACAACCCTTCTTCTTATCTTGTACACCCACCACGCATGTCCTTACATGCAAGATCTCCTAGAAAATCACTTTTGGATGTCAAGCAACCCTTTCCTACCTTGACTTTATCTAGCCGACGAGGGAACTCTCCTCAGACCAACTTTCGGGATGACTATGATTAATCTCCGCTTCTTTACCCATCAGTACTGCTTCTTTGAGTTAATATTCCCACATTCTCAAACCATTTAGTGTCCTCGGATTGGACCTTTGGCCCAATACATACTCGTAGGCCCATTGACCCTACAATAGCCCCTCGAGATTCTCATTTCTGCCATCTCGGGAGGAAAAGATAATCTCGATATCTGTCATTCTGATCTTGTGTTCGTCATACATCTTCCTTGACAGTGAGAGTGTCCCTTGAACTACCACTGCACGTTCCTAACGTTTCAGCATACAAGGCATTCTCTCATTAAATTCTAACAGCTTTTTGTCCCCCACATTCGACGATGCGTTGCACATCCAACGACTGAGGATTGTATAGGAACATAGGCAGGAGTTTTCCCGCTTTCGAATTCTCGTTGATATAAATATCATCAAATTAAATCATCTTTCTCACTTGAACACTCATACACCAAACCTGCAAACTCTTTCGGTCTACATGTGCCCTCACAATTACCAAGAATTAGTCCGAGGTGGTTTTTTCTTCTTAACGTAAGTCTTCACAAACTTCTTCACTCATTATCTTTTTACATACTCTTCTCTTTTCTGTGTCTCTTTCTCCTCGGCTCACCTATCCCTTTCTCTATTCATCAATACCTCTAACCCTCTCCTAAAAATGGGTAGATTTGCCTTCTTAGTAGATTCTAATGAAAAAATAGAAAAATTTAAGGTTTTGTATAAGATTCCACCGGGGTATTCGTTAAATACTGTAAGGAATGGGAATAACATGAGAAAAGGCGAGAGGGAGAGGTAGTAATCCCAATGATCGATTTCATAGAGGGAGGGATGAAAATCCCGATAAGGACAATCACTAAGGATTACCTTAGAGCCTTTAGATTAGCTCCTACCCAATGCACCCTAAATATGTTTAGAATTTTGGGTTCTATAGATACGCTCAATGAAAAGATGGGTTTGGGACTCACCTATCATGATGTTAACTGGATTTACAATCTTCTTCACCTAAAGGGGCAGGGGTATTACTTAAAATTTAGGTACCTCAAGTTTAGATTAATCCAATGCCTCCCTGAATCCAACAAGGGTCTAAAAAAAGACATCCTGATCATATTAGGGGATTGACACGATGGCCTCCCCTGTCCGACAAGGGAAGGGGAACTAGGTGAGGCTCTAGGTTTAGATAAACTACTCATAATCACCCTCTCTTCTTTTTCTTTAATTTGAGTTTATATAAAAATATTTGCTTGATTTAATCTTATTTTTCTTGATGATTTTGTAGACCGACACGCAGCTATCCGCCACTTCGACCTTGTCAACCATGAAAAATTGGACGAAATATTGAAGGTTGATGTGTTCGTGCATACCGATAACCAACTCTGAGCAGCACATTTGATCCTCAGCTACAATCCCATCTCCAAATATTTCTAGGCGCCAAAGTGTGTGATTAGAGTGAAAGACCCACTCTTGCACTGGATAAGTGTTGCTGCTAAAGGTTTTCTTCTCTCTGAAGGCATTCCTATTACTCAAGGCATCCTCATCACACAACTCATAGCTGATGGTATCTCTCTAATTCCTTTTCCATCCCAACACATAGCCGGTGAGGCGACCTCTTCTCAACCCATCATAAAAGAAGAGGAAGAAATTGTTGAAGTTTCAGACTTCGAGGGTGAATTTGAAATTTTCAACCAACCCACTTCTCCGGAAAGCCCAGCTAGTGACCTCGACACTTCATCATAAGGTCCAACAAGTCATTCACAAGGAGAAACTAATAACCCTGATACAATGAGGATTTAACGCAAACCCAAACAGAACCTCGGAGACATAATGGAGTCCCAAGTGGGGAGTTAGGAGCCCGAAAAGGTTGCTCAGACCAAACTTCTCCAGACCAAGGATAAAGGGCCAAAGAAGTCTTCTTAACCTAAACTCCCTCTTCCTCCACCTATCCAACCCCAACGCGTTGACCAAGCTGATCATAAGAGAAAGAGGGATCAGCCTAAGGGAAAAGAGGTGACTGAGGGAGGGAAAAGCCTCATTCCCAAGGACGTGGAGCCTGAAAAGGGAGTTAAATAGGCTCATACAACACAGACAAGGCTAGAAAAAAGGACTGAGATCCAGCGCCTATGTTTGCCCCAATTTGGGTTCCACCAAAGATCATGGACGATCATGAGGCCCCTGTCGACGCCTTTATTAGAGTTTCTGACGCAAGAACAGCTACCTACGTGGTAGACGCCTTAAAACAAGCTCTTCTTCTACCTGAGGACATGGCCGAGCTGAGGTAGATGAGGAAGCAAGATGTCTTTATGACATTAAAGAAGGAGCTTGCTATGGTAAGAATCTCATCTAACTTATCTTTAACCTTCACTCATTCATTTTATATATATATATATATATACTTAGTTTGTTTGAACAGATTATGTCCCTTTGTTCCTCTCTGTTATTGCAAATAGGCCGTCCAATCTGTTCATAGGGCTGAAGAGATCATTATCAGCTCTCATAGAGCACTTAAAGATGAAGAAACCAAGCGTAACAATGCCTAGAAGGCCTTTGAATTGGCAGAAAAGAAACTTCAGGAGGTCACAACTCAGCTGAACAAGGCAAAGAGCGACAAAAAAAGCACCAAAGCAGCTTTGAAAGTAGCTGAGAGGTGGGCCGAGACCCAAAGCCCACAGCTTTGCCAAGCCGATGACGATTATGTTGCGGTAAAGAAGCTGATAGAGGACCTTCAGAAGAGTCTGAGGGAATCTGAGAAGGCAAGGGAGGAGGACCACAAAGCTAAAGAAGAAGCTAAAAAAGCCAAAGAAGAAGCCGAAAAAGCAAGGGACCAAGCTAAGCAAGATGGATACGAGATTGGGGTGGCTGAGAACAAGAAAAACCTTAGATTACAAGTCTCCGAGGTATGTAGATATTACTGCCTCCAAGTGTGGAATGAAGCACTTACCCAGGCCGGGGTTGATGCTTCTTTTGCCCTTTGGAGGACAGACAATGTCTACTATCCCCTAGCCATCCAAGCCACTACTTCATCCGTTACTAAGGAACAGATGCTGAAAAGGACAGTTCAGCTGAAGCCCTTCCTTCCACTAGACGTCAGTCCGAGAAGGTTAAGCAGTCTGAGGCCACCAACCAACCTACTGAAATAGCAGAAGGGGTGGCTCATAATGCTGCTTAGCCTTCTAATGCCCCTAAGGAATCTACCAAAGAGAAGGGAGCTACTGAGACAATGGAACTTGTCCTAGCGACCCTTCCTATCACCATCAAGGAGGACCTAAAAGGGAAAGGGCTTGCTTCTGACTTCACGGCTCCTATCCAACCTCCAAAGAAACCTAAGGGCAATCTAACGATAAAAATGAAGCCATGATTGATCCTTGTCTATTCTTCCTTTTAGCCTTATTTTCCTTTTACTTGATGTAATTTGATAGTCTGTAAGCAAATTGTCTTTTCAAAAGACTTTAAATTAATGAAAATACCAAGTTGTTACTCTTATGTGTTTGACACTTATATTTTTTCTTTGTATCACCTCTACTTTACTTAATGCCTAATTAATAAGACCACGACATATAATGGTGATTTTGAAATATATTATTTTATTGTAAAGAAATATTGTTTTAGTGTGTTGTATTGTAAAATAAAATTTGGAATGTTAGAAATATTATAAAATGGTATGGTATAATTGATAAAATAGTTTTTTGAAATGGTAAAATAGGATAGAATACAATTTTCAGATGCAAATGCTCTAACTAGAAGAGTTCCAAGACGTTAATAGAGAAGAAGTAATATCTAGTTAGAATGTACTATTATATATATATATATATATATACTGGGCCTGATATATATGGCCCTTAGCACAGTCCACGCTATTTTTTTTTCTTTTTTAATAGTAGCCCACGCTAGCTATGCCTAAGAATTTGAACATATCATTCAAAAAGTCAAGTGTAAGAAAAGATAGCATGACGCCAATAGTTTAACTTTGCTGCTTGATATATATGGCCCTTAGATCAGCCCACACTAGTTATATCTAAGAATTTGAACATTTCATTCAAAAAATAAAAAATTAGAGTGAGAAAAGATAGTATGATGCTTGCCCCTAGAATCCTACAAGTATAGAATCAAGCACCTCATACAATATAAACTATACGTTATAGATAGCCAAGAACCTTATAACTCAACTAACTAGAATTTATCTCTAGGCTATAAATTTTTCCTCTCTCAATTATCCAAAAAAAAAAACCTTTATGGCTAATAAAGAAAAATAAATATTAATAGAACCCATACCTTGACCAAGCCCAGACTTAATAAAGTTTGTCCATGACGATTTTGGGCCAAATAGATAGGTAAGGGAGAGACGGCCCAATTGATAGACTTAACATGGTACAAACGGATCAAGAATGCGAGGTTGGTTGTTCTAATAGAAAGGGTATTTGATGCATAGGTAAGATGAGTGGTTAGTGTGAAGAATGAACTCAATAAAAATTAAATTTAAGTAATCTTGTTTGAATGTTTTAAAATAAATAAATGAAATATAAGTAATTCTATTTGAGAGTAACATTAGAAGGAATAAAACTAATCATTTTATAACAATATTTTCTATTATATCCCTATTTAAAAATTAAAGGATTGAATGTACATCAGGATAGGCGATACCGTACCGATACTGGCTGTATCGATACTGGCCGTACCGATCAGTACACCGGTACCGGTACGCTTCTATTTTGTACTGAAAAAAATATCGGCCGTACTAGTAGTGTACCGGCCATACTGGCCAATTTTGGGCAATACCGGCTGATACTTGACGTACCGGCCGGTACAGAAAAAAGTTTTTTTTTTTAGTTTTGTAATTTTTGAATTTTTTTAAGAACATAATGGTAACTTATTTACATTAACTTATTAGTATTATTTGTTTTCTTAGTATGCAATGAACAACTAAGCTTTCTATTTTTTATATTGCTTTTTTTTTTTCCCTTTTAATTGATACTAAAATCTAAAACTATTAATAATTTGTTTTGAATTGAGGTAATGTTTTATGATAAACTTTTATATTTACTATAATATAAGTGAAATATTATATTCTTATAAACATGGTTCTAGAGATTTTGGTGTGTGTATATATATATATATATATATATATATATATATATATATATATATATAAATAGTGATAAACCCGAAATGGTACACCGGTATTGACCGGTATCCGAAATATATCGTACCGGTGGCCAAACCGGTACAATCTTCGATATGGTATTTACTTCCTTGATGTACATGAGTATTTTGGGGAGTTCTAGTGGAAATTTTATTAAAATTCATTTTGATTCCTTCCAATTTTGAGAAATAAAAATTGAAGGTTTTAAGGAAAAATTAAGAAAATGAGTGTTTCTTACTATCCATGTTATTCTCTCTCATTTATACTTTCAAAAAATGGAATGATATTTACATTTTCCTCCATTAATACTCTCAAATAAGGGTATGAAAAGAATATTATAAAGCATATATTTTTTTCTTTTCTTTTTTGTTCATTTCTCTCCTTTGAAACGGAGTGTTATGAACAATTTCTATACAATTTGGATGACGACAGGATCTTTCAGATTATAAAAAGGAAAAACAAAGAAGAATGACACACACGAAGATCAAATCATTCAATATTTCAACTCGGTATCAATAGGATTAGTTTTAGCCTTAGCCTTAAAAATAGTGTAGCAATTACTTCAATATCTATAATTAATAGATCGACCATCACATATCATTGGTGCGATGGTTACTCTACAAGTATAAGTACTTGTAAGGTGTGGGAGGCAATGATCGGGATTCAAGTCTCCAAAAGAGAGTTTCACACATATATACACTTAAATTAAGCTAAAATAGAATTTCTATCTTGTATATAAAAAATAATAATTGACAGATCAAGCAAATATTCTCATTGAAGATTGTATTGTATTGTATTAATTACTTTAAGTGCAAGTAGGCTTTTACTCTTGCCGATAATTTTCCTTCATTTGTTTTCTTATTATCCAAACAGGTTTAATTTGTGTTTCTTTTTTTTATAATTTTATTTGAAATTTTTATTAAGTTTCCATAAAAAAGAATCTTTTATAATACATGACCACTTTTCACTGGTTATAGTTTAATGAAATTTTGGCAGAAGGATCAATTTGGTTAATTCTTAAACAAAATGGTCCAATAATACAAAATTGTGTTGTTTAGGAGTTTCTTTGCAACTAACCCAAATCTCAAGGATTTTCGCATTTTGGCCTTATTGTATTTCAAATCAATATATATAAGCAAAGACCTCATACGAGAGTGTATGAGGTTTTGTCAAGTGGCACTCTAACTTTGCATTTAGCCTTTTTTTACCTCTTTTATTAAGTTTTTCTATATTAATGTGTTATGATGGTCTCAAGTGTTTTCACTTTTCAATTTTCTATTAAAAAGTGAGAATACACAATTTGACCGATTCGCCAATATTTCATACTTTTCTTACAACTCATAATTTTGAGAAAAATTTGTATTCTAGAAATTTTCTTAGCACAATCCTATATACGATTCTATTATTTTTTCAAAGAAGACATTTCTTTTGAAGAAATTGTTTCTATCATTGTAAGTGCACAATTGCACCTAGACCCAAAGATAGATGTGGGCTCAAGCCCAATGAGCCTTAAACAATAAGATTTGTAAAGTGTGGATTTGAAATCTAGTTTAGGGATATTGAAAACTTGATAAGTAGGCTAGAATGCCACAATCTTTGCAAATGATAAACAAATATGACAAGAGAACCTCCTCGGACGTAAGTCGAGGACGATTTGTATATTGCTTCTTTTTCTATGCCAAAAATTACAATTCTTTCTTCTTTTTTAGCTAATTGACCGATCCCCTTTTCTTTCCTCTCTTCTCTTCTTAAATACTCCTTCTTCTTCCCTATTAATCCACGTGTCACACAAATCTTACCCTTTTGATACCTCTCCCTTCTACCACCTTCTTGAAGTTTTTAAATAATAGCAGGAAAGTTGAATTCTACTGTTCAGCGGTCATTTCTCCATTAATACGGCCAAGGAGGTTGGTGCAAGGTCTTTAATGTGGAGGCAGAAGCCTTCTTCTGAGATATTTCTCTCACACCGCTGCGTCTAGAGGGTCCTTGGATCCCCCTCTTACCCAATAGTTTTTCTAGAAATCTGCCTTTAATCTTTTTGACAAGTTCCAGGGTCATCGCTGGGTCTGTCCGAGGAGACATTCATCCTTGGATAACTCCTCGGACCTTCACAGTGTGGGCTGACTTGTGGGCCTAGAGGCCTTTAGTCAAAAACGAATTGGCACCCGTCAATAAAGCCCAAGGCCCAAATGTTTGTTCGGAAACTTTTACCCTCCACAATAGCCCCTCAAAACTTTATTTTTCCTCATCCGAGGAGAGAAATAGAGTTTTGATCCGACCAGAATACCTCACACACGCTTGGTATATCGCCACACGTGTACGGGTCTTGTCGTCCCCTAAAAAACACTTCTGGCGCTTCGAAACCCGGAACGCGTGCATTTATGACCGCAAGTTAAATCCTGTTCTTCATGTTCAATGGTGAGATGAACATCTAACGGTCCAGGTCGCCCCTTGAAAATTTGAGCAGGACAAATCTAATTTTGAGGCTGCCTTCTGCACGTCAAAACGCTTGGAAACCCACGCCTTCATTCATTTCTTCATAATTCAATCATATCAAAGTATTAGTCATAGCCTTTTCTCTCTAGAAACTCGTGAAGACTTGCATATCCCCGTAAGTTCTTACTTTCTTTGCTCCTCCCTTCTCGAATTCTATCCTCGGCTCCACTCTTAACTTCTTTTCTTTTCAAAACTCGTATTCTCACTTTTCCTAGATGGGTAGGTTCAAGTGCCTAGCAGATATCGACGCGAGGATGGAAGGTTTTAGGACTAAATACCAGATTCCCAGTGACATAAGACTAAAATACTACCCAGTAGAAGCCGTAGGCGGTGCTAGGAAGACGGGAGAAGTAATCATCCTTATGATTGCCTTCATAGAAGGTGGGATGACTTTCCCTATGAGGAGTGTGACCAGGGAATACCTCCGTAATCATAGGTTATGCCCAGACTAGTATGCACCAAATGTGTTTAGGGTCTTAGGTAGCGTCGACGCTCTAAATGAGCAGATGGGCTTGAACCTCACATGGCACGATGTTGCCTTCATGTACGAATGCCACAAACTTAAAAATGTAGGGTATTACATTAAGTCGCGGTCTAGTATCGTTAGGCTGATCTCATATCTGACCAAATCCAACAAAGGCATGAAGGACGACTACCTCATCGCCTCGAGGAACTGTTATGATGGTCCCCACTGCCCAGTCGAATGGGGAGATCCAGGTGTGACTTCTTAGGAATTAGATTTACTAACCCATAATTCCATCCTACTACCTTTACCAATTTTTCAACTTTTATCGCACATTGTTTCTTTTTACTTTGAAATTTATCACTAGTCTGACCATGTCCTTCTTCTCGGATGTTTTTCCTTGCAGATAAACAACACGTGCGCTCTCGTCTCAGCTTCTATAACGTCGCCGACTTGAACCGTGTCCTCCGATTGGAGGTCTTCGTGAGTGAAGACTTACAAGTAAGAGCAGCACACTTGATATTAGGATACGATCCTATATCAACGGACTTCCAAGAGATAGAAAACGCGATTATCACAGGGGACAGGCGACGCAGAAGGATAAACGTAGCAAGGTCGCACTTTCTCTCCAACCACGATATTCCTGACGAACCTAATACCATCCTGTACACGAACCCTATTACGGCAATTCCACTCTCGGCGCACTCCTAAACGACCGCCATCCCAGAAGAACAAGCCTCCTCGCTGCACTCGTTGGACAAGGAGATAGACCAGTTCCAACTTGAGGACGTTGAAAGGCCCCGAGGGAACCCATTTGTTGTACTTTCGGACGAGAGGGACGAGCCCGCCGAGACTTCCGGGATCGTAGGTTTGGTAGTTGCCCGCCTCGACTCCAGCTCCGAAGAGGAAGAGATGGATGTGCTGAAAGGGCTAATGCACAAGAGGGGCGAGAGAATCGCCAAAAAAGGAGCAGTAGGATCTCAAGTCCCTCCATCCTTGCCACCACCCCCTCCTCCATCCAATCCCAAGCCTCCCGTTGAGGAGCCCAAGAAGAAGAGGAAGGGAGAGGCTGCAGAGGTTAGTGGGGAAAGGCAAAAGAAGCTGAAATAACAGCAACAGCAACCCCAGCAGCAGAAACTTGACAAAGGCAAGGGACGTGCTCCTTCAGTAGAAAGCGGGGAGATAAGGGATCTTGCCAAAGTGCGCCGAGCATCGGCTACCTGGTCTCCCGAGCTTAAGCTGGATAGGGCACCAATCTCTTACCAGTCCAATATTAGGGCGTTCCAACAAGGCCATGCCTTTCACCTGGCCAATGCATTGGCATGTTCCCTTCTTCTGCGTAAGGACATGGAGGCCTTGGAGAAGATGAGCCAGCCTCATCTGTTCCTTTCTTTAAAAAGGGACTTGGCCTTGGCAAGTTTCACACCTTATTTTCACTTCATTTTTCATAATATCTAACTGTTAATGGACATTTTTATGAATTTGACCCTTGGATACTCTGTCGCAGGCCGTCTAGGAAGTCTTTGCTGCCGAGAAGTTCGTGGAGGACTCTCGAAAGAAAGCTGGACTTGAACTGGAGCTTCGGTTAGAGACCGAGAAGTCCCTAGGCCAGGCCCTCGCGGAAAACGAGAAACTCACTTCTCAGTTGGCTGGTCTCAAAAGAGAAAGAGACGGCACCGAGGCCAGCCTGAAGACCATGAGGACCCAAGTGGAGGGGCAGCGCAAGTTTCTTCATCAAAAGGATGAAGAGCTATCCAAAGCTCAGCAAGAACGCTTTGACTTTAAGAAGGAGCTTGCGAAGATGAAGGATGAAGCTCGTACCTTCAAGGGTTCATTGGAGGCCGCGAAGAAGGCTACTTACAACGAAGGGGTGGCAACCACAGAAAACTAGCTGACAGAGGAGTTTGCGGCTCTGTGCCGAGAATACTGCCAGTAGGTGTGGGGGGAAGCCTTGACTGCAGCAGGGGTCCCTTCAACTTCCGAGCTGAGGAAGCCCGAGAACGTTTGGCTTTCCTTGGACATCTAGGAGATAGAGGAACTACCTCCTGTCATCCCTGCCCCTGAGACAGCTCCTTCTGCGCCCCGTCCTGTGATCCCAGAGCCCATTCTTGCTCCTACAGAACCTACAAGTTCCAATAAAGAGAAGGAACAAGATGAAGGTACTGAGAAGGTCCCAAGTCAAAGTGCTGAGCCCATGGTCCCTCCATCAACTGCAGCAAACAAAGGAAAACAAGTCCTATCTTCCTTTGAAATGGAGCTGAAAAACACTGAGGCGACCAGTACTTCCAAGCAAGACCCCCTCCAAAAGCTTAGGGCCGAACTTAGGACTTCCTTTTTGTAATTAAGACTTTTTTGTAATGTATATTAAGAGCAATTAATGGAAGTCTGCCTTGTTTGATCTTCTTTTGGCTTGTATTTATTTTACTTTGTTTTTATTATAAGGGCTCTCACTAGCACACAAAGGGAGAATGAGTGGAACAACTAACTCCACCTTCAATGGTTGAATTATCATAACTCTAAGCAACCGTACACATGCTTAACTTGTATTCTATAAATTACATCTTAGGAGTATAACATGTATGACGCAATGATGAATGCCTAACAAGCTAACTTATAATTCAATTTAAGGCATAAAGTGATCAAAAATACTTCATCAAAATCTCAACATTAACACGACATGGATTTTCGCTAGCATTTCTAAAGTAAAGTGTTCAAGAACCTGACATAAATAAACTTTATTTTGATGGTAAGTACGATATCAATTTGCACAAGGCATATGGGCCGAGAACCATACATATCAATGTGATACATAGAATCTGTAACTTGAAACGTTAATTTTGCCAAAGTGTGGGGTCCGAAGACCATATATTACCAACTTTCTGCTTGATGCTTAAGAATTTGTAACTCAAGATGTTAATTTCCCCAAAGTAGAAGGTTTGTGGACCCGGCCTAACTAAGGTTCTGTTTAACAAATGATAAGATATCAATTTCCACAAGGTATGTGGTACAAGGACCATGCATCATCAAGTTTTTGTTTGATACTTAATAATATATCAATTTTCACAAGGTATGTGGTCCGAGGACCATGCGTCACCAAGTTTTTGTTTGATACTTAATAATATATCAATTTCCACAAGGTATGTGGTCCGAGGACCATGCGTCACCAAGTTTCTGTTTGATACTTAAGAATTTGTAACTCAATATGTTAATTTCCCTAAAGTAGAAGGTCTGTGAACCCAACATAACTAAGATTCCGTTTAACAAATGATAAGATATCAATTTTCACAAGGTATGTGGTCCGAGGACCATGTATTACTAAGTTTCTGTTTGATACTTAATAATATATCAATTTTCACAAGGTATGTGGTCCGAGGACCTTGCATTACTAAGTTTCTGTTTGATACTTAATAATATATCAATTTTCACAAGGTATGTGGCCCGAGGACCATGCATCACCAAGTTTCTGTTTGATACTTAAGAATTTGTAACTCAAGATGTTAATTTTCCTAAAGTAGAAGGTCTGTGGGCCCGGCATAACTAAGGTTCTGTTTAACAAATGATAAGATATCAATTTTCACAAGGTATATGGTTCGAGGACCATACATTACCAAGTTTCTGTTTGATACTTAATATATATCAATTTTCACAAGGTATGTGGTCCGAGGACCATGCGTCACCAAGTTTTTGTTTGATACTTAATAATATATCAATTTCCACAAGGTATGTGGTCCGAGGACCATGCGTCACCAAGTTTCTGTTTGATACTTAAGAATTTGTAACTCAATATGTTAATTTCCCTAAAGTAGAAGGTCTGTGAACCCAACATAACTAAGATTCCGTTTAACAAATGATAAGATATCAATTTTCACAAGGTATGTGGTCCGAGGACCATGTATTACTAAGTTTCTGTTTGATACTTAATAATATATCAATTTTCACAAGGTATGTGGTCCGAGGACCTTGCATTACCAAGTTTCTGTTTGATACTTAATAATATATCAATTTTCACAAGGTATGTGGCCCGAGGACCATGCATCACCAAGTTTCTGTTTGATACTTAAGAATTTGTAACTCAAGATGTTAATTTTCCTAAAGTAGAAGGTCTGTGGGCCCGGCATAACTAAGGTTCTGTTTAACAAATGATAAGATATCAATTTTCACAAGGTATATGGTTCGAGGACCATACATTACCAAGTTTCTGTTTGATACTTAATAATATATCAATTTTCACAAGGTATGTGGTCTGAGGACCATGCATTACCAAGTTTCTGTTTGATACTTAATAATATATCAATTTCCACAAGGTATGTGGTTCGAGGACCATGCATTACCAAGTTTTTGTTTGATACTTAATAATATATCAATTTCCACAAGGTATGTGGTCCGAGGACCTTGTATCACCAAGTTTCTGTTTGATACTTAAGAATTTATAACTCAAGATGTTAATTTTCCCAAAGTAGAAGGTTTGTGGACCCGATATAACTAAGGTTCTGTTTAACAAATAATAAGATATCAATTTTCACATGGTATGTGGTCCGAGGACCATGCAATACCAAGTTTCTGTTTGATACTTAATAATATATCAATTTCCACAAGGTATATGGCCCGAGGACCATGCATCACCAAGTTTCTGTTTGATACTTAATAATATATCAATTTCCACAAGGTATGTGGTCTGAAGACCATGCATCACCAAGTTTCTGTTTGATACTTAATAATAGTAAGAGATAAACCCAAATACATATTCATAAATTGAACCACGAATGAGAAAAGTGTCTTTTATTAATAATAATACCTACGAAGGTTGTTTACATTCCAGGGGCATTGTATAATTTTTTCATCTAGATCAACTAGTCGATATGATCCTATGCTCGCTACAGAGATGATTCGATAGGGTCCTTCCCAATTTGGTCCGAGCTTTCCCCATGCTGGGTTTTTGGCCGTATCCACAACTTTTCTCAATACCAGATCCCTAGGCGCTAGCGGCCTTAACTTTACGTGGGCGTTATACCCTCGTTTAAGTTTCTGCTGATAATAAGCCATTTGGACCATGGCGGCCTCTCGCCGTTCCTCAACTAAATCCAAGCCTTTCTCCAGGAGGCCACCATTACTTTCTGGACTAAAAGAACTCGTTCTTAGGGTGGGGAAACCAGATTCTAAGGGTATCACGGTCTCGGCTCCATAAGTCATAGAAAATGGTGTTTCTCCAGTGGACCTATGCGGCATAGTTCGATACGTCCATAAGACATGTGGTAGCTCCTCTACCCATCTGCCCTTCGCGTCATCCAGCCTTTTCTTGAGTCCACTGACTATAACCTTGTTGATGGCCTCGCCTGCCCATTTCCCTGAGGATAAGCCGGTGTGGAATATCTGTTTATGATGCCCATGTCACTACAATACTTCCTAAAAGATCTACTATCAAATTGAACACCATTGTCCAAAATGACTGTGTGTGGTACCCCAAATCTAGTGATGATATTCTTCCAAATAAACTTCTTGGAATCGACGTCCCTAATATTTGCTAAGGGTTAAGCCTCAACCCATTTGGTGAAATAGTCAGTTCCCATAAGTAGCCACCTTTTGTTTCCTATAGCCCTCGGAAAAGGCCCTACTATGTCCAATCCCTATTGAGCGAAAGGCCAAGGACCGGACAGAGGATTAAGGGCTCCCCCAGGCTGATGAATGTTGGGAGCGAACCTTTGGCACTGGTCACACTTCCTTGCATAATCCTGAGCTTCCCTCTGCATATTGGGCCACCAATATTCCTGAGTCAGAGCCCTATGGGTTAAGGACCTTCCCCCAGTATGTCCAATCCCTATTGAGCGAAAGGCCAAGGACCGGACAGAGGATTAAGGGCTCCCCCAGGCTGATGAATGTTGGGAGCGAACCTTTGGCACTGGTCACACTTCCTTGCATAATCCTGAGCTTCCCTCTGCATATTGGGCCACCAATATTCCTGAGTCAGAGCCCTATGGGTTAAGGACCTTCCCCCAGTATGGCTTCCACATATTCCCTCATGCAATTCTTCCAAAAGCGCCTTCATTAACTCAGGGCGCACGCATAATAAGTATGGTCCGAAGAAAGAGCGTTTATACAAATTCTGATCCTCGGATAGCCAGAAATGAGGGGCCTTTCGACGGATCTTATCTGCTTCAGACTTGTCCTTGGGAAGAATGTCATTTTTCAAAACAGATACTACAAGGTCAATCCAACTAGGTCCAAGCCTGATCAGATGGACACGGGCTGCAATAATAGTGGTGAGAGTTGGCTTTAGCAAATCCTCGACTAGGATAATCCTAGGTAAACACAGAGCCGAGGATGTCGCTAAGGTAGCCAACGAGTCTGCATGTGTATTCCCGCTTCTAGAAATGTGAGAAAGGATAGAGGAATCGAATCTAGATTGTAAGCGTTTGACCTAGGTCAAGTATTCTTGTATTCTTGGGTCCCTAGCCTCCATGGTTGCTGTCACTTGGTCGACCACTAACTGAGAATCTGAGAACATATGAACTTCCATTCCATCCATCCTACGTACCATGTTCATGCCGACCAAGACTACTTCGTACTCGGCCTCGTTATTGGTCGCCGAGAACGCTAATCTCAATGATTTTTCGAAGCCAATTCCCTCAGGGGATATCAAAACAAGTCCGACACCAGACCCTCTCTGGTTAGCTGCGCCATCAACGGACACTTTCCAAATTGGAGGTCCTTTGTTCGTAATCATGCCAACTGATTTCTAATCCATGTGTGATTCCTTCACAGTTTCTTCCAACAATGGTTCAGCAAACTTTGCCACCAAATCTGCGAGAACCTGGTCCTTCACCGAGGTGCGTGGCATGTATTTGATGTCAAAGGCTCCCAAAATAGTTCCCCATTTAGCCACCATTTCGGAGTAGTCAGCACTACGTAATACTGACTTGAGAGGTAGTTAGGTCAAAACCACAACAGTGTGGGACTGAAAATAGTGAGGAAGCTTCCGTGTGGAATAAACTACGGCTAGAAATGCCTTTTCTAAAAGTAGGTAACGCACCTCAGCTTCATTCAAGGATTTACTGACATAATAGACCGGTTTTTGCACCCCATTGTCGTCCCTTATAAGGACCAGGCTGACCGCATAGACAGCCACTGCCAAATACACAAACAGGATCTCGTCTACCTCAGGCCGAGACATAATGGGTGGCCGGGAAAGATATTCCTTAAGCTGCTGGAAGGCTACAACGCAGTCCTCAGACCATTGGAACCCTTTCCATTTATTCAACAGTTGGAAGAAGGGCCTGCACCTGTCAGCTGACTGAGAGATAAACCTGCTGAGATCAGCGATCATTCCGGTCAACTTTTGAACTTCTTTCGGATTCCGAGGTGGTTGTAAGCCTTGAATGGCTCTGACTTGTGCCGGGTTCACTTCTATCCCTCTATGAGTAACCATATAACCTAGGAACTTTCCGGAACCGACACCAAAAGAACACTTTGAGGCGTTAAGGCGCAACTTGTACTTTCTAAGTACTTGAAAGGTGTCGTCCAAATCTTTCATGTGCAAAGGTATTGTCTTACTCTTCACTACCATATCGTCCACGTATACCTCAATGGTCTTTCCAAGTTGCAACTCAAACATTCTGATCATCATCCGTTGGTAAGTAGCCCCAGCATTCTTCAATCCGAACGGCATAACCTTGTAGTGATAGTTCCCTATTGGAGTAATAAAAGCAGCCTTCTCCTGATCCTTCGCCGCCAATGGAATTTGGTGATAACCTTGGAAGGCATCCAAAAAGCTCATCCGAAGATGTCCGACCGTGGCATCCACAAGCTGATCGATGCGTGGCATAGGGAACGAGTCTTTTGGGCAGGCTTTGTTTAAATTTATGAAGTCCACACATACTCTCCACTTTCCGTTCTTCTTTTTCACCACGACCGTATGCGCCAACCACTCTGGGTAGAAAACTTCTTTTATAGCCCCAGCCCTCTTGAGCTTGAGCAGTTCCTCTTTAACAGCCTCGAAGTGCTTTTTGGAGGAACGCCGAGGTGGTTGCCTTCTAGGAACAATAGCAGGGTTGACATTCAAACGATGACAAATGAAGCTTGGGTCTACCCCCGGAGCCTCGTAGGGATCCCAAGCAAAGACATCGATGTTGTCCTTCAAAAACTCCAACAACTCCATCTTCTCTTGGTACGGTAAACATACGCCAACTTGAAAGAACCTTTCAAGATCATGGGCTATCAGAAACTTCTCCAAGTCTTCGTTCCTCTGCTGTCACCGTATCGGGCACATCCAAAGTCGTTCATTGCTATAAGTCCTTCACAATCGAGGCCGAGAACTCCGTTTCGACCTGATGTAGTACTACAGCCGATATGCATTGCTTGGCCACTGATTGACTGCCCAAAATTTCTTCAATGTATTCCCCTGAAGGGAACTTTACCTTAACATGCAAGGTGGAGGATACAGCACCCAAAGCGTGCAGCAAGGGCTTGGCAAGGATGGCCGTGTATGGGGAATATGCATCGACCACGATAAAATCCACCTCAACCGTTTTCGAGCCAGATTGTACGGGCAACTGAATCTGTCCCTTTGGTATAACAGTCTTCCTTTCAAAACTTATTAACGACGAATCGTAAGGAGTGAGATCCTCCAATTTCAACTTCAGCCCCATAAATAAGTCAGGGTACATAATATCTACCTCGCTGCCCTAGTCAATCATCATCCTCCTAACGTCGTAATTCCCTATCCTCAAAGTGACTACCAAGAAGTCATCATGGGGTTAGATGGTCCTAGCCTTATCCTCCTCTGAAAATCCCAAAACGGGCACATTCACCCTTAGCCTCTTTGGTTTCGCGCCTGACTCCTCGGCTTGGGAGTGTGAAACTGCCATCACTCTGGTGGGACATGAACTGGTCCTGTCAGGTGCAGCGAAGATAACATTTATCATTCCCAAGGACAACCGAGATGAATTATTCTTTTGATTATTCAAGCCAGACTGACTGCCTTGCCCGTTAGGTTGGTATAGGTGCTACTTCAACTTCCCCTCGCTAACGAGCTACTCCAAGTGGTTCTAGAGGGTCCGACAATTCTCAATGGTATGATCCACGTCTTAGTGGTACTGGCAAAAGAGATTCTGATTCCACTTTACAGGGTCCCCCACCATCTTATTAGGTTATCTGAAGTAGGGTTCCTTACGAACTTTCTCCAGTAGCTGGTGCACTGGCTCTCGGAATACAATATTAATAGCCTGAGGAATTGCTGAGCCATGCTGCCTAGAGTAATCTCTCCTTGGCTTATTGTTATGATATCTGTCCGACCTGAAATCCCTTTTCTCCTGCGGGATAACCTTCGCCTTACCCTACTGTTGGTCTTCTTCCACCCTCTTGTACTCGTCAATGCAGTCCATAAGGCGACGTACACTCCGTACGGACTTTTTGGTCAAGGATTTCCTTAAATCATGATCAGCGGGAAGACCCACTTTAAAAGTATTAATCGCCACCTCGTCAAAATCTCCATCTATCTCATTGAACATCTCCCAATACCTGTCGAAGTATGCTTTCAACGTCTCACCCTCCCTTATGACCATAGATAAAAGTGAATCCAACGGCCGAGGAACTCTGTTGCATGTAATAAACCGTAACACGAATGCCCTAGTAAGTTCCCTAAACGAACCGACAGACCTCGATTTTAGGTCATTGAACCATCTCATAGCAACAGGTTCCAAGCTGGAAGGGAAGACTTTGCACATCAAGGTCTCATTGTGAGAATGCACCGCCATTCTCTGGTTAAAGTGGCTCGCATGTTCCACCGGGTTTGTTCGGCTGTTATAAATGGTGAATGTGGGCTGGGTGAACTGCCTGGGGAGGCTCCCATTCTCAATCCTACGTGAGAATTGCGATTTAGAGAGTTGGTGTAGTGCTCGACTTATAGCATCGTTCCCCAAGCCCCTAGAGGGGAGCCTCTTGTGCCTGTGACCTAGTAGGTCACCCTCTTTGCGAGAGGAAGTTTTGCTGGGGGCCGACCATGACCTTGAACTATAACTACTTCCCTAGGATTCCCCAGAAGAAGGATTAGATGGGGGTGAAGCACGCCTTCGTCTGACGCGGCACAGCTTCTTCTTGAGGTGGTTAATCTCTCTCTGCATGGCCTTAGCATCATCCTCATGGGTGACACTGTCTCTATCGCGGGTATGACTCGCGCCAGGATATATAGTGTGAACGCTTCCCTCTTGATCCCTCTGGTGCTCAAGACGTTCGAAAAGATCTTCAGGTTGCGATCCCTGAGATTTTGCATGGTGTGAGCCTAAGCCTGCCATGATGTTCCAGTTCTTTAACACTAGATCCCCACAGACGGCGCCAATTGTAAGTGCACAATTGCACCTGGACCCAAAGATAGACGTGGGCTCAGGCCCAATAAGCCTTAAACAATAAGATTTGTAGAGTGTGGATTTAAATCTAGTTTAGGGATATTGGAAACTTGATAAGCAGGCTAGAATGCCACAATCTTTACAAATGATAAACAAATATGACAAGGGAAGCCGAGGACGATTTGTATATTGCTTCTCTTTCTATGCCAAAAATTACAATTCTTCCTTCTTTTTTAGCTAACTGACCGATCCCCTTTTCTTTCTTCTCTTCTCTTCTTAAATACTCCTTCTTCCCTATTCATCCACGTGTCACACGAATCTTATTCTTTTGATACCTCTCCCTTTCACCACCTTCTTGAAGTCTTTAAATAACAGCAGGAAAGTTGAATTCTACTGTTCAGGGGTCATTTCCCCATTAATGCCGCCAGGGAGGTAGGTGCAGGATCTTTAATGTGGAGGCAGCAGCCTTTTTCTGAGATATTTCTCTCACACTGCTGCGTTTAGAGGGTCCTTGGATCCCCCTCTTACCCAATAGTTTTTCCAGAAATCTGCCATTAATCTTCTTGACAAGTTTCAGGGTCATCGCCGGGTCTATCCGAGGAGACATTCATCCTCGGATAACTCCTTGAACCTTCGCAGTGTGGGCTGATTTGTGGGCCTAGAGGCCTTTAGTCAAAAACGAACTGACACCCATCAATAAAGTCCAAGGCCCAAATGTTTGTTCTGGAACTTTTACCCTCCACAACCATTTTCAGTAAAAAAAGAAAAGAAAAATTGTTTAATGCAATCCTTCTATGTACAACTCTCTCTTCTTCCCTTTCCCTTCCCTTACTTTTTCCTCCCTTCTTTTCTTTTTCATCTCCCTTACAACCAAATAAGATATTAATTTCCAAATACAGCTAATAAAAAAAGGGTTTTGAGGATATTAATAAAAAGAGTCTGAATTTGATAAGAATAGGGTGTAAAATTCATGTTTTATAACGTCCAATAAGAGATGTCACATCAGTTTTTTTTACTTAAAACTCAGTACATCATACCACAATTAATAACATCTTAATAAACTTCTAATTTGGTTGAATTTTCGGATGAGTATTATAATTGATTGAGTGTGGTTGTTCTTATTCTTTAATACGTGATACGATGATGTGGCATATTGGAATTAGAGGGTGTACAAATTGGGTTTTAAACCACATCCTTGTAGAATTTAATCTTTAATAAAAATATGTAAAAACATGTTTAATTACTGTTTTAGTCTTTAGCACTTTTACTATGTATCAAAATGATTTTTAACATCTTAAATGTGTCAATTTTGTTTCTAAACTTTTGGTATTGTGTCAAAATAATCCTTATTATTAAGCGGTACATGAAAAGAATTAATGTATTTAACATTAATATCAAAATAATATTTTTATGCCATCTAAGCTATCCATTGAATTATCGTGTCCTTATTTAGAAAATAAAATAAAATATTTGAAAATATATTAATTGCATCTCCATAAGTAAATAAGATGTCATTTTATTAGCATAAATTGAAAACTTATTTTCTTTTCTTTTCCTCTGCTTTCTCGGCAACCAAATGGGGTTTAAGTCTTGAATTTTTAATTAAAGTGCTCATGAACATCATCTAAAAACATACTATTTACCTAATTTTAAAATGGAAATTAAAAAAAAAACAAAACAAAACAAAAGCCAAATGTCAATTTTTTACCTTATCATTATTTTAAGAAGTTAAAGTTATTACCAATTATATTATAAAAATTTTGTAAACTAACATGTTAATGAATATAATTCATGTCATGTCAACAAGGTAATAAATCAATTTCCTAATAATTTTTCTATTTTGTGTTTAAAAACTTATACATTCATTTAATAAATGTAGTGTGTAACTCCATGCATATACACATGTCCATTTTAAAAAAAAATCACAATTATATATATATGATTTAGAATCTAATTGGATCTAGACTTTTCGATTTTTTGTACAAAATAATTCACTTACTACAAAAATTAAAATATTAGATGGGATATATAACGCAAAATTGAACTCCAATTAAAATTTAATTTAGAATCTAATTGAATTTAAACTCTTTGATTTTTTCACATAATAATTCACTTGACACACAAATTTAAAAATTAGATGAGACATGTGACGCAAAATTAGATTCCAGTTTAGAATTTAATTAAACTATCTCTCAGTTCTGGGTATATATGTGTGTGTGTGTGTGTGTGTGTGTGTGTGTGTGTATGTATAGCAACCTACCATCATTCTATTAAAATTATATGTTGTTCATGAAATCACAGTCCTATATATGATCATTTTTTAGGAGCCACTATCTCATCAAAAAATCTCTCATTAAAAAAAAAAAAAAAAATTTGTATATTGCAATGTATTTGGAAATGGTGAGTCCATATTGGTATTTGGAATCAAAATGTTTTTTTTTAAAACCTTAAATTGAACACATGGCCAAAATTAGACAATAATTGGAATCCAGTTTAGAATCTAATTAGATTTTCTCTTAGTTTTGGCTTTATATATATATATATATATACTAGTAATTGGCCTATGCATTGCATGATTTTTTTTTGTATGATCTTTTTTGGTAAATATTATTACTAGAGAACATATTTTTGGGAAAAAAAACTTCTTTCATTTTTATGTAGTGATTTAAAAAAAATACAATGAAGGGTTTTATAATAAATTTTGTTAATTTTATGAAATACATTTATATAAAATAAAAATCATAAAATGCATAAGATATACGTAGTATAATTCATGTCTACGCATGAAATTTATTGTATTTTTTAAAATTTCTATTACCTAGATCACAATTCTTAAATAAAATGAACAACCATTTCATCACTCCGTTATGCACGTAATGATTAGAATGTTGTTAGTTAGTACATGTTTTCTTGATAAACAATATTGAGTAAAAATTATTTTAATTTATTTAAGAAATTTTTGTGAAATTTTCATTTTCTTGTCCATTTTTTTAATCTAATAGATTTAATTTTTCATGTTGGTTTAATTGAATAGTATTGTGGCTATACTTTTTTTTCTTAACTACAATTGATAATTCACAAATGAGTCAACAACTTATTGAGTATTGCAAAAGATACAAATATGAACATTAACATGAGCATGAACATGAACGGAGATTTCTATTCATTTGTTAAAAGAAAAATGTACTTACAGAAAATTCCAAACTTTTTTAGGTAAAGAAGAATCAAAGTTATAGATAGAAAAATCAGTAAAACAAAAATTTTAGGAGCCTAGGAGGAGCCATTACTCATTTGAAACAATCCAAAATACTCAAGGACAAAAAAAAAAAAAAAAAAAAAAAAAATGCTCCGCACTTCCATCGCAACTGCTTTAGCTCAAGGAAAAAAAAAATATCTCTATATCTTTATTTATTTATTTTGAAATAATTATAATATACTGCTAATCCCGCAACTTAAACCTTTTTTCCTTGACTCCTGCAATTTGAACATTTTCTCCCTTAAATCCCAAACACTTTGTGTATGGGGAGGTGCCAATTCAACAGCATGACCCTCGATATATATATATATATATATATATATCATCTAATAAATATAGAACTTTAAAAAAAAAAATTAATATGTTCGTCATAATTAAGGGAAATCCTAATGGGTATTTCACTTGAGCATATGTGAAAAAGGCATATACATACCAAAAATGGAAAAGGAGAAAGAAAAAGTTGTTAATCTTAATATGGTTAATTGTTTTGTCTCAATCAGTCATCCAAACAACATACCGCTTGTTCATTCCACAACCACAAATGACAATGCAGCATTAGCCATCTGTAATTGCTAATCTAAAAGTACAAATTTCTTTAATAGCTTTACCTTCGTTTCTTTTGGCTAATATGTCTTTACTGAATAAAAATCAAACCACAAAAATCATATAAAAATCACCAAATTAAAGTTTAAAATTATAACTAAATTTTTAAAAGAAATCTAGGCACAATTGCACAGAAATTCCATGTAACTAAGTCACACTTAAGAATATTGGACCCTTTTTCTTTTGTATAAATGGGGGGTTCCAATGGGATGAGGGGGCTAACAATTTTCTCTCCAAAACATTTATTGTAGGAACATAAATGTTTTTCATTGTATTCTTTTCATAATTAAAGAACATGACTTGCCAACTAATCAAATTTGAGTTTTTAGTACCTACAGCAATTTCACAACATCAAGAACAAACCCCAGTGTATACAGTGTCAAATTCCATAGTCTCCTGTTACATCAATTTAGTGTTTAATTTTTCTCGCAAAATATTAAATAGTAAAGCTTCTAGGCCATAGTCTCAATTACAACTCTCAATCATGTTGGACTTGGATGACACCTATCAACAACGTATCATTATGAGATGCAGAAAAAATTTGGAGTGTACACAACGTTTAGTGTGGATGGAAAGAAATTTCATCATATTCCAATTGGTTAGGTTAGTAAGGGACCTATTCCAATTTAATGATCCTAGAATTTTGTATACAAGTAATAATCAAGGAAACTTCCGCCTAAAATAAGTTGGACTTTTGGCAAGAGAGAAAATTGATGTTTAGACAAATCAAGCTAATGCTAACCAAAATGAACCATATTCTTAATTTCTTATTGCTATTTGTTCCCTGTGCAAGACTTTCAATCAATGCTTTGCGTATAAAAGTTGAACATCTTATCTAAAGTCCATCTTCTGAAGCTTGAGAAAAAAATTCATTTAAACCAACACAATATATAAATTATAAAGGAATCAAAGAATATTTGTCAAAAATAATGAAAATTTAATCTAGCTAAAATTTTTATAAGGATGAACACAATAGCAATATATATTTTTTAAAATAAAGATAAAAAAAAAAATCTATGCTTATTTTGTACTTATGATAAAGTCCTATCACAAAGTTTTTTAAAACTCATGTTGATTAGTGATTAGGAGTTATAAAGGAATAATCATCAATATATATATATAAAAGCAAAGATCTCATGCGGGAGTGCATGGGGTTTTCATTAAGTTTTTTTTACTGTTATCCAAAAATTTACATTAATTTATTTTATTGTTATCTCATTAGTCTTTCATTAATTGCCTAAACTTATATCACACATTTCTCTCTTTTTCATATCTTTTAGCATAGCCACCATTTTAATATTTTTAAAAAAGAAAAAAAATAATAATTAAGGATTAATAGAACTAACTGACCAGATAAGGCCTTGGAAAGAGATAGAGAGACATAAAAATATTGTGGATTGTTAAATAAAATGCATTGTTTTACTAAAAAATCAAAATGCATTATTTCACTATAAAAGACCTGAGACTGACAAAACATTTGAAAGAGAGAGAAAGAGAAATTTGAGGGGCCATCACCTCTGTCATATTGGCATCTCACCACCATCAAGACACTGAAACCCCTATGGGTTTTTTTTTTTTTTTAATTAGGGGATTAAATATGATTTAGGTTTTGGTAATTTGATTGGATAGTTTTTGTTTTGGGTATATAAGTAGAAAGAATATTTGGTACGCAATATAAAATCATATTCTACCATCGTTTTAAATCATCTGTAAGACACGTGCATACACTTGCTCACATCATGTTTTAATGTCGCACTATCAATGAGTGGAAGACAGTGAGAGAGTTGGACATACTTTTATTTCGTAGTATTAAATATGTGAACACAACATAAATTATTTGATTCTCATGGTCTCATTACTCTTTTGCATTTATTTTTGGTTTCATGATTCACCAAAAAAAAAAAAAAATCTTACCTTGAGATGGCTATAAATATGCAGTGAAATAATAATTATAAATTGCACACATATAACCATTATAATTATTCAGTTCAATGAATGAGTAAAAAAAAAATTGGAGGAATATTGTAGAATAAAAGTTGTTACAAAATGTCTCTCTCTCAGAGACCTTATGTGAGAGTGCATGAAGTCCTACCAAGTAGCACTCTAATTTTTCATTCAACATTTTTTTACCTCTTTCATTAAGTTTTTTTTTAAATTTTTTTTATTGTTACCTAAAATTTCACATTATCTTGTTTTACTGTTATCTCATTAATATCTCATTAATTGCCTAAGCTTACACCACACTTTTCACTATTCTTCATGTCTTTTAGCATAACCACTATTTTAGTTTTTTTTTTTTTTAAAGAGAGAGTAAAGACTAATAGTAATAACTAACGAGATAAGACTCTAATAGTATTTTAATTTCCGTTGCATTTAGTTATTTGGTGATTTGTTTGTGCTGTCACGCTCACTGCATGTAAGTAAACCTAATTAATTCACTTAGCTAATTAATTGGTTAATTCATCACAAGGGGTCAACACATTTTTGGCCTATCAAGTGGTATCAAAGCGGGCACACTTTTATTAAGGTTTAATCTTTACTGTGAGATCCATTGACTCCTGTTGTCATGGCTGCCATTGGCAAGAAAAGATCTATTATTTCAAATACATCTTGTCTTTCTAATCTTTAATAAATGGAGTGTTTCAGAAAGTGCAAGTCTAAAAGTTATTTGAAGGCCATCATGACGATGATTGGAAAAGATCTTAACATGACAAAGAAGAAACTAAACTACCTTAGACTGAGAATGTGTAGATTAGTTCATCTAAGAAGGGTGAAGGTTAAAGGTCTTGGTTGTAAATGGCAGATGAAAGAAAACATCATTGCTACAGATTTGTCATTAAAGCATGAAGTGTGCTTTATGATGAAGTATGCGTTCAAGGTAATGGATACATGCTTGTGATACCTAGATAGTGGATGCTCACGACATATGACTTGAGATCGCTCTCTCTTTAAGGCCTTCGAGTCTAAGAAATGTGGTAATGTCACTTTCGGTGATGGAAGCAAATCACAGATTAAAGGAAAGGGAATTATTTCTTTACCTAGACTGCCAGATATTGCAAATGTGCTATACGTAGAAAGTCTGAGAGTGAACTTGTTGAGCATAAGCTAGATATGTGATGAAGATTTCATGGTGCTATTCTCCAAAGGAAAATGTCTTGTGCTAGATGAATCTGGAAAGAAACTCATAAGTGGTGTTCACACTTTAGACAATTGTTATGGTCTGGTACCTGATGCTGATATTGTGTGTAATAGTATTCGTTTGTCAAACGAAGATCTATGGCACCAAAGGATGGGACATGCTAGTTACAAACATCTCTCAATTGTATCTAAGCATGAATCAGTATTTGGGATGCCAAAGCTCAGTAGAGTGGACAATGTTGTGTGTGGACCGTGCCAGCTTGGGAAACAGACGAAAGCTAAACATCCAGACACTCAAACATCTGCTACATCTAGACCATTGGAATTACTACATGTAGATCTCATGAGTCCGACTTAAACTGAGTCTCTTGGGGGAAAGAGATATATAATGGTTGTGGTAAATGATTTTACTAGGTTCTCTTGGGTTATTCTTCTAAGATCCAAGTCAGATGCTCCTAAGCACATCAAAGCCTTGTGCACAAGATTGTAAAAATGAGAAGAGCTTAAAGGTTGATTGAATTTTCAAAGTGATCATGGCAAAGAATTCGAAAACTCATACATGGAGTCCTTTTGCATTAGATTGGGTATACCTTAAGAATTCTTGGCACCTATTACTCCTCAACAAAATGGTATAGTAGAAAGGAAGAACATGGTGATTCAGGAGATGGCTAGAGCTATACTGCATAACAAGGGTGTGGCTAGAAACTTGTGGGGAGAAGCTGTTAACACTGCATGTCATACTGTTAACAGGGTAGATTTTAGACTTAATACTAAAAAGACTCCCAATAAGGTGTGGAAGGGAAGGAAGCCGAATGTCAAGTATTCTAGGATCTTTGGGAGTACTTGCTTCATTCTCAAGGATAGAGAGAATGTGGAAAAACTTGACTCTCGAAGCAGTGAAGGAATGTTTTTGGAATACTCCTTCACAAGCAAGGCTTATCAGGTATACAATAAAAGAACCAAGAAAGTGATGGAAACTATAAATGTTGTTATCGATGAAGCTTCGGAGTCCTGTTCTAAAAATTTTAAAGAGGAAATTCCAAAAGAAATTATTCCTTCCGAGCTCAAGGACATTCAACAACCTGCTTCTCCAAGTACTCCTAGTACTCCAAGTGTTGTAGAAGGTTCAACAAATAAATCTGCCTCACCTGACTCTAAGTTTCATAAAGAGAAAGGACATTCCTCCAGAATTCAATTGAATCATTCTCCTGAAACTATTGTGGAAATATGAATGAACCTACACTGAGGAAACGCACAGTTGATAAATGTGTCTCTAACTCTGTGTCTTATTCCTGTTATCTGTCGCAAGTTGAACCTACGAAGGTTAAGGAAGCTCTTTAGGATGAAAGCTGGGTAGAGGCTATGCATGATGAACTGCTTCAATTTCAAAGAAATGATGTCTGGACATTAGTGCCTAGACTAAAGGGTGAGCACATGATTAACACAAAGTGGATTTTTTGCAATAAAACTGATGAGGAGGGCAATGTGATTCGCAATAAGGCTCGTCTTGTGGCTCAAGGATACTCATAAATGGAAGGAGTGGACTATGATGAGACATTTTCTCTAGAGCCTGCATAGAGTCCATTAGGATTCTTCTAGCCCTAACATGCCATTTGAAGTTCAAGCTTTACCAAATGGATGTCAAGACTGTCTTCTCAAATGGGTTTCTTAAAGAAGATATCTATGTGGCTCAACCAAAAGGATTCATTGATTCCCATTTTTCAGGATCATGTGTTGTACCTTAAAAAGGTGCTCTATGGTTTGAAACAAGCCCCCAGAGCTTGGTATGATCGGCTCATACAATACTTAGTGTCTCATGGGTTCATAAGAGGAAAGACTAATTAAACTCTCTTCATTAAAAGGGAAGACGGCAAGTTGACAGTTGCTCAAGTCTATGTTGATGATATCATCTTTAGGTCAACAAAGGATGAACTTACTCATGATTTCTCTAAACTCATGCAAGCTGAGTTCGAGATGAGCATGATTGGAGAGTTAAATTACTTCCTTGAATTGCAGATCCATCAACAAGAGATATGTATATTCATATCACAATCTAAATATGCTAGAAATCTTGTGAAAAAGTTTGGCTTGGAATCTGCTAGTTTTATTAGAACCCCATGAGTTCTAATGTAAAACTCACTGTTAATGTCATGGGAAAGAGTGTTGATCCTGTTAGGATTAGTGCCCTTAAATCTTATTGTATGACATTATGTATGACATGATATATGACTTAATATTGTGATTGATAAATTTGTTTTATTATAATCTAAAATAATGGTAACATGAATATGAGACATTATCATATAGTCCATGAGATGTATAGTATGTGATTTATGTGAAAAATCACAGAAGATATAAATTACAAGTTCTTTGTAAACTCAGAATTGTAATTTGTAGTCGATGATGAAATTGGATATTTCATCTGCGAAGACTATAACGTATCAACTAAGATGATTTGTCTTGATCATGGAAATGAAGATTTCTAGTTGATATGTTGATATATTGATATGTTTTAAGAGTTAAGACATATTGAACTGAACCGCTGTGAGATTTATTATTCTCCTAATGACTGTCAATTGAATAATAAATCTCACGACTTTTATTTACATGAACTCTTAATCCTGAGAGGATAATAAACTTAATCATAAAATGTAGGTTGCTTTGATATATTAGGAGTGAGATCTAAAATAACGGTCAAAACCTTAGTATGTTGGGCAGCTCCATTTAGTATTGATGAAACATATATTCTCAAGATGGAATTCATAGTCTCTTAATAGAGATGTAAAATATTCCCTTGAGATAAACTTAATGGGTTCAGTTATTCAGAGAGTTAGGTCTAACTACTTTGATAAGAAGTTACTAAAGTATATATTTATGAAATTGAATTTCATAAATATATGTTGAATAATTTTAAAGGATTAAACTAGGTACTCAAGGATAAGATGTAGTAATTTACAAAGTGACAGTCTACATTTATGACTTTATATTACTACAATTATTTTATGAATGGGTTACATGTATAATAAAGTCTTGGGATATAATTTATAAATAAGGCCTAGAGTGCAACTATATTTATATAGTGGTATTAAATATAGTTAATGGTAACTTTGGACTTGTCAAGAGTTGACAAAAGAGCCCAAGGCCCATTGGAGCTAGTGTCTTATTGGTCCATTTTGATCCCACTGCAAGCCACATACTAAAGCTCAATTAGAAAGGTCCAAAAAGCTAGCCCAATTAAATAATCAGTTATAAGGAGAGAAACATTCAGAATTTTAAGATATGAAAAAGAGAGACATTATTGTGAAATGGTGTATATGAGAGTGTTGGACACTCTCATTCTCCCTTGAACAAAAACTGATTGAGAGACTACACATCTTGGGCGTTAGTGGAATTGGAGTGAAGATTAAAAGTGTTCTCAAGAACTTATGATATTTGGCTTTGAAATTCACCACATCAAGGTACAATCTCTTGTTTTTAAATTTTGAAATTTGCAGAGTACATGTTAACAATTGCAAATGAAGTAGATCCGTTAATTTTTACATTGCGTATGTTTTGTATGAGATACAAATATGTCATTTTCCATCAGATCCATCTCTCTATAGAAGCATGATAGGTAGTCTTCTGTACCTCACTACTAGTCGACCGACATTAGTTACAGTGTGGGAGTGTGTGCTAGATATCAGGCTAATCTCAAAGAATCCCATATGACTACTTTGAAGAGAATCATAAAGTATGTCAAAACCACTGCCGATTTTGGTGTGTGGTATAGCAAAGACACAAACGATGCCTTGGTTGGGTATTCAGATGTTGATTGGGCTGGGAATACTGATGATAGGAAGAGTACTTTTGAGGGTTGTTTTTATGTGGGTAATAATCTTGTCTTCTAGGTAAGTAAAAAGCAAAATTTTATCTCTTTATCCACTGCGGAGGTTGAATACATCACTGTCGGTAGCTGTTGCACCCAATTCCTATGGATGCAAAAACTCCTCCATGACTATACTATTTATCAAGAACACCTCACTATCTACTATGACAATACCAGTGCCATCAATATCTTTAAGAATCCGGTTCAACATTCTCGACCCAAACACATAGAGATTCGACATCACTTCATTCGTGAGCTTGTTGAAGATGGTACCCTTACTCTTGAGTTCATTCACACTGATAACCAGAAAGCTAATATATTCACCAAACCTCTTGATAACAAACGATTTGAGTTCCTTCGTCAAAACATTGGTGTTATCTCCATGGAATGATCTTCTCTTCTCCTCTTTCTCTTCATGCATTTGCATCTAGTTTTAATGCATTGCTTTAATTGGCTTGTTTTTGTTTGGTTGTTATTCAATTTTGTTTTTATTTTGTTTTTTCATTCATAAAAATAAAAATTAAAAAAAAATCAGAAAAATACAAAAACAGTGTGTGTTTGTGTACATTGGTACTTGTGTACCTTGAATGGCCAATAAAACAAAATTTTCTAAATTTTGTATCTCTTGTAGCTTAGATGAGCATCTTTGTGCACAACTAAGCAAGTAAGCTTTTTCACTCTTTGTTTGTGATAAGTAAGATTAAGTAATCTATTGTACTTAATACTTGTATCACTCTTTTTTACAGGACTGACTAAAAAATCATAAGAGAAAGGCATAAATAATCATCTCACTACTATTACCGCTAATTATGAAATGACATTTGTATGCTTCGGCATAGAAAAAGTGCAATGTCGAAAAACTTAACATAATTAGGTATTCTCTCTTTTGTATGCCCATGCATGATATGCTTAATAAAAGAAAAATATGCAAAGAAACAATAAAAGCAAAAAGATCAAATGTGATAGTCCCCATCAAACAGTTATGATCTTATGTAAGTTAAATTGATTTACTCATATCTCAAATTGTCATAACATAGAGACACTTAGGCAATCTTACGATATTTTCACTCAAAACACGCAATATTCTTTGTTACTTTTGATATATGTGCAGGTACAATGTGATTTGGCCATCACAAGGAATACTTATGCTAATGTATGCTCACTAAACTATCTTAACTTATTTTTGAAATATAAAATTAGTTAGGCTTGTTTAGTGTATGTGTGTGTGTGTGTGTGGATCTAATTGCATGACATTTTTCTTGTTGAAAGATGTTTTTGGGAGGTTAAAATATTGTTTGGATCTTTGGTTGAGTAGCATGCTTGATTTCATTCATATCTGTGTTTTTCTTCTCTTTGAAAAACTATTTTTAAGCAATCTCGATAGCTCTCGACAAATAGGCTATCTATCAAGACTCTTCAGCTTTTCTTTATCGCAATCTCGATAGCTCTCGATAGCTATCTCGATAGCTATCTTGATCAATAGAGAAACTTTCTATCTCCTCGATAGCTTCTCGATATCTACCTCGGTCCAACAAGCTTCTTTGTTGACAAACCTCTCGTTTGATCCTCAATAGCTAGTTCGATAGTTGAAAAATGCCTCTTTAAAGCTCAATAGCTCTCAATAGCTCTCGATTGATCGAGCTTTATGAGGATGCTATATAAGGAGCCTTCACAATTTCAAATCTCACTCTTTCGATCTCTCTTGACAGAATTCAAGCTCTTCACCTCCTAAACTTTCTTCTCTCTCTAAACCTTCACTCCATGATATTTTTAGCCTATTCTTGCTTCTAATCACTTGGTATGATCTCTCTATCTCTCATTTTTCATGCATTTAGATCTAGGTTTTGAGTTGTTTAAAAAATTTTGGGGTTTTTCAAAATTGATGAAGGTTTTATGCAATTTTTGGGATAGGTGTTACTTAAATAAGTTTAATACCTCATGCATTGCATTACACTAGCAATACAACAATGTTTCATGTATTTAAATGTGTGTTTACTTTGTTGCTATGTTGTGTGCTGGTAGATTTAGATTAGACTGAGCCCATGATGTTTTATTTTGTGCATGTCACATGTCCATGCATTCTCATGCATATGTACATCCAATTCTATATATTTGGATATATATGTTGCTTGGTACTTTTCTGATTGTCTCTCTCTTTCTTTCTCCCTCTTATGTTAGTTGCATCATGGCACCTAAGCGTAAATCTCTTTCATCTTGGAACCCTCTACGTTCCGGGGCATCTTCATCTTCTTCTCCTTCTGACCCTACTCCTTTTCACGTACGGTTTTGTGATGAGAAGGCCAAATAGAACTTCTTTGAGAACTTTTCACGACGAGGCATTCATTTGGAATGCCAAGTCATTCTGTTCGATTTTTTTTAACATTGACCTACCCACAGTCATTCACAGTAGGGGTTGGGAGTCTTTTTATGGCATTCCTGTCACATGTCCTTCCGTGATCATATAGGAGTTCTACTCCAATATGCACAGATTTGACACCTTTATACCCCAGTTTTTCATTCATGTTTGAGGTATTCGCATGGTAGTTACTCCTGGTATTGTATCCGAGGTACTACACGTTCCTAGGGTAGAGTTTCCTGACTATCCTATTTGTGGGCATCTAAGGACTGAGTCCAAAGACGAACTCTCGTCTCATTTCTGTGAGATACCTTCTCTTTGGGGTGATTGTTAGTTCACTTGTTGCACGACCTTTGCTAAAGGTCCACAGTTTCTTAACATGGTTATGACCTTTGTTCTTCATCCTCTCTCTTACTATAACACTATCACAGAGCCTCATGCTCGCCTTTTGCTTTCCTTCATTGAGGACTCTACCATAAGTTTCCCCTCTCACTTCATTATATCCCTTATAAAAGTCTATAGGGATACAGCGACTTGTGATAAGCTCATTTTCCCTTCAGCAATCACGCGGCCCCTTCGCAATTTCTTTGTCTCATATCTTGAGTCTCCCTACTTCTCTTACATATGTGCCGTTGATGTCACTACTGTTAAGCGGAGTTTTGCACAGCTTCACTCGAGGTGGACTCAGACCAAAATGGTTGCTCCTCTAGCTTCTACCACTCCATCCACCTCTGCTCCTTTGTCTTTAGCGGGTGGAGTGACTCTTGAGGCTATCATGGCATAGCTTGTTCGCATGGATGCTTGCTTAGACACACTTAATGATGAGTTGTGTCAGGTGAACACTCATGTGGTTGTATTGCACGACGACAAGCTGTGATGGGTGGTTTCATGGTTGCTTCTTCTCCATCTCCACCGGCGTTTGAGGATAAGAGTGACGATGGGTTCGATAGTGATGAGAATGATGATGCTAGCTTACCTAGTGATGATAAGATGTCTACTTAATGTACTTACTCCTTTGTCACCCGTGACTAAAAGGGGGAGTAGTTTTGAGATGAGAGTAGTCATACTCATAGGAGGAGGGCTAGTTAGGAGATAGGGGGAGTGTTCTTGAGTGTTCATGAGGGATGTAGTGAGGATTTTGATGTATCTTTTTCTTTTCTTTCTTTTTTAGATACATTCTTCTTGTACCTTAGGTCTTGTGACCTTTTTGACATACATTATACTTATATTTGATTTATATATTTTGATGTATGTTCTTTCACCTATCTCTACATGTGTTATTTCTTTTTTCTCTTTATACACATGTTTCTTATTTGATTGTATGCAATCTTTTATTTCTATTTCACACAATGATGTCTTAATGAGTTTTGTTTAAGTGTTTCAGAACTACAAGTTGTCAAAGTCTTCCTTGTCATGAACTCTCTTCTTGCAAAATTTTTCAAGAGTGTGTTAGGATAGATTTTATTGTACTTAACAAGTGAGTATGAGTTGAGTGATTTATGATTTCTCTCATATGTTCATTTATTTGTTGTGGTTTTGTCACGGATTTCCAAAAGGGGATATTGTTAGGACATATGCGATTGGATGTTAGGAACATATGTCAACATTTCATGTATTGGCTAATCCTTTGACAAAATGCACTTTACTTGTAATTGGGTAGATTTATGATGTGTTTAATACTTCAAAGAACAAGAGTTCAGGTCCAAGTATTGAAGCCATGCAAGTCTGTCTAAAAATCAAGTAATGAAGTGCTGGATTTTAAAACTCGACAACTAATATCTATCGAGGTTTTAAAGTTGCTGAAGCCCGTGACTCAACAGCTAGCTCGATAGATGGTTATCTATCGAGGTTTATGAACTCAGTTTTTCTGGATTGTTTTTCATCCAATCCGTGAGTATGTGTTTAAGCTTTCTTTTCTCACAACCCTAAACATATATAAGGATTATTTTAAGGGCCGTATCAGGTGACACAACCAAGAGTACAATTGCACAAGAACATAATTCATCAAGTGTGATTGGAAACCTAGTTTGCCCTAGTTCTTAAGAAGCTGCTATGTTTGAACAGCATAGGGTTTTGTGACTGAGCAACTTCATGATCTTCCTATGTTGAAGAACAGAAGAATTTTGCAGCCAACCTCCTTCTTAAGTTGGTGATCAAGTCGTTTACTGAGATTTGTGCACTTTTTGGTTAGTCACGTACTGGGTGCCGTGTAATACAAGGAGAGATTGTCACTACAGAACAAGGCCAATTGAGTATTGGGATAATGGTTCAATTGTAGGTTGGTATAAGGTACTAGGATTCTTTTACTTGTAACCACTTGTTTTGATAATAGTAGATTCTCAGGAGTGGTGACCTTAAAATCGTTTGGTGAGGTTTTTGCTGTGTAGGTTTTTTCTATTTGTAAATAAATCACCGTGTCAAATTTAATTTCCACTGCATTTAGTTATTTTGGGATTTTTTTTGTGCTGCCAAGCTCACTGCATGTAATTGAACCTAATTAATTCACTTGGTTAATTCATCACAAGGGGTCAACACATTTTTAGCCTATCATTTAATATCTCAAAATATATATGTTTCTTTACTCCAATTTAGTTTACTTTTTCTTTATAATTTATATAGAACATTATTCAAAACTCTTTTACATAAAATATCACAAAATTATCTGTGCATCGCACGGACAACTTATTAATTTTTGTTAACAATAGTATTTACTATTTAGACGTATACATATAGACACACATATGTGAGATAAATGTATCATCTAAATAGAAGTGCATAAAATTCCAACTTAGTTTATTTTTTTCCCCCCTTAAGAGAATGATTCTCGAACTCAGATTCACGGCATATAAGTTTAGGGGAAGATTCTTGCCATCGCACCAAGTCCAACAAGGCCTATTATTTATTACACAAAATACCTTGATTTTATGCTTTAGTTATCCCTGATCAATGTAGCTAAAGGAAGCAAAGGGGTTCAAGGATTTTGAAATGTTCTAGACCACTGGAATTATACTTTTGGATCTTTTTCGGGGAAGATTCATGTTATTGTCAAGTCGTCATCTGATTGAGGAAAGGTTGGCGATGAGCCTCCTCCACGCACCATGTCATCAATCGAGCACCTTTCATTGGCAAAGGCAAGGACCCCACAATACCAACTGGTATGATGCTTGAGCCTTGGATTGGAACAATGTGGACTGGCGGGCCCCACCCGTAGTCTACTTGGTTGAATCCCAGTCTGCCCCACTCCGATATGAATAGTGTGGTGTAAGCAAGTGGTGGTGCAAATGGGTCTTCACCATCTTTGATAGACTCACCCTTCATGTACTTGTCAAACTTAGCTGGGAGCTTAGCCTTTGCTTCTTGGATCAGCTTCACAACATCAGAAATTGATGCCTGTGTGAGTGACTCACTTGAAGCTGTGATTGTCACTGGGAAGAAACAGTTGCCATAGAAACCGTTTGGCAAGGGAGGGTTCAAGAGCTGGCGGCAATTTGCAAAGAACACAAGCTTCAGTTCAGTATCTTGCTTAAAGTTTATAGCTTGTGTTCGACGGCTCCAAAATTTGGCAGCAACAACTTCGAAAGAAGAGCAAGTGTGTCCAGTTGATTGACGAAATTCTTGCTTGAGCTGGTTGATGTGATCTACCGTTATGTCTACATTTGCATGGTTGAGTGTATAGTTGGGCATTGGTGGTGGTAGGTTTGGCAATGGAGTGACCTTTGCTTGTTCAGGTGGTGGTGGAAAAAAATCCCTTTGCCACACTGGTGCAGTGCTTAGATGCTCGGCACCTCTAGCCAGCTCGCCAATCGCATTTAGAAATTGTGCAGCCCCTAGGCCATCACATATGCTATGGCAGAATATGAGGCCTATCACAAAACCACCGCATGCAAATTGTGTCACCTGAAAATAACATTTCAATGAAATTGTTTTAGAATTTGACTTGTGTCTAGTATTTTATATACTAAAGGTGACACAAACACGACACGTGTCTTAAAATAACTACGTGTCAATTTGTATCATGTACAAAATACAAAAATACTGAACCAAAGTTTTATCCATTAGACTAAAAACAAGAAAATTATTTAGTCCACTTAACTTTATCTTTTTCTTTTTTTTTTTGAATTTAGAATTAGTTGACTTAGCCCGCATCCCTCGTATCAAATAAGCATATAAGTGTCATTAATTAGCGTCTTTCTAACTACTTTTCCTGTGGTTCTAGCTAGCAGTTTGTTTCATGTTTAGCTAATCAACATTGAGTTTAGCAAATACTAGGGCTAGAGTTTCTTTCCAACTTAATTTTGAAGATAATTCGAATAAAATGAATTGGTTATAACTTATCGGAATATTTACCTGCACTTGCACAAGTGGGTCTATGCCTTCATTCTCTGGGATATGATCAGGTAGAAGCTCATCATATGGGATGGATACAATATCATCGTCCAAGTAATTGACACCATATAGGGAACAATCAGCAGACGCTTCAACAAACCACACTCCTTCTCCAGAGCATTCAATTTGGAGTTGACCTTGGCTTGACTCTTTCAACTTTCCAGCAAGAGGGTAGTAAGGAACCAAAGCCTTGGACAAAGCTTCTCTTATAACTCGTGCTGCCTCAGGGCCATGCCTAAACACATGCAACGTTCGAGCATTGCATCTTAGAACTGGTAGTCTATCAATGATAGATAGATCAAGTAGTGAGCCTTGTGGTGTCTTTTCCGATGGCCTAACCAGGCTTCTGCTTGATCTGATTACAGAGAAAGTCATTATGGGAAGATTGGCTGGCTGAATAAGGGTGGGCTAGCAAGTATAAGAATACCATTTTGCTATGTGATCGAGTGGAAATATATATGGGGTATATTTTAAAATATGAACTCCTTGGCTTGAATTCTAATCATGGTTTGGTGGATCATTCCGCAAATAAAAAACTATGGCTTGGTAAATTTCTAAGCAAAATGATATATATTTTTTATTTTCTGTGTTAGGTATACTATCATGGAGCATTTTATAGTTTTATTAATTTATATGTGTTAGTTACTTTCAATCTTTGACAATTTGCTATTGAAAATAACATTACACTACTGGTACAGTGACACTATCAAATCTTTTTTGACTCTAATTGCAATTGTGGAAAGTTTGTTCGCGTAGACCTATCTTCACGCAAAGGTCCAACATTGCTTCAAGATATCTTCTTTATTTTTGGCTGTTTGCTTATTTAAAGAACATCAACATGTTGAACATATATGTGGCTTCTCAGTTGTCTTGTATATCTCTGTCATGTTCTCTTGTAGCAGCTTCCCAAAATGGAGAGAATGCATCCATCGCATCTTTTGAAAAGTAATTTAGACCCAGAATTGATCATGCATGGATTATTGACTTGAAATCCAATTATACCAAATTCAATTAGGTTTTAACAATTAAAACATTAAACATAAGTCGTGTCACCAATTAAAAAGAATGGAATTTTCGGGCATCTATAGGTTTCAAAGAGTTCAAGTTGATTATTTAAAGACTCCAAAAGTTCCAAAAGTCTATTTCAGTTCCATAAAACCTAGGGCTTAAATGTTACTGAGGAACACTTCAACAACTTGTTTGATCATTTCAAACTTCACAAGTCAATCATGAATGAATTGAATTGGTATTTTGTGTCTTGTGTTTATATTGTGTATTAGGACCACGTGGTGTTTCTTAATTTGATCCTTTTGAGTTGGCTTAAAGCTTAAACGATGGGCCTGTTGTTCTGCCTGGCGTATGAATTCTGTTTTTTTTTTTTTTTTTTTTTTTTTTTTTTGGGTAAAATATGAATTCTGTTGTATACTTTTGTTTTGGCTTTTAAATATATACTTATGGAATTTATATATGTGTGTACCAAATTTTGTTGTTGATAGATATGATACTTTATAACTTATTTGTTTGTTTCATGATTATTACTCTTTATTATTAAACCAAAATACCAATTAATTTTTGGTATATATGAGATTGGAATCATGTCCTATGATCTTACTCTTATTAGTTGAGATAATTCTAGTATAAAATATAAACACTACCATCGTACTCTTACATAATTTTGGGATCAGCAAGAAAGTGATAACTGGAGCAAGAGCAATGTCATTCTCTGCACAAGTAGTGCAAATAAACAATAGAAGGTTAGCAAAAAAAAAAAAGCTATGACCATTATAGACCAACATCATATTCCATTGTCTTTCATATTTTTAATTATGAGTAATATTTATTAAACACAAACTGTTTTATATAGTTTAACACATTTTCAAAAACCAATCAAAATTATTGCATTCCTTTATGAACTTCTAAATGAAGTGCAAATATGCTTTTTTGTTGATGTATGAATATTCCTCCTTAAATGAACATAATTAAGTAGTTTCAATTAATACAACAATGAAGTACAAGATTCATGAGACTAATGGTAAAAAGAAAAAATATATATTAAAAAATTAATTCTAAAAGGACAGAAAAAACTCACGTGTAATAATAAACGTTAATTAGTCTTACTACTTGTAAAGGTATGTAATGTGATGCTTGTATTTTATGTTCACGAAATTAGATTGTTAGGGAAAATGACTTAAACTAAAATTATCCGAAAAAATTTAAGAATTTTATAGTTCAACTATCACATTTTTATATTTCTAATATCTCATTCCCTATTATTGTAATTTAGAATTACAAAAAAAAAAAAAAACAAAAAACTAGTGGAAAAAATACATAAATATAGTAAATGGTGGAACTTGTCTAACGGACAACTCTCAATCATTGAACAATGCTAGTGCCATAACAAAATTCACAATTTTTGTCATAATTTACCTATGTAATGAGTCATGAGTGATGAATTGTAGACCTAGACCTATATAAACCCATTACTTTTATTCAACTGCTCACTACTCTCTATCTAAGTAAGTTGCGACAAAGTTGCTGGTTTTGTGGTGGTATTAACATTATTTTTATTAACAAAGTTTCTCTCTAAACTAATTTTTTTAAAAAAATCCTTTAAACACTCACTAAAAAATTGACATAATTACATATTTTAAAAATTTATACACTAGATTACATATTTTTGATGTTATTAACATACCTGTCAAATTTCATTCGAATTAAATGTTAATTAATATTCAATTGAGATAAACGTATTTTTTATGTATAATTTAATAATTAAAAAACTTAAAATTTAAATATTTAATTTAAATATATAACTATTAATCTTTAATTTTCTTAAGGTTTTAGATTAATAAGTTATATAATAAGAATATATTCAATTAAAAATAAAAATAAAAAGATTTCCTAGTCTTAATCATTTGGTGTTGACTATGACTAGGCATTTTATTTGTCCTAATATATTGGGTGGGCTGTTCCTCAAAAAAAAAAAAAAAATATATATATATATAATATATATGTGGGGTGGGCCCCAGAAACCGTAAGATAGACCTCTCTGATCTGTTTCACTATGATTTCTTTGGCATGAGGTTGAATGAATGATCAATGATCAAGCATCAAATAAAATCAATCCACTTCACCCAATCAAGTTCACAAGCCCACCACCTACCACACACTGATCTGTAAAGAGAACAAAAAAAAAAAAAAAAACAAAGAGCACTTTTTTACACTCCATTTTCCCAGATGGAAAATGAGCCTTTTCTAGCCACCCAAACAAGGCCCCAACTCCAACCCATCCTCGAAGTTGAAGAAGACCCAGATGTGTCATCGACCCACATGAAGAAATCGAATTCGGGTCTGGGTGGCCTGCACCGTTGCAGGACAGCTCCAGCCATGGCTGTCATGCGAGACCTCAAACCAAAGACACCCCAGATTCCAAAACCAGAGTCTGATGACGCCAACTTCATCATCAGGCAAGCCATTTTCTTGCTTTTCATATATCTCTCTCTTGGAGTTTTAATATACTATTTCAACAAGGATAACTTCTCAGGTTTTGAAACCCACCCGGTTGTTGATGCCCTTTATTTTTGTATAGTCACTATGTGTACCATTGGTTTCGGTGACATAACTCCACTAACACCAGCTACAAAGGTCTTTGCTTGTGTGTTTGTGTTGGTAGGTTTTGCTTTCTTTCATATTTTGCTTAGTGGGGTTGTGAATTATGTGCTAGATTTGCAAGAGAACATGATTTTGACTGGGATCAAAATGAATAGTAAGCGCCAACAACAAGGGTTTTCAGCTGGGGACTGTATTGTTGATGTAGAAAAGGGTAGGATGAGAATTAGGCTTAAGGTTGGTTTGGCACTTGGTGTAGTGGTGTTAAGTATTGGGATGGGAACTTTGGTGTTGTATTTTGTGGAGGATTTGGATTGGATTGATTCAGTTTATTTGTCAGTTATGTCTGTTACCACAGTTGGGTATGGTGATAGGGCCTTCAAGACGCTGCCGGGGCGGTTGTTCGCTGTGGTTTGGCTTTTGTTTTCGACGCTGATGGTGGCACGGGCGTTTCTGTATTTGGTGGAGGCCAGGATTGATAAGAGGCACAGAAGTATTGCTAAGTGGGTGTTGTCTAGGGATATAACAGTTCAGGATTTGCTTGCTGCGGACGTCAATAACAATGGTTTCATTAGGTGATCACTGTAATTCTAACCCAATGTTTGCTAATTGCTGTTTTAGATTTTTTTTTTTTTTCCCCAATAATTAGAGAAGTGACCAATGAATTAATTTTGAACATAGGATCGGATGCCTTTGGTCTCCTGTGAATTGCAATTTGGTTTGGCACCATTGCAAGCATGTAAATTTGATCATTTATTTGTTTCCGCTATTCTAAAATCAAGTTTCTGGTTTTTGATGTACTATAATGGGTTTTAAATTGGTTTTGAGTATGGAACTAAGGTAATCAATTATGTTTAGTATATTTTCAATATAATGGTGCCAGACAGTTGTCACATGTGTGATAATAGCTTATCAATTTGATGATTATGCTAACCTAATTGGAATCAAGCACCTCATTACTGGCTTATAGATGTAGACAAGACTACTAAAAGCTTGTCTGTTTATATAGCATTTCAATTATTATTTCTTAATTTTCTTCTTCTTCATGTAGAAATCAACCCTGAATATTTCCCTTATTTGTTTTAGCAAATCAGAGTATGTAATTTACAAGCTCAAAGAGATGGGAAAGATTGAGGAGAAAGATATATTGCTGATCTGCGAGCACTTCAGTAAGCTTGATCGCAACAACTCTGGGAAGATAACACTGCCAGATCTTTAGGAACCTGTGACTGCAAGAAATATGAAGTCTGAAGTCTGGTTCTATTCTTTAGATGGAAGAAATGTATTGTTTCTCTCATATTGGGAGAGGAGGTGCACAAGGGACCACCCATTCACATATTATGTAAATCTTGTTAGATTTTTTTCTACTTCCATTGATACTTGTAAAGGTTTCAAGTCATATAGGAAGAGTGAAAAACAGAAGCCAATGGGATAAGTCCCCTTCTATCATAGGTTCTCTTACAGCCATTAAATTGAGAGGTTGCTATGGAGGGTTTGAGTTGTATAATGTAGATTTGACACTAATAATTCAAGTAGTCAACAAGGAAAGTAACAATCTTGGGATGATCTTACTTCTAATTCTAAACCACTGTTCTCCTCTTTACTGGTTATATAGATATATATCGAGTGAGCTCTTTATGTTAATGTTTAGGATTAGAAATGAGTGGATTTTAAAGTTACAGATATAGATGGTTTTAAATTCTATAAACAGACTCCATCATAAAATGCCATTGATCCCACAGAGCACATCATTAGTGTGAAAGGATGATAGAGCGAATGCTGATAACCTTCTCACTTAAAATGGCATTTCTTCACCCCCTTTCTTTGAGAACTAGCATAGATCTAGTAAGTGTAGCAGTGTTCCTTTCTGCCAATGCCTTGCTGAATCGTGCTTCTGGTTGAAGGCTTCAAATAGTGGAGGTGGAGTTTGAGAATATTGCACCTCAATTGTAAAAATAGTACATGCCTCAATGATAACCATTCTTTTAAGAACTAGCTCGAATTATATTCTGACCCTAAAGAAAAAAATCTGAAAATGTTGGTACATTTGTAGCCAGCAGTACTCTCAGCAAACAGAGGCCTAAGTCACGTTTGTGATGTAAATCAAGGAGTCTACTCTAAAAACCTCAAAATATCATGCTTGAGGGGAGTGGGGGAAAGTGCAAAAAATATCTCTAATTATATTCTGACCCTAAAGGAAAAAAAAAGCTCAAGATATTGGCACATTTGTGGCCAGCTGCACTCTAGAGCAAAACAGGGCCTAAATCATGTTTGTGATGCAAATCAAGTAGCCTAAACAACACAAAAATCATGCCTGAGGGATTGGGGGAACCAGCAACAACGAGTGGCCAAAGAATAACAGAACCCTATCAAATTCACCTGAATCCAACAATGGGACTCAGCCCCTACACAATCTCATCCAATGACATAGTTCCATACATGGTAATTGGTTTTGACAGCATGTGTTGGGACTATATTGCCAAAAGCATCAATGTATCTAGTTGTGGTGTGCATTACTACCCTCTTCAATGGCTCATTGTATAACCTGGTCTTGGTTTTTGCTGAGAGATAATTAATTAAATTTTCCTCAAAGTGAAACATTCGATCATGCAGATTGCATTCAGACATTGTTTCACCTTAACTATTGAACCTAGGGATATAGAATGTCACTCCAAACCTGGCAGCTTCCCAAACTCAAGTTATGAAATCAATTATGTACAAAGTAAAACGAAAAAGAATAGGAAGGCTATGTAAGTTTTATCTTGAACAGTGAAAACGGCGTTCACAAAACCCACCATATTTCCATCCTATATGATCACTTCAGGGGAAAAAAAAAATCCTAATTGACCAAAAGACACTGCCAATCAAATTAAGCATGAGAAACTAGCACCCTATTTCAGGTGAGTTTAACATTCCATAAATCTAACAGAATTCAAGACTAAACTAAATTGAATTACCAGATGCAGATAAAAATGACCAGCAGGACTATTCTTTTCTACTTTCTGTGGAGTTAGAAACATCGCCATCACTGGAATCATTTCTCATCTCACCATCACTATAATCATTCCCCATCGTGTTCTGCCCATTATTGGGAGCATTCCCAATCATGTTCTTGTACATGGTGAGAGCTTGAGCCATCATGCTAGATGGTTCAGAGACATTGCTAGGTAGGAGCACTGTGGTGCTTTGCTTAGCAATCTTGCTAAATGCATCAATATACTGCTCAGCAATTCTCAAACTCACAGCCTCTACACCACCACTTTCCTGAATAGCCTTTGACACCACCTCAATCCCCTGTGCCGTGGCTTTGGCTCTGGCAAGAATTGCCTCTGCCTCGCCGTGTGCTCTATTTATCTGATCCATCTTTGCAGCCTCCGATTTCAAGATTACTGAGTTCTTCTGCCCTTCAGCGATGTTAATGTTGGATTGCCTCTCACCTTCCGAGTCCAGCACTAGAGCCCTCTTCTTGCGTTCCGCCTCAGCTTGCATCTCCATCACTCTTCTCACCCCTTTAGGTGGCGATATGTCTCTGATTTCATACCGAAGACACTGTAAGCCCCAGCTCGTAGCGGCCTCATTGATAGCATCCACAATCTTCTCATTCAATGCATCTCTTTCAGCAAAGGTCCTGTCAAGTGTCATTTTCCCAAGCTCACTACGCATTGTTGTCTGTGCAATCTGAGTAATAGCATATATAGGATGTTCAACACCATAAGAAGCTCGCTCTGGATCGACAACTTTCACATAAAGTACCCCATCAATGCTGATAGTAACATTGTCTTTGGTAATAGCAGATTGGTCACCAATGGGAATAGCCTCTTCTTTCAAGGAGTGTGCGTATGCAATCTTATCAATGAAAGGAACGAGAAAGTTGATCCCAGGCTTAAGAATCCTCTGAAACTTTCCAAACCTTTCAATTATATAAGCTCTCTTCTCAGGGACGATTTGGATAATCTTGTTCCTGGGAGGCTTAATCTGGTGAGCACGTCTGGGGTCTCTGGAACTAAAAAAAGTACGGACTGAGGATTGGTATGGAGTTGGGAGGAGAGGAGATTGAGTGGTGGACTGAGTGTCGAGGAGATAGGGTTGCCTGAGAAGCAAGGAAGACGAGGTTGTAAGCGCCCTGAAACTTGAGGCCATGTCTGCATGGTGTTTCAAAGATTTCAGGCTGTGAAGGTTACTGGGTTTCAACATCTTTGGCCTCTTCTTCTTCTTCTCTGGTGTGAAATTTGAACTGCTCTGGTTCTATTTGTTTTTGTTCTTTCTCTTGCTAGGGTTTTGTATGAGTTATTCTAAGAGTGATACGCAAGTCTTAAACCCTGTCCTTAAACCCTTCAACAAGTAAATAAGGGTTTTTTATTGTCTACGGTATCAGCATGTGCTGGAATTGTTGTGTGGGGGACCTGCATAAGAAAGATTGCAAGGAACGGTTCTGATCCATTCAAGGCCAGATGCAATGCTAGAATGACTGCAGAGAATGAAATCCTAGGAGACTCCTTCTCTAAGGTTTTTGAGTAACTCGTATATGTGATATGTCTATCTAAACTACAATTTCTACCATGCTCTAATTTTTTTACTAGGGTATAGAAGTAAAGCCATTAGGCCATGTTAAATTTTGGATAATGATTAAATTTATATTTTCTATTAAATTGAATTTTTGGGACAGTCAATCATTATTCTGTACATTCATTTAATTTTGTCACTAAAATCTTGTGTAAGATACTATTTATAGCTAGACTAATACTATGGCAGTATCTTTTCACAATTTTTTTTTTCTTTCAATTTCATAACCATTTGAATTAATGACCCAAAAGACTAGGTGTGAGTTCTTTTTTATAAGCAAGTAGTATGCTCTTACAATGTATAAATTAATTAAAAATTCTATATAAACAATATAGATATTTTCAAAATAACATTGAAACTTTAATCAGCCACTTGAAACTTTAGTAGAGTTATATCTGGATTAAATTATCGGACTGCAAAATATGTTGAACTACTTGGTGTAATTGTGTAAGGATGGTATGTAATGTGTAAATTGTATAATATTAAAATTTAAAAATAATTATGATAGATGAAAATAATAATTCAAATTATTTTAAAATTCTTTAACTTTATTTCAAATAAAATTTTAGTTGGAGTAAGAATTTTTAATTTCTCGAGTCTTGACTAATAGAGTTTTATCTAAACTAAACTATGTTAGAGTAGACTTTTAAAATTTCTTTAAATTTAGCTAATAAACTTTTTTAACCTAAAGTGAACTATCCTAATTAATGAGAATTTAGTCATTTGTTGCAAAACTAATATAGCCATTTAGCCTTTTAGCGTAATCTTGGCTTAGTTTTTCTCATGTCCGTAGATAAAGTAATTTTGTAACTCATAACTTGATTAGATATATGAGTAATTTATTTGTGTGGATAGAGGATATTCCTCTACACATCAATAATGTACTCATAGCTTATTTTAGCTACTTTTCTTTTTGATGATAATGATTAGTATTCTTCTCCAAAAAGATAAGAGAAAATAATCTATCATATTTGTTTATACAAAAAAAGAAAAGAAAATTAACGTACTTATTCTTAAAAAAGAAGCATAAAGATATATTTGGGGGTTAATTTAGTCCATCATAATCTTGGAATTTTCAAAGATTAAAACTTTTTTTTTAACTTAGGGATTTCCCCCTTTTAATTAGGAGGGGAAAGCATAATCGCTCCAAGATTGATTTTTTTTTTTTTTAATCCTATATGTGTAGTATATTATATTATATACGTACATATGTAACATATTTCTTTAAAAAAAAATGATAAGTAGAGAATTTCCATTTTTGAAAGTACTATAAAAATAGTATTAACTATTTCCCATATTATATTTGTATACAAATTGTAAGGGCACAATTGTACCAGGACCCAAAAATAAGTGTTGGGTTCAGGCCTAATGAGCCTTATACAATTAAATTCATAGAGTATGAGTTTGAAATCTAAGTTCGAGATGTTGGAAGTTCGATTAGCAGGCTAGAGAGCCACAATCTGTGCAAATGATAAACGAATATGACAAAGGGACCACCTCGGACGTAAGCCAAGGACAATTTGCATATATATTCTCTTTCTATGACAAAGTTTACAATACTTAGTTTCTACTACTTCCTTAACAGACAGTGCAGCAGCCCCCCTTTTCTTTCCTCTCTCGTCTCCTTTTATACTTCTTCTTTACTGGTTCATCCATGTGTCATACAAATTTTTCCCTTGGATACTTGTCCCATCTGCCATATTTTTGAAGTCTTTAAACAATAGCAGAAAGGCTGAATTCTACTGTTCAGAGGTCATTTCCCCATTAATGCGACCAGGGAGGTAGATGCAGGGTCTTTAATGTGGTTGTAGTAGCTTTTTCCTCAGATATTTCTCACACATCCTTGTTTCTAAAGGGTGCTTGAATCACCCTCTTACTCACCTTCTTTAAACTCTCATTTTCGCTTTTCCCAGATGGGTAGGTTTAACTGTTTGGTAGATACTGAGGCCGGCATAGACAGTTTTAGGGTTAAGTACCAAATTCCCAATGACATAGGCTTAAGATATTTCCCAATAGAAGCCGTAGGTAATGCTAGGAGAGAGGGAAAAGTCATCATTCCCATGATTGCCTTCATAGAAGGTGGAATGACCCTCCCTATGAGAAACGTCACCAATGAATACCTTCGCAACCATAGGTTATTCCCGGACCAATATGCGCCAAACGTGTTTAGGGTCTTAGGTAGCGTTAACGCTCTGAACGAGCAAATGGGCCTAAATCTCACATGGCACAACGTTGCCTACATGTACGAGTGCCACAAACTCAAAAATGTAGGATATTATATTAAATCCCGATCTAGCATAGTTAGACTGATTTCCTGTCTTCCTAAATCCAACAAAGGCATGAAGGACGACTACCTTATCGCCTCAGGAAACTGGTATGACGGTCCTCACTGCCCAGTCGAATAGGGAAAGCCAGGTGTGACTTCTTAGGAGTTAAATTTCTTAACCCCTGATTCAATCATGTTGCCTTTACCATTTTAATTCTTATCGCACACTATTACTTCTTGTCTTAATGTTTATCACTAATCTAACCATGTTCATCTTCTCGGATGCCTCTCCTCACAGATAAGCAGCACGTACGCCCTCACCTGAGCTTTTGCAACGTTGCTGACTTGAACCGTGTCTTCTGCTCCAAAGTATTTGTCAGCGAGCACCTACAGGTGAGAGCTGCCCACCTGATACTAGGATACGACCCCATATCAGTGGACTTCCAAGAAATTGACAATGCAATCATTGTAGGGGATAGGCGACGCAGAAGGATAGACGTGGCAAGACCAAGCTTCCTTTCCAACCGCGAACTTCTCGACGATCCCACCACCATTCTGTACACACGCCCTATCGCAGCGATTCCCCTCTCGGCGCACTCTCAGACAACCGCCGTCTGAGAAGAGCAAGCGTCCTCGTAACACTCGTTGGACAAGGAGATAGACCAATTTCAACTCGAAGACATCGAAAGGCCTCGAAAAGATTCGCTTGTCATTCTCTCGGACGAGGAACGCAAGCCCACCGAGACTTCGGGGATACAAGGTCTGGTGATTGCCCAACTTGACTCCAGCTCCGAAGAAGAAGAGATGGACTCTTTAAAGCAACTGATGCACAAGAGGGGCGCGAGAGTCTCTCAAAAGGGAACAGGTGGGTCACAAGTCCCTCTATCCCTGCCCCCGTCCCCTCCTCCTTCCGATCCTAAGCCTCCCGTTGCGGAGCCTAAGAAGAAGAGGAAGAGTGAGGCCGAGGATATAGATGCGGAGAGGTAGAAGAAGTTGAAACAACAACAACAACAACAACCAAAACCTAGCAAGGGAAAGGGACGTGCCTTCTCAGTGGAAAGCGGGGAGAACGGGGACCTTGCCGAGGTACGACATGCACCGGCTAACTGGTCTCCCGAGCTCAAACTAGACGGGGCACCAATCTCCTTCTAGTCTAGTATAAGGACGTTCCAGCAAGGCCATGCCCTTCACCTGGCCAACGCCCTGGAACGTCCTCTTCTTCTGCCTAAGGACATGGACGCCCTGGATAAAATGAACCAGCCACATCTGTTCCTTTCACTAAAAAGGGACTTAGCCCTGGTAAGTATTTGAGTCTTATCCTTACCTTATTTTTTCATTACACCTTATTGTAAGAAATATGCTTATGTACTTGAGACTTGTGTTACTAATAGTACATTCATTTTGATATTTCACCACAGGCTATCCAGGAAGTCTTTGCTGCCGAGAAGTGGGTGGAGGACTCTCAGAAGAAGGCTAGACTTAAACTGGAGCTTAGGCAGGAGATCGAGAAATCCTTAGGCCAGGCTCTTGTGCAGAATGAGAAGCTAACCACACAACTGGTGGAGCTAAAAAGGGAAAAGGACGGTGCCGAGGCCAACCTGAAGACAATGAAGACCCAGGTGGAGGGGCAATGCAAGCTTCTTCGCAAAAAGGATGAAGAGTTATCCAAAGCTCAACAGGAACACTCTAACTTGAAGAAGGAACTTACCAGGATGAAGGACGAGGCTCGTACCTTCAAGTACTCCATGGAGGCCGCGAAGAAGGTTGCTTACAAGGAAGGGGTAGTGGCGACAGAAAACCAGCTAACTGAGGAGTTCGTCGGGCTGTGCTGAGAGTATTGCTAGCAAGTTTGGGAGGAAGCCTTAAATGTGGCAGGGATGCCTTCAACTTCCGAGCTGAGGAAGCCCGAAAGCATCTGGCTTCCCCTAGACATTCAGGAGATAGAAGAACTTCCTCCTTTCGCCCTTGCCCTTGAGACAGCACCTTCCATGCTCCCTCCCATGATCCCAGAGCCCATTCCTACTCCTACAGAACCTACGGGTTCCAATAAAAAGAAGGAACAGGGTGAAGGTGCCGAGAAGGCTACGAGCCAAAGTGCTGAGCCTAATGTGCCTCCACCAATGGCAGTAGACAAGGGAGAACAAGCACAGTCCTCATTTGAAGTAGAGCTGAAACGCACAGAGGTTGCCAGCACTTCCGAGCAAAACCCCCCTTCAAAAGCTTAGAGTGTAGGCCAATTAGGACCTCTCCCTTTGCTATGTAACAAATTTTTAATTTTTTTGCTTGCAATGTACATTAACAGTAATTAATGAGAAACTATCTAGTTTAATTTTCATTGGACTTGCAATTTTTAGTATAAGAGTACCCATCAATACAAAAATGAATGAATGGAACAGCTAACTCTACTTGTAATATTTCAATTCGTAATGACTTTAAGTAGAAGTACGCATACTTGGCTTATACTTTGCAAATTATGCCTCAAAAGTATAACATATGTGACACAATGATGCGCAATTAACAACTTAACTTAGAATTCAATTTGGGGCATAAAGTAATCCAAGTTTTTTAATCAACATCTCAACATTAATATGATATGGACTTTTTATAATGTTTCCAAAGTAAAGGGTTCAAGGACTTGACATAAACAAACTTCCTCTTAACAACAAGTACGATATCAATTTGTACAAGGCATATGGGCCGAGAACCATGCATGTCCAAGTTTCTGTTTGATACTTAGAAATTATGACTTGAAATGTTAATTTTCCCAAAGTAGAAGGTCTGTGACCCTACATAACTAGGTTCTGTTTAACAAATGATAAGATATCAATTTCCGCAAGGCATGTGGTCCGAGGACCATGCATGTCCAAGTTCCTGTTTGATACTTAGAAATTATGACTTGAAATGTTAATTTTCCCAAAGTAAAAGGTCTGTGACCCAACATGACTAAGGTTCTATTTAACAAATGATAAGATATCAATTTCCACAAGGCATGTGGTCCGAGGACCATGCATGTCTAAGTTTCTATTTGATACTTAAAATTGTGAGAGATAAACCCAAGTACATATTGATAATTTGAACAACGAACGATAAGAGTGCTTTTTATTAATAATAATACCTTCGTTGGTTGTTTACATTCCAGGGGCGTTGTACAATTTTTTCATCTAGATTAGCTAATCGGTATGATCCTATGCCTGCTACAGAGATGATCCAATAGGGTCCTTCCTAATTTGGTCCTAGCTTTCCCCATGTTGGGTTTTTAGCAGTACCCAAAACTCTTCTCAACACCAGGTCTCCAGGCGCTAGTGGCCTTAGCTTCACATGGGCATCATATCCTCATTTAAGCTTCTGTTAATAATAAGCAATTTAGACCATAGCAATCTTTCGCCGCTCCTCAACTAAATCCAGGCTTTTCTTCAGGAGACCATCGTTATTTTCTAGGCTAAAAGAACTCGTCCTTAGCGTGGCGAAACCAGATTCCAAAGGTATCACCGCTTCGGCTCTATAGGTTATAGAGAATGGTGTTTCTCCAGTGGATCTGCGCGGCGTAGTCTGATACGTCCATAAAACATGTGGTAGCCCCTCTACCCATCTACCCTTCGTGTCATCCAGCCGCTTCTTGAGTCCACTGACTATGACTTTGTTAACGGCCTCAACCTGCTCATTTTCCTGAGGATAAGCTGGGGTGGAGTATTTGTTAGTAGTGCCCATGTCACTACAATACTTCTGGAAAGCTCTACTATCAAAATGGACACTATTATCTGAAATAAGTGTGTGAGGTACCCAAAACCTAGTGATAATATTCTTCCATATAAATTTCTTGGAGTCGATATCCCTAATATTTGTTAAGGGCTTAGCTTCGACCCATTTAGTGAAGTAATCGGTTTCTACGAGTAGCCATCTTTTGTTTCCCACAGCGCTCAAAAAAGGCCCAACTATATCTAATCCCCATTGAGCGAATGGCCAAGGACTGGATAAAGGATTAAGGACTCTCCCGGGCTGATGAATGTTGGGAGCGAACCTTTGGCATTGGTCACACTTTCTCACGTAGTCCTGAGCTTCCTTCTGCATATTGAGCCACCAATATCCCTGAGTCAGAGTCCTATGGGCTAAGGACCTTCCCCCAATATGGCTTCTGCAAATTCCCTCATGCCATTCTTCCAAAAGTGCCTCAGTTGCCTCAAGATGTACACATAGCAAGTATGGTCCGGAGAAGGAGTGCTTATACAACTTCTAATCCTCGGACAACTAGAAACGAGGTGCCTTTCGATGAATCTTATCTGCTTCGAACTTGTCCTCGGGAAGAATATCGCTTTTTAGAAAGAATACCACAGGGTCAATCCAACTAGGTTCAGGCCTTATCAAATGGATACAGATGGCACTTACAGTGGTCAGAGTTGGTTTTAGCAAGTCTTCAACGAGGATAATCATAGGCAAACACTAAGCCGAGGATGTCGCCAAAGTGGCTAACGAGTCTGCATGTGTGTTTCCATTTTTAACAACGTGAGAAAGGATAAAAGAATCAAACTCGGATTGTAAACACTTGACCTAGGTCAAGTACTCTTGCATTCTTGGATCCCTAACTTCCATGGTCCCTGTCACTAGGCTCACAACTAACTGAGAATTTGAGAACATATGAACTTCCTTTCCCCCTATTCTACGTACAATATTCATACCAACCAAGTCCGCTTCGTACTCAATCTTGTTATTAGTGGCCGAGAATGCCAATCTCAACGATTTTTCAAAGACGATTCCCTCAGGGGATACCAAAACAAGTCCAACCCCAGACCCCCTTTGGTTGGCTGCCCCATCAACATACACATTCCAAATTGGTGGTACTTTGCTCACAATCATGCCAACTGATTTTTCATCCATGTGTGGTTCCTTCGTAATTCCTTCTAATGATGGTTCGGTGAACTCTGCCACTAGATCCGCGAGAACTTGGCCCTTCACCGAGGTGTGTGCCATGTATTTGATATCAAAAGCTCCCAGAATAGTTCCCCACTTGGCTACCCTCCCCGAATAGTCAGCACTTCGTAATACTGACTTGAGAGGCAGTTGAGTCAAAACCACTACAGTGTGAGACTAGAAATAGTGAGGAAGCTTCCGCGTGGCATGGACTACAGCCAGGATTGCCTTCTCTAAAGGCAAATAACGCACTTCAAGGATTTGCTAACATAATAGACTAGTCTCTGTATCTCGCCATCGTCCCTTATAAGGACCAGGTTGACTGCATGGATGGCTACAACTAGATATGCAAACAGGATTTCATCAACCTCTAGCCGAGACATAATGGGTGGCCAGGAAAGATATTCCTTAAGTTGCTGAAAAGCTAAAGCACACTCCTTGGTCCACTGGAATCCTTTCTATTTATTCAACAGTTAGAAAAAAGGTCTGCACCTGTCAGCTGACCGAGAGATAAACCTACTGAGAGCAGCAGTCATCCTGGTCAACTTCTAAACTTCCTTTGGATTCTGAGGTGGTTGTAAGCCTTGGATGGCTCTAACCTGTGCCGGATTCACCTCTATCCCTCTATGAGTCACCATGTAGCCTAGGAACTTTTCGAAACCCACCCCAAAAGAACACTTTAAGGCGTTAAGGTGCAGCTTGTACTTCCTAAGTATCTGAAAGGTGTCATCGAGATCTTTTACATGCATAGGCACTGCCTTACTCTTTACCACCATATCATCCACATATACCTCAATGGTCTTTCCAAGCTGGGATTCAAACATTCTGGTCATCATCCTTTGGTAAGTAGCCCCAGCATTTTTCGATCCGAACGGCATCGCTTTGTAGTGGTAATTCCTCGTTGGAGTTATGAAAGCAGTCTTCTCCAGGTCATCCAACGCCAATGGTATTTGGTGATAACCTTGGAAAGCATCTAGAAAACTCATCCGAGGATGCCCGACCGTAGCATCCACCAGCTGATCGATGCGTGGAATTGGGAACTAGTCATTTGGGCAGGCTTTGTTTAGGTCTGTAAAATCCACGCATACTCTCCACTTTCCGCTTTTCTTTTTCACCACAACTATATGCGCCAACCACCCCGGGTAGAAAACTTCTTTAATAGCCCCAGCCCTTTTAAGCTTGAGCACTTCTTCTTCGACGCCTCAGAATGCTCTTTGGAGGAACGCCGAAATGGCTGCCTCCTAGGAACCACAGCAGGATTGACGTTCAAATGATGGCAAATGAAACTTGGGTTAACTCCCGGAGCCTCATAGGGATCCCAAGCAAAAACATCGATATTGTTTTTCAAAAACTTCACCAATTCCATCTTCTCTTGGTATGGTAATCGTATCCAAACTTGGAAGAACCTTTCGGGATCATCGGCTATTAGAAACCTCTCCAAATCTTCACACATGGCTTCCTCTACTGTCACCACATCGGGCGCATCCAGAGTTGTTAATTGCTATAAGTCCTTCACAACCGAGGCCGAGGACTCTGATTTGGCTTGATGCAGTACTACAGCCGATATGCATTGCCTTGCCACTGATTGGCTGCCAAGAATCTCTTCAATGAATCCCCCTGAAGGGAATTTTACTTTAACAGCACCCAAGGCATACAGCCAAGGCCTGGCAAGGATGGCCGTGTATGGAGAGTATGCGTCAACCACAATAAAATCCACCTCAACCATTTTCGAACCCGACTGTACAAGCAATCGAATCTGTCCCTTTGATATGACAGTCTTCCCTTCAAAACTTATCAATAGTAAGTCATAAGGGGTGAGATCCTCCAGTTTTAACCTTAGCCCCTTGAATAAGTCAGGGTACATAATATCCGCACCGCTACCTTGATTGATCATCACCCTTTTGACGTCGTAATTCCCTATCCTCAAGGTGACCACCAGGACGTCATCATCGGGTTGGATGGTCCCAACCTTATCCTCCTCCGAGAATCCCGAGACAGGCACATTCCCTCTAATTCTCTTCGGTTTCGAGCCCGACTCCTCGGCCTAGAAGTGTGATACTGCCATCACCCTGGTAGGGCAGGAACCGGTCCTACCATGTGCAGCGAAGATGAAGCTAATCGTTCTCAAGGGCTAGCGAGATGAGTTGTTCTTCTAATTATTTGAACCTGACTAATTGTCTTGCCTGTTAGGTTGGTACAAGTGCTGCTTCAACTTCCCCTCACTAACAAGTTGTTCTAGATGGTTCCAGAGGGTCTGACAATTCTCAGTAGTATGACCCACATCCTGATGGTACTGGAAAAAAATATTCTGATTCCGTTTCGTAGGGTCTCCCGCCATCTTACTGGGCCATTTGAAGTAGGGTTCCTTACAGACTTTCTCCAATAGTTGGTGCACTGGTTCTCGAAATACAATATTAACTACTTGAGGAGTGGCTGAGCCAGACTACCTAGTGTAATCTCTCCTTGGCTTATTGTTATGGTACCTGTCCGACCTGAAATCCCTTCTCTCCTACGAGATAACCTTCACCTTACCCTTACCCTGCTGCTGATCTTCCTCAACTCTTTTGTACTCGTCAATACGGTCCATGAGGCAACATACACTCCGTACAGGCTTTTTGGTCAAGGATTTCCTCAAATCATGATTAGTGGAAAGGCCCACTTTAAAAGTATTAATTGCCACCATGTCAAAATCTTCATCTATCTCGTTAAACATCTCCCAATACCTGTCGGAGTACGCTTTCAATGTCTCACCCTCCCTCATGGCCATAGATAATAGCGAGTCCAACAGTCGAGGAACTCTGCGGCATATAATGAACCGAGACGCGAATGCCCTAGTAAGTTCCCTGAACGAACCGATAGACCCCAACTTTAGTCCATTAAACCACCTCATAGCAACAGGTCCTAGGCTAGAAGGAAGGACTTTGCACATCAAGGTTTCATTGTGAGAATGTATCGCCATCCTCTGATTAAAATGGCTCACATGTTCCACAGGATCTGTCATTGTAAATGGTAAAGGTGAGCTGGCTGAACTGTCTAGGGAGCCATCCATTCTCAATTGTGCATGATAAAGGCGATTTGGAGAGTTGGTGTAACGTTCGGCTCATAGCATCGTTCCCCAAGCCCCTAAAGGGAAGCTTCCTATGCTTATGACCTGGTAGGTCATCCCCTTCGCAAGAGAAGGTTTCGCTAGGGGGAGTCCTGGACCTTGAACTGTAACTACTTCCCCGGGATTCCCCCAAAGAAAGATTGGATAGGGGTGAAGCCCGCCTTCGTCTAAAATGGCGCAGCTTCTTCTTAAGGTGGTCAATCTCCCTCTGCATGGCCTTGGCATCATCCTCATGGGTGGCACTGCCTCCGCCACGCGTAGGACTCGCGCCAGGATATGCGGTATGAACACTTCCCTCTCGATCCCTCCGGCGCTCAAGACGCTCAAAAAGATCTTCGGGATGTAATCCTTAAGATTCTGCATGATGTGAACCTACACCTGCCATGATGTTCCAATTCCTTCAAAACTAGATTTCCCACAGACGACGCCAATTGTAACGCACAATTGTACCCGAATCCAAAAACAAGTGTTGGACTCAAGCCCAATTAGCCTTATACAATTAAATTTGTAGAGTATGAATTTGAAATCTAGGTTCGGGATGTTGGAAGTTCGATTAGCAGACTAGAGAGCCACAATCTGTGCAAATGATAAACGAATATGACAAAGGGACCACCTTCAACGTAAGCCGAGGATGGTTTGCATATATATTCTCTTTCTATGACAAAGTTTACAATACTTAGTTCCTATTACTTCCTTGATAGAAAGTGCAGCAGCCCCCCTTCTCTTTCCTCTCTCGTCTCCTTATATACTTCTTCTTTATTGGTTCATCCACGTGTCATACAAATCTTTCCCTTGGATACTTGTCCCATCTGCCACCTTCTTGAAGTCTTTAAACAATAGCAGAAATGCTGAATTCTACTGTTCAGAGGTCATTTCCCCATTAATGCGGCTAGGGAGGTAAATGCAGGCTCTTTAATATGGTGATAGCAGCTTTTTCCTCAGATATTTCTCACACATTCTTGCTTCTAAAGGGTGCTTGAATCACCCTCTTACCCATCAGTTTTTCCAAAAACTTGCCTCTAACCCTTTTAGCAAGTCCCAGGGCCATTGCCGAGCCTATTCGAGGAGACTTTCCTCCTCGGACAACTCCTCAGACCTCTGCGGTGTAGATTGACTTGTGGGCCTAGAGACCCCTGATGAAAATAAACTGGTACCAACTGGTCAGGTCCAAAGTCCAAACGTTTATTCAATAGCTTTTACCCCCCCCTCCCCCCACACAAATAGTACAAACTTAAATATTATTAACTTAATTTGCTTTAAGTAAAACTATTTGATTAAAATTAAATGATTAATTGTTTCAAGATATTTAAAAGAAGTTTCATTATATATTTTAAATTATTCTATAGTTTTTTATTTAATTTATTGTTCATAAAAACTTAGGCTTACACTGTGTATTTTTCATGTTATTTCAAGTAACTATGGGCGTGTGTGTGTGTGTATATATATATTATTTTAAAGCATGATGAAAATTTGAAAACATGTATACTAAATACAATAAATTACTACATTAGAGGACTAACTTAGTTGTTAGGTATAATTCCTTATAAAATTATAGTAAAATAACATAATATTTTAGTAAATTGAAATATAATAATGGAAATAATATGGTATTTATAGGCATTCCTCTGCAATATATTGTTTGTACTTCTATTTTCCTTTTTCATTTTCATATTTATTTTAAAATATTTTTAAAACTTGGACTGAATGATTTATGTTTAATGTCAAATAAATTTTGTATTAAGAGAAAGGAGGCAAAAAAAAAAAAAAAGAAGGAGGAACCTTATTTCATTTGCACAACAAGAGTTGAAAATAGAGAATAGAATAGAAGAGATGGGGATGGGGATGATTCCTTCTCGAATACATGAGGAAACTCAATTAGCGATAGTAACATCAGGCTCATCTAAATAAGCTTTTTTTAAAAAAAATTATAGCTAAACCTATTTAAATGGTGTGTGCATCAAACTCAACATTCTAGTGGAAAAATAACAATGAACAATATCTCAATACATTTATTAAGGTATTGTTCACCAAAACACCCAAAAAAAAATGTTTTTTATTCATATTCTCTCTCTCTAATCCACAGATTGGTGGTGATGTGTGAACTAAGGTGACCAAACATCACATCTCACATTATGCCTTACTAACAAAAACGATACCTATTACTACCAAATAAATATAAATCTCAACTAGTTTTTAATTGTTAGAGATATATAATACATATTAGCCCAATGTTATAGGCCCAAGCCCATACTTACTTATACTAGTAGTTTAGGGTTTTGTCGCCTATAAATACTCATGTTAGGGTTCATTGTAACACAGGTCATTATACTACACTCTTATATATTAAAGATGTGGCCCTTAAGGTAGTCCTTAAGGAATTCCTCTGTGGATGTAGGCCGACAAGGCTAAACAACGTAACCCTCGTGTTCTCAGTGTTCCTATTCTATACTTTCCATTCTGCATCCACTCTAGCATATACAACATAGTATAACACATTGCATTGCTAATATATATTTAACATGGTATCAGAGCCAACCTTCGTTCTTGGCATCAAACAAACATCTCTACACAACAAATAAGATTCCCACACGCGCAACACAAATCCACAACAGTGCCCACACCTTCTTTTAGACTTGGGCCTATAGCATCACACAACTCCCATGGAAACTCTGTTGCTACCTCACCGCTAGGTCTATGATCTCTCAAGCAAGCTGTGCCACTCACCTATTAAATCTATGCACATCAAGCCTTTGCCTAATGAAACCAACAATATAGACGTGCTCCACGGCATATCGCAAGAAAAACCTAGAAGTATGGCTTCCATCAGCATTCGCACTTGCCCCCACTCGCTAACAAAGCCTCTGGTATCTCCTCCCACACGCCACCGAAAATTATCGGATCCCACGCCTTCTTTCAGATCTAGGCCTATAGCATCACACAGCTCCCACGGAAACTCTGTTGCTACCTCACCGCTAGGTCTATGATCTCTCAAGCAAGTCGTGCCACTCATCTATCAAATCTGTGCACATCAAGCCTTTGCCTAATGAAACCAACAATATAGACGTGCTCCACAACATATCGCAAGAAAAACCTAGAAGTTTGGCTTCCATCAGCATTTGCACTTGCCCCCACTCGCTAACAAAGCCTCTAGTATCTCCTCCCACACGCCACCGAAAATTATCAGATCCCAGATTGGATTATGGCACACACACTGCTCTGTTACCCTCGTAGCCCTCCAATCTACAAAACGTGAGAAGTCTAACCACTGATCTCGCTCATACGCGCCGCCAGGGTTTTTGGTTTCTCCTTCATGCGCTGATGGACATTGCACACACCAGCCATGCGCCGAAAACCTCTGATGTCATCCTGACGTCATCTAATAACGTCATCTAGCCATGTCAATGCCACGCAAGCTATAGCCACGTCGGCCCTAGTCCAAGTCAGTGCCACGTCATCAGGATGATGTCAACCTCTCTACAACCCAATTTAGAAACCTGGAACCGACCCAGACCATGTAGCTTTTGATTGACAATTGACTTTGACTAGGATTCGTTGACTTTGACTTTCGTTTGTTAAAGATATATAATACATATTAGCCTTAATAAGTATTGTATATATCTTTTTTTTGGTAAACATGTATTATATATCTCTAACATTAATAATGAGTTCATATACATAGTATAAGAGTACTAAGTTCATATACCTAGTTGGGTTAAAGATACCAAGATTGAACGCCCATTGATTTTGTTTTCAAAATCAAATTTGAAGAGAGAGAAGCAGAAAATGGCTTTGAATCCTATGTTCCAACCTGAGATCAAACTCGATGGCCTTCCATGGTGGTGCATTCTGTCACAAGTTGGTGGTACTCTGGCAATCTAGTAGAGTGTTCTTTGATTATAATGTCTGGTTTCTAGTGTGTGTATGTGTGTGTTTGTTTTTTTTGCTATGAGTTTTTGGTTTGGTGGCTCTATGGTTGTTAAAATAAATTGTTTTGGGGAATGATTTGGTGAAAAAAAAAAAGAATATATTTTTAGAGAGAGGAAGCAATATTAAAATGTAATCTATATATATATAATAATAGGTGAAACTAAGAAAAACTTAAATTAGAATTTCAAATTAGAGTTTCAATTTTGCGTCATGTGTCCTAAATTATTTATTGATAAAGAGTTTTATTTCTTAATTTTAGAATCAAATATAAGACCACATTATAAATATTCATCCAAATGAGCTATTAAATAAAAAGCCAAACCACTGTGCACCTTTGGTGCGATGGTTACTCCACAAGTATAAATGTTTGTAGGGTGTGGGAGGTAAGGGTTGGGGTTCAAGTATTCAGGAAGGAACTTCACACACATATACACTTAAATTAGGTTAGAGTAAAATTCTATCTTGTATCATCAAAAAAAAAAGTACAAAAACCAAATAATTTAAAATAAATGAATCGTAAAAAAAAAAATTTTAAAATACTTCACAATAATATATAAATAAATAAACATAGGCAATTTACATTTTATACCTAATAATATCCTTACAAAAATTTTTAAAGAGTTAATAAAATATAAAAATGACTATCAATAGTATTTAAATTATATATATAGGAATTATATAATGTATTTTATTATATACATGAAATTATAAGCTAGTAGTAATAGAGTATTGAGATTCATGCAATTGTTTGTGAATATTAGATTAGATTAGCTAACAAAACTGAACAAATTTGACTAAAAATATATTGATGCTAATGTGAATGTGCATTGTGTGCTGCAGGGTTGGACAATAAACAAGAAAACAAAGACTAAAAAAGAAATTGAGTTACTATAATTGATATTCAATGGTATATTTTTAACTATGGGCGTAGAGGAAGAGATCGATCAATAATCAATCCCAACTAATATATACTGCCAAAAATAACTAATTAAATGGCTTGACCGACGTTTATTCTGAGTTGTGGCCCACAACTTGTAGCCCGTGTAGTACCCGTGTGGCTAATGACTAATGACTAATGAGTAAAGATGGGGCTAGAAACTAGAAAGTAGAAACCCTTTTATTGTCTTTGTCTGCCTGTCGATTTCAATTTCAACCAACCAGGTGTTGTAGGTGAACTAATAACCACTCCATAATAAATTAATTATACATTACTACACTATTCCTAGTACATGAAATTTTTGAAATAGAGGTCTATTAAATTAACCCTCAACATACTTCATATGATTCATTTTGAAGTAGTTTTTTTATTTTAATTCTGACACAAAAATTATGTTTGTGCCTCAAGGCCAAAGGAATTCTTCTAACCAATAATCTTTTTTTTTTTTTTTGGTGGTGTGGATATACAATGAAAAGATTACAAAAACAAAACACTACCCAAAATCAGAAGTTGGTAGTCACGAACAATTGAACATATGATGAGTAAATAGAAGAAAGCAAGGAAAATAGGTGGTCAAAAACATCTTTTTTCTTTTCTTTTTTTCAAAACAAAAGTGTGAAAGAAAAGATTTAGTCATGACAACTATTATTAAGACTTAGCGTACAATGTACACATAACCCCCCCCCCCCCCCCGCCCAAACAAAAAAAAAAAAAACACCTCACTTGATGTGAATTCAAAGGAGTTTGAAGCCTATGTTGCAACTCGCAAGGGAAGAAAAATTTCATGACCAACTGGATAAACACAAGCTACCTCCACCACATTGATTTGGCTGGTTTGCTAGAGCTCCAAGTGAACCTTCCCATACGTTCAATTTTTATTTCATTTCGTCAAGGAAGTTTGGTCTGCAATAATATTTCCCATGAGCTTCAAATGTTACATTTCCTAAGGTTTTAATACTCATTGAGCCAAAAAAATTGACATTTTCTTCTACAAATATCAATTACTTAGATTATCATGATCTCTCTCGTACGTATCGTATGAGAAACATGCAAGTAAAAAAAATGATTGATGGCTGCAACGCAGAGCAACCCAGGTGGAGTGGAGGAGTCAATTTGCATTAGTCATATTCATCTGTTTAGATGTATTAATTATTTGCCTTTTGAATAGTGTTACGCACCACCTAATTCGCTACCTGTTTTCTTATTATATCCATGATCCTCGAGACATTAGTTTTGGTGATGTACACTCATACGTTTAGTTTGACAAATTTGAGTTCGTTCTTAGCCAATTCTTCGTAACATTTGAGGATTTGAATTGAACCCTTTTGTGGAAACAATCACCCCAGATGTAATTTGAAAGAATAATATTCAATGCTTAGAAATCGATAATCATTATGTTTATGAAATGCAAGAAGTCCATATGGACTAAGCAAAACCTATATACATTTGAGTGGAAATTGAAGATTTGGCACCAGATAAGATAATCACCCTCTAATCTAGAAGTACGTGGGCCACTGATTTAGCCATGCGAGTAACATCAGTGCCTCAATGGTTGGAAAAGCCTTCCACTAAGGCAGACAAAAGGATAAGAACCTGGCCCTTTTTCCTGAAAAATCAGCCTGGGTAGGGTGTTGGGGAGAAACCAATTTGCAGACCTTTTGGACAGTTATCATTAGCATATGAGACTATGATTAACATGGTGAAAGATTCTCTTCATTAATCTACTTTATTATTCAGATTAGATACGACAAATCTAACATTGTATTCGGTGTTACTTTATTTAAATTTTAAAATGATATGATATGTCTTTCCTCTAAAATAAATAAATAAATAAATAAATCCCTTCCATTTGAAATGAATAAAGTTTCAAGGTTAATATTAAAAATGACAAGTCACAATATTTAAAATTTGAGATAACATGTTAGTTTGTAATGGCTCAATCTAAGGAATATAATTTTAACACAAAAATTTACTTTCTCTGTTTCATTGAAATTGAGAAGATCCTATTAAATATAGGAAATAAATCTTAACCGTGAAATATGCTCTCTCCATTTCAAGTTGACACGCCAAAAAATTTACAGTTTATTTTTTTTTCATAATTGTTAATGCTGTAAATTGTGATTAGAGCATCAATTTTATATAAATCAAAACTTGTACTCTTAGCGATTGTAAATAATAATAATAAAAACAAATTGGGTGTCTCTAAAATTTGATAACATTGGAACAGTTTTTTTTTTCAGGTGTCTAAAATAGAGGTTAAGAAATACTTTCAAATACATTTTATTTTTATTTATTCAAGTATATCCATTGTATTTGTTTCTTTTTACTTTAAACATTTTGTGTATAATTTAATTTTTAACAGAATTTAAAAATACAATAATAAATAATTTAAGGACATAGAATTTCACAATCCTAAATTACTAATAATGTTATTTGAAAATCATAAATTTTTTATAAAAAAAAAAAACTACATAAAATTAACAAAATAATGTAGAAATAAATGGGATTAATGATTTTCAACCAATTAATAAATGAATATTTAAATTATTTTATTTATTGGTGACACAGCTGTTAGTTCTATATAGTAAATTTGTAATACCCTAACATCAATCAATTCTAAGAGCACTAGCATCCGGGAATGGGAACCAGTTACTATTTTACCACCTCAAAAGTTACCTTATCTCACTTTACAATACACCTAGCATCCCAATTTTTATATTTATACCATCTTAGTTGAATATTCTTTTTTATTCTTTCTTTATTATTTGTTTCCAACGGTCATATATTCAAATAATCATTATAATAATGGTCATATTTTTTAAAACTCACTCAACTTTTCTTAATGAAAAGTTTTTATATCAAACAATCATATTTTTAGAAATCCATATTTCCATGACAATCATTTGTTTGGAAAAAATGTGTTTCCTATATTTATCAAAAAAGTTTCTTTTAAGAGTAGAATGAAACTAATTTTTGCTCTAATTAAATTAAACTATGAACGTATGACAATTCATTTACGCAAAATATACATTACATAATGAATTTGTCAAAATCCCTTTTTTTTTTTTTTTTTTTGATACAAGATAGAGTTCTACTCTAACCCAATCTAAGTATATATGTGTGTGAAACTCCCTCTTGGAGACTTGAACCCCGGCCCTTACCCTCCCACACCTCACAAGCATTTATACTTGTGGAGTGACCATCGCACTAAGAGTATGCGATGGTAAAATCCATTTACTTAAAACATACACTATATAATGAATCTGTCAAATTCCATTTACACACTATATAATGTACTTGTCAAAATCACTTACACAAAACACACTATATAATGAACCTGTCAAATTCCTCCACGCAAAACAAAAATTATACTATGAAGCTGTTAAATTCCAGTTATGCAATGTTACAAACCCATAGGTAGAACTCACCCTTAAAAACCGGCTTGCAAGGGGAGGGTGCCCAAGAGCTTATAAACATAACATACCACCACGCTTCGCAGTCGACGTCCACGACGGCTCACTCTAGTGACACTGGCCCGTTGGTAGCCCTTTCTCTTTTTGGTGACTCCACTCAACTATCAGTAATTTTAATCCAGCCTCTAGGTCGGCCCTTCCGAGATCTGACCACAAAGCTACAACTCATTTGATCTCATACTCAATGAGCTACACCCAATTAATTGGGGTGATGGTTGACTCTGATACCAAATGTTACAAACTCATAGAGCTCACCCTTGAAAACTGGCTTGCAAATGGAGGGTACCCAAGAGCTTATAAACATATGGTTAAGCTTACACTTAACTAATGTGGGACACTATGATCATAACATGTAAAAGCACAAACCAACTTGTCAAATTCCATTTACGTAAAACACAAGCAAAACACAAACTATACTATGAACTTGTCAAATTTCATTTATGCAAAGAATAGACCATACTATAATCCTATCTGTTAGATTCTAAAACCTTAGGGATTAATGTATTAGAACTTCAATGTATATTGTGTTGACAAACCATGATCAAAACATTTAGTCTAGGTTTAGACTTGCTCAAAGTTTGGTTTAATATAAGTTTGGAATCGAGTAGTTGCAGGAAATTACTTTCTATTTCTGCACAGCTCGATCGATTAAAGAATAAACTTGATCGATTGAATAATAGACTTGATCGATTAAGAATCGTGTATCAAGAATCTTTTGCATAATTTTAAGTCGGCCCAAACATAGTTTAAGCCCATTTAGGATTAGGATTTTAGATCTACTTCTCTCACTATATAAAAGAAACCCTAATCACGTTTTTAAAGGCTTCTAAGAGAGAGAAGAGTGTGCATCTTTTTGTATCTAAGGTTTGTACCCAAAAACTCTCTAGAGTCTTTGTTATTGTTGCTCATATTGCTGTTTGTGTGAATTTCTTGTAAGATCTGAGAGGTGCTTGCCTTCACACAAGCTTAGGATTATCAAGAAGGAGATTACTTCAAAAACTTGATGATCGTTTAGTTGCTGCCATAAGAGCTTAAAGATACACAAGCGAGAGTGCTTGTACTTGCTGGAGAATCCAAGAAAGAAGGAGTCCGTGGTCTCGGAGCTTGCACGTGGTCGTGTCAATAAGTTCTACTGGTGGGTAGCAATAGGATGTTAGTGGTCTAAGTCGCTATTGCACACTTTGATTCTTTCATAGTGGATTCAGGTTTACCTTGAGGATAGCTAGGTTAAATCATCCCCAGGTTTTTACCGGTTTGGTTTTCCTAGGTTATCATATCTTTGTATTTTTATATTTCGTACTTTATATTGATATGATTATATGATTGTATTAACCTACATCTGGAATTTGGACTAAGTAATAACTTGGCTTGTTAACTAGGTTAATCCAATTATGTGTTTAAGGGGTCTGAACAAACTCTACACTGTCAAATTATATTTATGCAAAACACAAACTATACATTAAACCTGTCAAATTCTATTTACACTAAACACAACCTATATTATGAACCTATCAAATTCCATTTACGCAAAACATTAAAAAAAAAAAAAAAAAAAAAAAAAAAACACACACACACACACACACACAAACTATACTATAAATCTATCAAATTCTATTTACACAAAACACAACATATATTATGAATCTGTCAAATTCCATTTAGGCAAAACATAAACAAAACACAACTATATTATGAACCTATCAAATTTCATTTATGCAAAACAAAAACCATACTATAAACCTGTTAGATTCCATTTATGCAAAACATAAACTATACTATAAATTTATCAAATTTTTACGCAAAGTAAACACAACCTATACTATGAATCTGTTAAATTCCATTTATCCAAAACACAAATAATACTATGAACCTGTCAAATTCTATTTTTGCAAAGCACAAACTATACTATGAACTTATCAAATTCCAATTATGCAAAACACAAACTATACTATAAACTTATAAAATTATATTTACATAAAACACAACCAATACTATGAACCTGTCAAATTTCATTTACATAAAACATAAGCAAAACACAAACCATACTATAAACCTGTCAAATTTCATTATTACAAAGCAAAAATCATACAATGAATTTGTCAAATTCCATTTATGCAAACACACAAACTATACTATAAATCTGTCAAATTCCTTTTATACAAAACATAACATAAACTATGAACCTATTAAATTTCATTTACACAAAACACAAACTATACTATGAACTTGTCAAATGCAATTTATGCAAAGCACAAACCATACTATGAACTTGTCAAATTCCATTTATGTAAAACACAAACTATACTATAAACCTATCAAATTTCATTTACACAAAACAACTTATACTATGAACCTATCAAATTCCATTTATGCAAAATATAAGCAAAACACAAACTATAATATGAACTCGTCAAATTCCATTTATGCAAAGTACGAACCATACCATGAATTTGTCAAATTTCATTTATACAAAACACAAGCTATACTATAAACTTGTCAAATTCTAATTTCGGCAAAAGATAACATATACTACGAATCAAAACACAAGCAAAACACAAATTATACTATGAACCTGACCTTAACTCATATCAAAAGCTGAATACATATCAATATAAAAATTAACCTGTCAAGTAGAAGTAGTTTCAGTTCAACCTTAACTTATATTAAATGGGATTTTCATTTATTTAACTACTACAAATTAATTGTTTTAAAAAAACCTATTGTGGGGATAAAATGCCCAAGATATGTTTTTTGGGCCATAGGCTTGGTCCGAGGACACTTACTTGTCCAAGGACGGATTGAAGGTAATAATGATATCAAATTTACAGACCCAAGAGCAAATATGTAAACGAAGTGAATGTATATAATTCGAGGAGAAGTACATTCTCGGCTAAGTGCAGTAAGAATCAGGTGGTACGTCATGTTGACTATAATGATATTTTGGAAGGTTTTGAGGATGAAGACATGTTTCATAAGGCCACAGAAAGTAAGGACGGTTGAAAAATATCTTAGAGAAAACTGCTGCCACCGCATTGAATGCTATATACCTACGTCTCTGGCCGCATTAATGAGGAAGTGATATCTGAAATATGCTTCTTAATATATTTTTTAATGAAATATTTAGAGTTCAAATTTCTCAAACCTAAATATCAATTTATTCACACCAAAAAAAGACTTTTGCTTATTTATTTATTTTTCAAAGACAATGACTTAAATAATTTTTGCCACTTAAATAATTTTTATACAAAATCTAGTTTTGCGCTTTTTCTTTTTGACAAAAACCCACTAGTAACCAAGTAGGGTGGACCCAAATGCCGACCTAATGATACAATAGAGAATAGATGGTATAATAAAAAATAATGCTAGAATTACAAATCATTACATAGTTTTTCTCACAACTTTAAAAAAAATAAAAAATAAAAAAAGAAGTATGGGTTCACAACTTCACAAGTCAATATATCCACCATCTACAATTCACCATGTGTTTGAGTTGTGGCAAAAAGCGTGAGATTAATTGTGTTTCTAGCATTATTATGTAATAAAATCTAAGTATCTTGTATTTCAAAAGAAAAGAGAACTTTACAAAAGCGAAAATTGTTTTTTCTTGGTTTGGCTTGCTCCTGGAGTCATCAAGTCAACTAATCAAACCAAAGCAACCTCCTGTATTTTAAAAAGAAAGGATAAGATTACAGGAAAACGAAATTTGTTTTTGCTTGGTTCAGTGCTTGACCTTGGTGTCTCTTTAATATCCTGTAATTAGTTACTATAATAATTCAATTATAAATAGAAAAAGAAAAGTAGTAAAATAAACAAAAGCTCCAATAATTTTTTTTTTCTTCATAATATAAGCAATCTCATAAATTTTTTAGTGTAACATTTAATCATACAGTATTATTTTTGTGTGTAAAATACTAAGCATCCTTAAAAATAAATATGAGTTACTCATTTGATGAGGTGGGTCCATATTTAGGACTGTATTTTCATACTCTGTGTTATAAAAAAATTGTTAGGATTCAATGTTGAACAATTAGAGAAAGTTTCTCGTGAGAGTTTAATAATTTTCCATTAGAAAAGGAAAAAACTAGTTTCCATTTTGTCAAAAATAGAGCCCAGAATTGGGGTGAAATGGAAATGAGCACTGTCTCCCAGTTACAACTTATAAAATATAATTAAAAAAACAATGGAAATGGTCAATAGCACCGCCAGCTGATAAGTGTCAATTAGTTCCTCACAATTACTGAGGAACTAACTATGCCTGTGTTAATAAGTGCCTATAAATAAAATTCAGCTTGTTCTGTTGTGTCTGTGAAGCACAACAGTGACACAACACTACCCTGGAAATAGCAATGGAGCTACTGTTGCATGTGCTGTTTTCGTGGATAACTGTGTTTGTGATAATTGCTTCTGGTGCAAGAGGTGAACAGTATATCTCAGCAGTGGGAGACCCAGGAATGAGAAGAGATGGGCTGAGGGTGGCATTTGAAGCTTGGAACTTTTGCAATGAAGTTGGGGAAGAAGCTCCTGGAATGGGGAGTCCCAGAGCTGCTGATTGTTTTGATCTCTCAAGTAAGCATGTCTACTACCATGGAAGGAAACATAAGAATGAACAACGCTGTCCTTTTTATTTTCATGTGTTTTGCTTCTAATTCTTAGTTTTTATTTTTATTTTTTTCTGTTTTGTATAGAAATTCTCAATCTTTTTCCTCTATTTATAATCTAAATGCCATGGCAATGTCCAATGGAAATATTCTTTATTTGTTTCCATTTTTTATATATGTTCAGAATGCATGATTTGCTCTTGGCTGTAGTAAACAATTGAAATTAAATACTATAATCTTGTTGGTCAATAGCTAGCATTATGTTGGGCTTTTTAAAAAAATAAAATGACAAAAGGAATTCTGAATATTGGGTACAATGGGCAGGTTCCTTTCTGGAATTGAGACACAAGGTTTCAGAAGCTGATAACGAACTTGGGGTGGGTGAACCATTCCCAGGGTTGAGCCCAGGCGCTGCAAATGATGTAGACCTTTATGCTGCAGAGAAGGAGGAGTATCTTGGTTCTTTATGTCAAGTTGATACCCCAAGTCCATGGCAGTTTTGGATGATCATGCTGAAAAATGGTAACTATGACACTCAGTCTGGCTTGTGTCCTGAAAATGGGAAAAAGGTACCTCCTTTCAATCCTGGGAGGTTTCCTTGCTTTGGAAAGGGGTGTATGAATCAACCCATCTTGTATCATCAATATACACATTTGTTAGGCGGAGGTAGAATGAGAGGAAGTTTTAATGGAACTTATGATTTGGATTCTGACATTAGTGCTGGACTTAGTGGAATCTCTTTCTATGAGGTGGTTTGGGAGAAAAAAGTTGGTGTTGGAAGTTGGGTATTCAATCATAAGCTCAAGACCTCAAAGAAGTACCCATGGTTGATGCTATACCTCAGAGCTGATGCAACCAAAGGATTCTCTGGTGGGTATCATTATAACACAAGGGGAATGCTCAAAACAGTAAGTATGAGTTCTTTGGAAACTATTTTTTCCTTAAAAGTCATTAATTCAATACCCATTTGAAATTTTTTCTCTCTAGGCTATAATTGAAATATAGTAAGCATTTTTTATTGTATATTTTGACTCTATTTTACTTTAATAAAGTAAATAACAGAAATGAGTCTTATTGTTTTTCTTGGTGACCTAAACATATATTAGTGAATGGTTGAGAGAGATTGGATTTTCTAGATTTTTTTAAGGACATATGATAATAAGAGAAGCTCGTTATTGGACTGCTAATTGGCCTTCCTGCAATCAATTGGTTCCGTGTCAGGTCTAGGCATAAATAATTAATCTCTGTCCATTGATCTCTTCCCCTGAATAGATTTATTATTTGATTCATATGAATGAAAAATTCATACCTAACTGTGGTCAAACATAAAGTTGCCCTTATCCTTAACTTGTGCTTTAAGATTCAGTGAAGGTCACAAGGCCATTATATAAAAATTGTTACCAATGGATCACATGAACCCTGCCTATATAGTTTGCAAATGCATGCAGTTGTTAGTTCTGTTTTTGTCTTCTTTTTTTTTTTTTTTTTTTCAAATGCTGAGCACTGCAACCATGAGTTGCCAGTTGGTTGTAGACTCAAAGGTTTTCCCCAACTAATTAAGCAAAAAAGAACTCTTCTCATTTTTCACTTCATAAGCATATTCATTACAACATTGAAATAGTACCCCAAAAGTTTTAAACTAAATAATCATCTTCACTGTGTTCCATTAGCACTTATGTACTTGCTGTCCTGATTATTTATTGAAATAGACCAAATTGGATATTAATTTAACATTACCTTGTAACAAGTCTGCACTTGGACCACTTGAACCAGAATTGACATTTGCGGGTCTCAGTCCAGCTTTGGTCGTGTACTCATGTTTATTAAATGCTTAGAAAAATAGATTCAGCATGCTGTCTTGCCCGTGCTCCTTTCATTCCAGTAGTCACAATTTTAGTTATATTTCAGCTACCAGAGTCACCTAATTTTAAGGTCAGGCTGACTTTGGATATCAAACGAGGAGGAGGGCCCAAGAGCCAGTTCTACCTAATAGATATGGGTAGCTGCTGGAAGAACAATGGTGATCCCTGTGATGGAGATGTGCTCACTGATGTAACCAGATATAGTGAGATGATCATCAACCCTGAGACTCCAGCTTGGTGCAGCTCCACAAGTATAGGCAATTGCCCACCATATCATATTACTCCAGACAACAATAAGATCTCCAGGAATGATACTGCTCAATTCCCATATGGAGCTTATCATTACTATTGTGCTCCAGGTAATGCTCAACATTTGGAGCAACCTGTAAGCACTTGTGATCCTTATAGCAATCCTCAAGCACAAGAAATCGTTCAGTTGCTGCCACACCCCATATGGACTGAGTACGGCTATCCAATCAAACAAGGAGACGGTTGGGTTGGTGATGCAAGGACATGGGAGCTTGATGTTGGTGGGTTGTCCAGTAGACTCTACTTCTATCAGGTTAGAAACTTAGAAAGTCATTTATTACTAATACTAAAAGATAGGATAATTATAGTGACACAGTCCTCCAATAAATAATACAAGTCATTTCATATAAAACATGACACAAGCTCATAAAGTAATATGAGAAAGTTAATTTTAGTCTATTATTAGGTGACTCGCGTTTATTAGTGTGGAGTACCACATCAACTGTACTCCAAAATTACCTATTACTCGTATAGATATGTAATGAATCCTTTTGACTAATAATTGATGCATTTTTAATGTCAGGTTACTACTACCAAAAAAAATGCAATGAATCTGATTAAAAGCGATGCATTCTTTTCTTTTGCAGGATCCTGGTTCCCGTCCTGCTAGAAGAATATGGACATCCCTAGATGTGGGTACTGAAATTTTTGTTAGTGACAAAGATGAAATAGCAGAATGGACTCTTAGCGACTTCAACGTGATATACACGCCCCCAAGTTCATAATTAGTTTCCTACCTTTTCTTCTAGCCGTTTCTTCATCTCTTACTTCCGAAGTAAGCAAAAGAACAGAAAAAAAATATTTCATGATACTTGCAATAGAGCTGATAAAGAATGTTAGGACTTAGGATGAGGAAGCCGGAAAAAAAGCCCGCAAGGGCAGAGCTTCCACATCCTAGAAACATACAGACATTGTGAAAAATTCAATTCTCAACGCACAAGCAAATCAAAAGATTATCATCAAGAATGAATCTTTCATTTTCATGTACAAGTGTATCTTCCCAATTTTTACTGATAAATTATAAGCTTATCCAAGCAAATTGGTTCCTGGGGTCCTGGTATTATTTTCATATGGTCTAGCATTAGCATCTGCATCTCTCTGTTGCATCATGTACTGACCTCCAAATTTGTCTCCTCCAATTAAGCGGCAATTACCCGACAAAGTATATGACAATAAGCAACTAGACAATCACCTAAATTAGTCTCCTCCAATTAAGCGCAAGTAGACAGAATTCAAGTAGTCTGGACACTCGGACAATTGTGCGTTACATTACATCATTGTGGTTTGGTTCTAAAAAGTGGAATGGACCTACCATGTGGGTTGGCACCTAACATACCAAACTTTTAATGTGAAATCAAGACAACGAGTTTCATGGACCAGGTAATTGAATGTTGGTTTATTGATCACATAAAGCAGAGAGATGAGTGCTTCCACTAAATGGTTTGCAGCTTTCTTTGTTGCATGCTTGCTTCAGTGATACAACTTATGAGCCTCATTTTATGCTGTCACAAAAAGGTAAAGACGCTGGGACCAGAGTCCCTGATGGGCCTGTGACTGTTTCATAAGATGTTTGAGAGGGAAAATGTTATTCTGGGGCTTTGATGGATGCATAATTGGTGATAGCAAAATAAATTAAGCTTAGGGGATTTGAATTTGAAGAAATCCCAAAGTTTAATTTATTTTGCAATCACTAATTATTTACCAATTACCTCGGCTTTGATGCAACAAATGATGGGATGGTTTTAGGATGATACGGCTTTCTTCTTCTTCTTCTTCTTTTTCTTTTTTGGATAGGTCTTGTTTTTAAATATTTGACAAGTAAAATATATAAATGCCAACGTGGCAAGTGGCCTGATGGTCAAGGCCTTGGGCCAACAAGACTTTGCTTGTAAAGTGTCTTGCGTTCAAATCACCTTTCTCTCACTAGTAAGCGTGTTGGTGTCCATCTCCCTCTCAACTACCCTGGGCACGTAAAGATTGCCCCATCGGAGAGGAAGTTTTGGGTTATAAATTAATTAAATTATTTATGAACAATTTGGACTCGGTTCAATAAAAGAAAAAAAAAACTTTTTTATATTCATTTATTTAGTAAATCAAACGAACTCTAGCAGAAATTTAAGTTTGACTAATAGATAAACCAAGTTCAAACAGAATAATGTGTTATCAATAAGTTTGTGAGTATGATGTGGTATTATACTATACATACATACATACATACATATATATATATATATATATATATATGTATGTATAAACTTTTTTTGAGAAACATATATGTATAAACTTGATATTATTAATAAAATAAATTCATAAGATATCATATTACTATTTTGTAATTGATTAATAATATACATAGTCAATTTCGTAGTAAAAATTAATATATAATTTTTAATTATGCAAGGTTGGTGAGCCTATTTCTTTAAGTTCCTAAATAAATAAAAAATCAAATTATATAATTTCAACTATAGTTTAATTATACCGCTTAGGGAGGTGGTCTAGTGGTAGGAACTCCTTGTGATTTATCATACCAGTAAGTCCAAGGGTTGTGGGTTCAAGTAGTGGCAAGTCTAATTAGTGCCTAAGTGGTCTCACATCATAACACAATGTGGGAATTTAAGTGATGTCAAAGCAGTGACCACACATATGAGTTCTTCAGAGAAAACTAATACAAATTTATATGTGTGTTCTTTAGAGAAAACTGATACAAATTTATCAAAGAATTTGGATTTGGAAGGAATATCAAAGCATAAATAGTTATTTAGCAAAGTTATTTAATTGGTGGGCTTGTAAATTATCCACCTGGCTTTCAAGAAAATTGCTTAGCCGCTATCACTAATCAATCTGGACTAGTTCAAGATATTAAGGGGGTGTTTGGGAGAGTAGTTTAAGTTATGTTATTTGGGTGTTTTTGATATACTTGTGGGTGAAAAAGTGTGTGAAAAAAGTATGTAATGTTATTTAAAATGTGTTTAAACTAGCTTGTCAAACACCCCTAATTATTAGGCTCAATTGCTTAAGAAGGTTACTGCCAACCCCTAGTCCATTATGGGCGCCAAAACCTGGTCATGTAGTCTGTGTTAAATTGGGCGAATCAAGAAGCTACTCGTGGAATGTGGGTATCAAACCTTTAAGAAAATGTGCCGACTTCGACACCTAGATATATGTAAATGAGTCTTAGGTGTAAATAAAATCTTATATGCTATACGTGGAATGGCTAGGTTCTTAAAACTATACTAGGTCAACGTGATGGATGAGAACCTGTACGTGAATGTGCGGAACTCCACGTCTGATTGCCTTGGACGCTCCAGGGAGGAAGATGAGGAGCTCTAAAGAAGCACTAAGAAGGTTAAGGAAGTGCACAATGCTCCTGGCACGCAGGAAAACTCCTCCCCGATCTCCTTCAGGGAACCTGGGAGATCATTCAGAGATAAACTCCTTGGTGATATACTAGGGGCGTACGAGCAAGCTTTTGACTTTGAATGGGATTTGGGGTCGAAATCTTTTTCGGACACAAAAACTCAAGTGTATCTTGAAGGTGAAGCGGAGGTGATTTTGTCAGGGAAGACAAAAACTAGAATCTGGTCCTAACTATCAAGTGCACTGATTATAAAATTCTTTGGTAAGTCGGTGGGGTATCAGTTTCTGTACACCTGTAGCATTCACATGTGGAAACCAGTAGGCAAGATGGACTGTGTGCACCTTGGCAGAGGCTACTTCCTTATCAGATTCGCCCTAAAGGCTGACCATGATAAGGTTCTTAAAGGGGGTCCCTGGTTTGTGGGTGGTCACTTTTTAGTTATCAGAAGGTGGGAACCCAACTTCAGACCGCCACGAGCTTCTGAGTCTTCGGTGGCTGTCTGGGTTCACCTACCGGAGCTCCCTTTTGAATACTATGAAGGCTCGGTGTTATGCGAAATAAGTAGTGTGATAGGACCGGTCCTACGGATCGACACGCACACAGCATCAGAAGCGTGGGGTCAATATGCCAAGTTGTGCATTCAAATAAAACTTAATAAACCCCTCGTTAGGCTTCTCCATATTGGCAAGCTAGACCAGACGGTGTAGTACAAAGGTCTAAACTCCCTTTGTGTCTCCTGTGGCCGAGTAGACCATAGAACAGAATCGTGGCCGTATACGGTGCGGCCAACAGCGAGAACAAACTCTACGGGGAAGGGGGTTGAAGCTATAGGTGATGACAAGAGTGCTAAGACCGATGCTGAGGTGCGGCCCGAGCCCATGTCAGAGGCCTATGAGGGTTCCTTTGGGACTTGGATGTTAGTTACACGAAAAAAGAAAGGTAAGGGTCAATTTTAGAAAGAGGGTGCAGGCCTTTCCCCTTTTAAGTCCTCTATGGAGTGTAGCCCATCTCGAAGCCCAAGATGTTTAGATCCAAGCCCAAGCCAGGAAGAAAAGGACAACGCTAACCATGTTAAACCAATGGGTCAAAGCATGTTGGAGGGGCCTCTGTCTCCCAGTGCACTATTTGCAGATCGCACTCATTCTCTCTCTTCTAAGGTGATGACACATGTCGAGCATAAAATTACCGGGGCTAAAAGTCAAAAACCAATGACTTACAATGCTAAATCCAGTGACTGTAAAAGGTCTATTGTGGTGGACAGAGGGAATCCTACCCAAAATGGAAAGTCATTGAAGGAAAGGGGGTCGGCGTTACTAGGGATTTTAGGATGGATCTAGGGGTGTTTAGGGGTTTCTCTGCCAGTAGCTTAAGCTTAATCAAAGATGGGATGTTGGAGGGGAAATCGAAGTAGCCTGTGGAGGGTGAATCCTCGAGGATGGAGGCGGAGAGACCACTATTATTGGAGATTTCCAACATCCCAGGGAATCCAGTTTCGAGTAACATTGTCGTAGATGTCTCATCCAGCTTTGCCAATGCCAAACTCTTAACAATCCGAGACTGTCCAAGAGTGGAACAAAAGGATGCCCAAACCGATTTTGACCCCAATCCGCACGATCGCCAGAGTTTCAACTGTGATACGAAAGGGATGGTTTGTGATTTTAGGGGTGCTGTGCACAAGGACCTTCCTATCTCTGGTGGTCGGGGTGCTCATCTTGATGCTGCAGTTGGGGTTGATGACGTGGTTGGTCTTGGTCACCATGAGGATGACACCGATGAGATGCATATTGAGGAAGTTGGGTTAGTCCCATTGTCTTCTTGAAGTCTTTCCCCTTTCTTTTAGTCTGTCCTTATGAATTTTCTTATTTGGAATTTCCGAGGAGCTCAAAGCCCCAATTTTTATGGTGTTATAAGAGATATGGTTTAACTCTATTCTCCTGCTGTGATGGTAATTACTGAAACAAAAATTGGTGGCTTAAGAGCCAAAGCAATTTCGAACAGATTGCCTTTTGACGGAGCTATCCACACAAAGACTACAGGGCTTGCTGGAGGTCTCTTGGTTTTGTGGGATGCATTGCAAGTTGAGGTTTCAAAACTTGCTACCACTTAACAAGAAATTCATGTCGTTGTTAAGGTAATATCTTCTAATTATTCTTAGGTTCTCTCAGCTATTTATGCTTCCCCTAGATATGCTGAAAGATGTCTTTCATGGAATAATCTAACAACTGTAGCTTCTCTTCACTCTCTTCCTTGGGTTTTGATGGGAGATTTCAATGAGGTGCTTATTGGTGATGACAAGTTTGGAGGTAGAACTGTCAAAATTTCTAGAGCTCTCCGGTTAAAGGAGTGTCTTGCTTTTTGTAGAATGATTGATCTTGGTTTCTTTGGGGCCCGGTTTACTTGGTCCAATCGTCGTCCTGTTACCAACCTTATCCAAGAAAGGCTAGATCATGTTTTTGCAAATTCTGAGTGGAACGAGCTCTATCTGGATGCTTATATTCAACATTTGGAAAGAGTTCATTCTGATCACTGCCTTGTTTTGTTGTCTCTCCACAGACTGCCCTCTGCTTTTTTCCCCAGGCCTTTTTGCTTCCAACCAATGTGGTAGTCGCACCCCTCATTCTCTCATTTGGTTTGTGATGTCTAGATTGATGCCCCAAATCTTCAATTGGCTATTGATCAATTCAACTCAAAAGTGAAGGTGTGGAACAAGGAACATTTTGGTAATATTTTCTTCAAGAAAAAAAAATCCTCAGAGCTCAGTTAAAAGGTATTCAAGTGGCCCTTGCTAGTAGGCCAAATGATTTCTTAGTTGAGCTGGAAAAAAGGCTTATCGATGAGTATGTGGATTTGTCCAAGATTGGGGAGGAATTCTGGGCAATGAAATCAAGAGTGAATTTATTGTTGCAAGGCGACAGGAATACAACTTTCTTCCATACTTCTATTTTGGTGCGAAGAAGACGGAATCGTATTGTGAGTATGAAGGACGACATGGGCAACTGGCTCAATGGGGATGCTGAAATTTCTAGTTTTATTCTGGACGGTTTCATCAAGCTCTTTACCACGAATGCATCAACCTCTTATCGAGCTTACTAGAACCCTCCCTTTTGGAAATGTGCTCTGAAGGATGCCGAGAAAGAGAGTATTGATCATCCAATCACTGATGATGAAATTAGTGCAACTCTCTGGTCCCTTAAACCGTACAAAGCTCCAAGTCCTAATGGACTCCACGCTGGTTTCTTCCAACGTTTTTGGTTATTGGTTGGGGACTCGATTAGAAAGGTAATAATGGAGGCTTTTACTTCTTGCAAAATTCCAAATTACCTTAATCAAACTCTAGTGACCCTCATCCCTAAATGCCCAAGCCCTGAGCAGCTCAACAACTACAGGCCAATAAGTTTGTGCAATACTATGTATAAGATTATTACAAAAATCATTATTGCGCATACTAGACCTCTTCTCTCAAATTTGGTGTCTCCGTTCCAAACTGCTTTCGTTAAGGGGGTGGATAATTCTATTATTGTTCAAGAGATGATCCACACTATCTCTATGAAAAAAGGCCGAACTGGGGTTATGGCAATTAAGATTGATCTTGAAAAGGCGTATGATAAGTTGGATTGGGGATTTATTAGAGACACACTTCATCTATTTCAGTTCTCGAACCAGCTTATATCTCTGATTATGAATTGTGTTTCATCCTCCTCCGTCTCAATCCTTTTCAATGGAGGTGCCCTTCCCCCCTTTCTGCCTTCTAGTGGTATAAGACAGGGGGACTCTCTCTCTCCGTATATCTTCATTCTTTGTATGGAGGTGTTGGGAGCTCTTATTATTGATAAATGTGAAAATAATCTCTGGAATCCGATCTGAGCTTCCCAAGGAGGTATTGATATATCTCATCTTTTTTTCACAGATGATCTAGTCTTGTTTGCTAAAGCAGACCGAAAGAACTGTGCTGCAATTCGGGATGTTCTTAATTCCTTCTATGATATGTCGGGGCAGAAGGTTAGCAATCAGAAATTCAGAGTCTTCTTATCCCCAAACCTCCCAGGCCAGGAGAGAGATCGGCTTTGTGACATCTTGGGGTTTCGATCTACTCCTAATCTTAGGAAGTATTTGGGTTTTCCGATCTAGCATACGGGTGACAACCAGGATTATAGCTTCTTTCTTGAGCGGGTTCAAAACCGTCTTACTGGATGGAAAGCCCATCTGCTTTCCTTTGTGGGAAGAATGGTTCTCACTAAGTTCGTAACCTCGACGATCCCTAATTACATTATGCAATGTGTGGATATCCCTCCCGAAATTTCTCGAGTAGTGGATAGGCTTAGTCGTAATTTCTTGTGGCGCGATTCGGAAACAAAGAAAAAACTTCACCTCATAAGTTGGAAAAAGATCACTAAACCTAAAAATAAGGGTGACTTGGGCTTATTAGCTGCAAGTGATAAAAATAAGGCTCTGCTTGCCAAGCTCAACTGGCGGTTTCACAAAGAAAAGGAGGCCTTGTGGGCTCGGGTGCTTAGGCAAAATTATTTGAGAAGGAGGTCCATTAGCAGGAGTTTTCCTAAGCGTGCTTGCTCTAAGGTCTGGAGTGCTATGGCAAAGGGGCATGACGTGTTTAAAAAGGGCTCCAAGTGGGTAGCTGGCAGAGATAGTAATCTATCCTTCTGGTTTGACAGGTGGCTGGACAAAGGCCCCTTTAGAAACCTTCTTCATGGCCCACTTCAACGGGAGGAAGAGTTTCTCCGTATCAAGGATATGGTTAATGCCACAAGGTCGGACTAGTCTAAATGCTCCTTCCTCATTCCAAGACACATTCTTTCAGACATTAAGGCCACGCCCATTCCCCATCTTGCCAACATTAAGGATCGGATGGCCTGGATATCTTTACCTAATGGAGATTTTGATGCCAAAAATGCGTATAACATTGCTTGCTCCATATTGGGTAATCTGAACAGTGGGAAATTTAGTGGAGTTTGGGTTTGGAAAGCTCACACTATCCCAAAGATTTGATGTTTCTTTTGGCAGTGCTGTCACAAGAGTATCCCGATGCGAGCTGTTCTTGCAAAACGCAGAATCCTAGCTTCTGATACATGTCCTCTGTGCAATGACTCTTCAAAAACCATTGACCATTTTGAGATCTTGTAGCTTTGCTAAATCCTTTTGGGTATCTATCTCCCCCCCGATGCAAGTTAATTGCTTCTATGGGATGAATCTACTGGATTGGTGTAGGCTTAATGTGTGTAGTACGGCCAGTTATGGTCCGGTGGAGGTTGACTGGAAGGTTATGTTTCCAATTGGGTTGTGGTGCCTCTGGAACCGAAGAAATAGGGTTGTTTTTCAAAATGCCAAACCTTCTTTAAACCTTAGAGAGGAAGTGCTGGCAAAGGCAATGGAGTATGTGTTTGTTGGAGCAAACTACCATGATGCCCGCACCAAGTTAACAGTCCAAGTTAAGTGGCTTTCGCCGCCAATTAGTTGGGTTAAATTAAATTCTGACGGTTCCTCCTTGGGGAATCCTGGTCAGGCTGGGGGAGGAGGCCTTATTAGGGATCCAAATGGAGCTTGGATCAGAGGCTATGCAGAACTATAGGGTGGGCTTCTAGTGTGGCAGTAGAGCTTTGGGCACTTCGGGATGGTATCCAGTTGTGTATTTCTCTCAAACTGCCTGCTGTGATAGTTGAATTTGATGCTCAGTTGCTAGTTCATCTTCTTGGCAAAGCAGATGACCTTTCTAGTTCAAGTAACCCGATTCAGGCGGACTGCAAGGAAGGGCTAAAGCTTATTCCCCAAGTGAAGATCCAACATTACTATAGGGAGACGAACAAATGTGCAGACGCTCTTGCGCGGCGTGGTGCTCTATTAAATGTAGATTTTTTTTTGTTTTCTTAAGTCCTCCTTCTAAGGTTCCGTTTCTTGTTAATTTAGACAACTCCGGAGTGACCTTTGATCACTCTATGAGCGCCACTGTTTCTCCCCCTTAGTTTCTAATAAAATCTCTCTGGTTTACCAAAAAAAAAAAAAAAGAATCTTATACGCTTATGAGATATATATAAAATAATATCCTATATGCATCTATAATATATATATCATATTACAACTACAACAAAGGTTGGGTTTTAAAAGTCTTAATGCCAAGTAGATTTTAAATAATAATAAAAATACAAAATTCTGTTAAATGTCAAAATAATTAAATATATATATATATATATATGCCTTTTAAAAAATTGGTAATAGAATTGTAATTGGAGTAGAATTTTAAATTTTTTAAAACTTAGCTGCTAATAATTTTACCTAAATTTTAGATATAAAATGTTTTGATAATTAATCAGAGTGTAGACACTTGTGCTCCTCACTATTGTTATGTACATAATCATATCACATATGATATTAGCAGATCTTGTTGTGTATTTTTCTTGGCGGCAACTTGGTTCTTTCTTAGAATCATTTCCTAGTTTCTGTTTCTTAATTTGGTCAATCACCAACCGTAAATGTCCTCCTGGTTTTGAAGCCAAAAAGGCAAATATATATATATATATATGTGTGTGTGTGTGTGTGTGTGTGTTGAAATTTCCCAATATTCACTATAATGTCGTTTGAATAGCTTGTGACTTTAGTTTGCACCTAATATTGGGCATCTTTAATATGAAGGAGACTTTCTTCTCATCTATTAAATAAAGTTTGTTTTGGCAAATACATGATGTGAACCATGCTTTCCATGAAGTTCATGGCTTCTTTTACATCCGCTAAACTGTCTCTAGCAATAAACATGCACTCTTCAATTGTCGGCATTGGCGGCTCGACTCGTATGTGAGGGTGGTCCTCACTTGTCAAAAAAACATTTATACATGCAAAAAAAAAATTATATAAATAATTATTTTAAACTAATATATTTTGTAACCACCTGACTTCAAAAAAAAAATTGTATATATATACTTTAAAAATATATATATTATATACTAAATTAACTTATTTTGACCACTCTAATAAAAATGTCGTATACCTTTACTTGAGAATCATAAGAAATTGAATTCAATAAATATAATAGTAATACTACATCCACAATATTTTCACAATAATTTCACATTAAATCTTATGTGGTAGGTTGTTACTAATTCTAATTCAATTTCAATATTGACATGTTTTACCTACCAATAATAGGCTAAATCTTATGTGGTAAGTTATTACGTAAGATTTGTTATGAAATTTTTATGGCCACTTTATTATTCTTATATCATCATTTTCAATTTGCATTTTATTTTTTATTGGTCTTTTTTTTTTTTTTCATATTCTCTTTGTTAGTACACAAAAATTGTAATATTTCATGTATTTGCATTTTTTTGTGAGGTTGATATATTCAAATTGTCTCTTTATTAAATTTTGTATAATTTAAGTTTCTTAGTGAACCATCCTAAAAAAAATTTCTAGAGCTACCATTGATTGTCGGTAAGAATAGAATCAGGATTTCAAGTTAAAAAAACCAAAGTATATACATACATATATATATATATAGAGAGAGAGAGAGAGAGAGAGAGAGAGAGAGGTAGGTTCATGATTGGTTGTCAATTATTTTATTTTATTTTTGTAATAAGTTTTTATTAATAATTTTGGGATGATGATGTGTGAACGTTGGTTTTTTGGATTGAGATGCAGAGGGGGCCAAGTTGTATTTCTTTTAGACTCAATTTAAATTTGGCCTTAAAAAAAATAATTGAAATTATTCAACTTAGGGGGCTAGGGCCCCTTGGACCCTAGTGTGGCTCCATTCCTAATTGTCTGCGTATCCATTAGTCTTTTCTTTTTTTTCTTCTTTTTTTGGTTTTTAGAAACAAATACACACAAGGGAGAGAGCAACCAAGTTGATTTGTGGCTTAAGTTAGCTAAATTGATAAAATATTATCATCGTCAAATAAAAAGAAACTCTTTGATATCTAATGTAATTTTTTTTTTTTTTGAAGCCATATCTAACGTAATTATTATTTATTAAAATTAAGCGAACATTATACATAAGGTCAAATCTTATCATATCTCTAAAAGAAAATGTTGATTTGGTAAATTATTTTTGGAATTCTTTAATTGGCCATAATCTTTCTCGAATTCATCTTATATATGTTACTTCTTTTGATTTTTTTTTAATTTATTTTTTTTTTTTTTTTTTTGAGAATGTTTTGATTTTTACTTCATTCCCTTGAATACGACATGTTTGTATACATGGACCATGTGTGTCAAAGGGAGATGTTTCTCTACTTTTCTTCCATATGTGGGGTGGCTGTGGTGGTTCTGAACGATAATGTTTGGTGGTCATGGTCAGCTAGCCTCATATGCTAGCTTCAAGCAAAGTTGTTATTGTCCTTTAACCTTGACTTTTTCCTTTTCCACCATCATCTATTTTTTACACGTATAAAGTATAAACCTATGTATCAAATACCTATTTCTTCGACTTTTAGTCTTAGAAAGGAATCATAGGTATTTCATTTGAACTAGGAAAGATAATTTAATTATGAAAAGATACCGAACAAAAGTCATGAACAACTTCAAGTTTCAACTCAATAAGATTTGAAAGAACCGCTAATATTATAATAAATTGGGTTCCAAAATTGTGTATTTCTCATTATTTGGTGCAGTACCATAATTTGAATAGATGCAAAAGGGTAGTACATTTCATTCTCCTTAGTACCTTTTCTTTCTAGTACACAAAAGAGGTAGTACATGGTCAGCTTATTCAACCAAAATTTGGTAGTACTTTAACATGTACGACAATGGTTTGCCTTTGTTTCATTATATATTTGAACAAAATTACAGCATAGATCAAACAGAAACCCCACGAAGTAATCAATCAAAGTGTGAGGCAATCTTATTTTTGAGAAGCTGAGATGGTGACAAGTATGCGGTAAGGTAAAATGGGGGTTAGAATAAGAGAGAGAAGGAGCAGCAAAAGACAAACATAGACGGGGAACAGGCAGAGCATGGATGGAACTATCAACAGCATAGATTTGAGATTGAGAAGAGCAACCTGTTGTGGCTCTACTCATGCACTGCCTCTTCCCTGGCTGTGCCTCTCTCTTTCTTATCTTCTCCTCTCCTCGTTCATTTATTTTAGTGGGTCTCACACACACACGCTTGCATATATATTGTTTTTTTTGTAGTAAAAAATGTGTTTTAGTAATTCCTTTCTAGTCTTGGAGATGTTACTATACAACTAGCTATGTGATTTTGTCATATTGCTTGATGCAGATCATTATTTTCTGCAATTGTCAGGACTACATCTCCTCAAATGTGCTTCGTTTGAGTGTAGTGGATAAAGTTTGGGTCTCCTACTCCAGTGCACTGGACGGTTAAGATGGTGACACGTGTCACTAATTATATCTACTTTCTTATTTGGAAAAATGAGTAAAATGTTAGGTTTGATTGTAATTTATCTTTTAAACTGTAAGTCAAATTCAATCCCTCCACTAAACCATGAGACCCAGCAATACTACTTATGGGATTGATTTGTAATGTGCAAAATGCCCATTAATATTAACAATTACATCAATTTCAAAATTTTAAAAGGGTAATTTTGAAATTGAGCAATGTTCACAAAGTGAATTTCTCCCCTTTGGAATGCATGAATTTTCCATTAAATTTTGAAATTGATGGAAATTGTTAACTAAAAGTGGCATTTTGCCTATTATTAATTAATTAAGGGATCGACGAATGATTGCTTGATTTTATAGCTAGTCGGGGTATTAGACTTGACATAAATACCCACCAAAAAAAATAAGAATAACAATAATAATTCTTTATGTTGATATTGTCTATTGAAAAGTTCCTCAGGTTTGGGCTTCAAAAATATTAGAATTTGTCCAAGGATGGATTTTTTTGGCATTGTTAGCTCCTCAAAGAGATCAGAAATTAGCAGCACCAAGAAACTGCACACATTATATGAGCTTCGTTCCTTGAAATATCCCTGTAAACGTTACAGCCTGTAATGTATTACTGTGGACACTGTACCAATACTGTCGAGGACGAACCGCAGCTAGCAACCATTATGGAATGACAATCGTGGGTTTTGAATTTCTTCTGCACAGGCTAAGCAGGGTTCCATTTTTTGTATCGTGTTATTTTGTAAATACTAAATCATGTTGTGCTGTGCCAAAGTTCTATCTTCAACCAAGGAATCCATTAGATATGGTGCAAAATGATCTTGCTTTATAATTTATCAGGGATTTTTGTATGAACAATGTGAATTGAAGGGGAATGAGGAGTCCCAACAAGTAATAGATAGCGAAAGATTTATTCAATTATATAATTTGGGCTCTTAGAAAACTGTCTTTCTGGCATTTCTATTTGATTCTATGGAAAGGTCCAATGAATCGGGATTTTTTCCTACTTAATAATTTCAAGGAGAGCGGATCATCTTCTGGTCCCCGCTTGAGTTACAAGCTCAGCTGATTGACTAGGATATAATAAAAATAGTAAAACCATTTCAAACTAGCTAACGCGCACACGCTATAGTTTCATTCAGATCAATTTGTAGGGTACGAAGTTTTCAATATGATCTGTGATTTAATTAATATATATATTTTAGAGTGGAGATTTGAACACTGAATATCTCATGTTAACACCAATATAGATGGAGAGTAAATATCATATTGCAAATGTAAGGGTCATCATCACATTAGCTAGTGAGTAAAGAAATGACTTTTTTTTATAAGTAGAGAATTGACTTTTTTTATTATATGCATTTAACCATTTAACTTATAATAAGTGATAGGTTTTTAATACTTTCTCTTTAGTGTATGGGTTGTTTTTTTATACAAGGCTTCCTACGGGTTGTATCAATGCATCCACAAGTGTAGCAATATACGTGACATAGCAAGCTAGCAAGAATAAGTGTAAGAAAATAAGAAAGCAAAGTGAAATAGTTAAGAGTGGTGTGAGTGTAATGTTATAAGTATTAATAAAAACTTTTTTTATTACTCCTTTGTGAATTCTACTTGAATGCGGTAAGTATTTGATACGTTCATTTTGAGTCTTTAATTTATTATATCGACAAAACTTTTAAAAATGTTGATATATGTCAAGCTCATATTTTGAACCTATGTTAGCTGAATTGCCATTGATTTATTCTCACCACAAACAATCGTAGCATCATGTGTGTTTGTACAATAATTGAAGCTAATATTTGGACCATCAACCATGCACAAAGAACAAACAAAACAACCCTTAAGAAGACAAATGTTCGGTCTTGAAATTTTGTAAAATAACATTCTAGAAGTCATTTTAAATTCAGAGTTAATGATCTAACAAATCAAGAAACATTTACAATTAACTAAACAAAATAGCCTAAAAAAAAACTTTGAAAATGATTTAAGAGCCTTCAAAGGTCTACTCAAAGTCTCAAACCAACTTGTTTCTTCAAAAAAAAAAAAAGGATAAGGAAACACCAAATGGAAAATCATAAACGGATGTTACTTCAGTTATGTTGTAAAAATCAAAAAAGGAAACTAACAAAAACTTGAATGGATGCTCCTTATTTTTTTTCCAAGCATCTCATCCTATTTTGTTTCTCAAAAAAAAAAAAAAAACTTAAAAATGCTTTGTATATAATTAAAATAGAAACTGATAATAAGAAGGTGAGGTAATTAGAATTTAGAGGGGCTAGGGAAAGGAGAAGGGATGTACTGTATAATATTAGGATTGACAATGACAAAAGATGAAAAGAAAAGGGAAAAGGGAGGACACTTGAAAGTTACTCTACAAAGGAGGTACTAAATTGGAAAGGTGTCAGTTACCTTGTCACAAAAATTTGGCAAAGCATCACATCCAGGTCCAGCAACTATCACACGACTAACCTAAACTGTTTCTTTCATGCTTTCTAATTCTGTCATAGAATTATTATAATGTAAACTTTGTAGATGGGAAATGTAGCTTGATGGCAACGACAAAGCCTCTGATTAGAGGTGGAGGACCCACTTGGAAATTCAATCATTTCACCATTACTACTCAACCTTTCAGTTTCAGCATCAAGTAGAAAGATTTTATTTATTTATTTCTGAAACATAATATTGAATAGGAGATGAAGAGCCATAGAGAGGAAGAGACATAGTTGCAAAGTAAACTACGTAAATAATTGGAAAAAGTTTTAAAAATAAGTAATTTTAGGGTCGAGCTATTAGAGATATTATAACACAAGAAGCCTCAACTCATTGTAGGCCTGTCACTCACATATTTGTTGAACAGGTAATTCTAATCTATACTTATAGTGATGCTCCAAAGTTAGCATAGCCATGTGAGGAATAATGAGGAATTTTTGGAATGTTAGGATCACATGCCAGCATTAACAGTTAGACACCCAATTAAATATGTTAAAAAGATTTCAATGGTCACAGAATAATTTTAAAGAAATAGATCAGGTCTCAAAACATTTATAGTACACCTCACAACAAAATGAAAATGTGAATCAAATGCTCAGGGTCCTTCACATTTATAACCATATATCTGGGCCACATTATGGTTTGTGGATGAAGCAGCCAGCACAGGAAAGAGGCTGTTATGTGTTTTTGAGTCCAAGTTAATAGCGGAGGCTCTACCAATATCTCGCTATCTGCTATTTACAGTCTGGAATCATAGTCTTTCTGCTTGCGTTTTACTGATCATTCCCATGTTACAAAGAAGAGATTGAAAGCGTCTACAAACTATAAAATAAAATTCAGATTGATGCACTAACCATAAGCATCAACATTGTTTAGGCTGTGTTCTAACTGGGCATGTTCTTGTAAAGATATCAATCTGCTTCTATGGATAGCCAAAGGTTCCAGAGATCAGTTAATGTTCCACTGAACAAGCAAGCTGCAATAAAAATTATTTAAAAAATCAGAAACTAGCTGCAAATATCACAAACTGGGGAGGAGTGGAGGAAGGAAGAGGATTTTGTTCACATTTATGATTTTAATTTAATATTGTTCAGACAAACTACAATTCAGCATTAATCATTGAAGCAATCAAATCAAATGAAAGAAATTCAATTCATTTTTATCTAATATGTAACAATTTTGGGAACTAGGCTGGGTATGCATGCCTCAATTTACTCCAAACAAAATTTTCAGTGCTGCTTAACACCCACATGACAACTAAGATGCCAGATTTTTCATCCGACTGCTTTCACATGCTCATTGGAGCTATGAATTACACACACATCACATTTTCATGGCAAACTACTCTGCAACCACTGATTGCAGAAATAATTAAGGGGTCAAGCTGAAGACATGAACTTCCTTTGTTTTCTCTTCACTTTGTCAACAAGATTTACACATAATGGATACAAAACTTCATCTCATTGAGAATATGATGTGTAACAAACAAATTACTGTAAACCTAATTTAAAATGAATGGTTTAATAAAGGCATCGTTTACATCTCGTCAGAATTTCAACAGTTCAGCCAGAGGACTCATTGAGCTTTTGAATTGAGCTTCATTTTTGCAATCATAAAATTCCAAAATAGCCAACCTGAAATTGAGTAAAATCACACAAAACATTGAAATATAGCAGAGTTGTTCAGGTCTTGATATGGAGAATTATTTTTAAAAACTATGTTATTCATGGATATTTATTACGAGGCATTACGATGTTCCATGTTTAGTGAACATAGCTATGCCCTCTTATCTGTTTTGTGTGTAAAATGATCCCTTTATAGCATTTTACTTTCCTTAATGTAATGTATTATATGATGAGATAATCATATAAACACGAAACAAAATTAATCTGTGATGCAAATGTGCGGTTTATTCTAATGCAAGAGTTTGTTTCCATTTAGTATTTACTGCTGAGTGGAAAGCCATGAGGATGAGACGAGGACCAAATGGCATGAAAGTAGAGGCATTCAGAAAACTTAAAAGACCCAAAGGAGTACGAGGCTACAATTTCATCTAATTTTTGGCACCAGATCAAGCAGGACCTACAGTAATGAACACAACTAATTTTACTTTGCCTTCGTTTCCTCGAACTGGGAATGTTAAGACCCTAAAAGAGCTTAATAAATTAAGAGATTCTGAGCACACAGCTTTTAAAATCAATGATCTTTAGTATATAGTATAAAATTCCGTATGTAGGTTTTATTAAGGATTATCTTCCCCTTCTTTGAGAAGAATGCATATTTAAAACTGCAATTTGACTCCATTGTGCATATGCTGATATGGCGGGAGATCACTGACCAAAGAAAAGAACAAGAAGGGAATGAATCCCTTCGAAACCAAAATAAACCCGGTATCTCTTTTCTGTTGAATATAGATGAGATTGGAACAGTGATAAAGACAAAATGATTCAGGAATGTATGAAAGACACAGAAAACTTGAACATGCAAAAACAAATCTAAAATAAACCAACAAAGGGAGAAAGATTAAAGCTTTTGCGATGCAATAGGAGAGAACTGCATACCTGTTATCTTCATCAGTCCAGCATCTGGGTTGTGTGCAATCAACTTGACCACAAGGCTGAGCTTCACCTAGTTTATGATCCAGCTTTCCAGATTCTATAACCTGCAAATCCTCCAAAAGGATCACATAATGTTTCTGCACATCCTCTGCACTCTTCTTGCCACCAACCATGGCTGCAACCATTTCCCACCGATCTGGGTCCTCTTCATCTACCACTGCTAAAGCCAGCTCAAACAACTTGTTCTCCTCCCAGCTCCACCCACACAAAACCTTTGGAAACTCATCCATATTACTAGCACTGGCACTAGTCTAGACCACACCCTTTTGATCACTTTGATTCTTTTTTGAGAAAAATAAGGAATTCCCAATGATTCAGTTACATTCTAGTATTCATCGAAGAAAAAAAAATGGGTTAAATATCTTTTCTGGTACCTAGTTTGATTCTCCTAACTAGATTCTAACACCCCTGAGTTTCTGGAGGGAGTGTCAGGAATCTGTTATGAGCTACAAAGCTTGTTTTTATTAAGGAGGCCTTGTGTCAGATTGTCAGAGACAACAATAGGCCCTCCTTAGCTCAGATCTAAAACAAACATAAGCAATGAGATATATTAAATAATTATAGAATATCTTGGTATGATATAATCATATAATATATTATTTTGATCCATTTAGGCCAAAACTGGAAACCAATGATCAAAAGCAGACAAAACTTCAAACCTCATTAACTACTTCTTCGAAGACCAAAGAATCTCTTTTTATTTTGTGTTCTTTATATATATATTTTTATTTTTATTTTTATTTTTATTTTTATTTTGTAGCATTGGATACCAAAAGGTAATAGATCCTGGATTATCAGTCTTCCACATCACATGTAAATTTTAATCAAGATTAGAAATTTGATCAACCCCATAATGAAAAGGAGCCGACAGATTTCAATTTTCATCTAATATTATCTTTCAAAGTTTCTACGTTTCTACCTTACAAGAAAAGAAAGGGACTTTTGTGGGTGGGAATTACATGTACAATGCCTCATCTTTTCATATAAATTTTCAAGTAATCACAGTCTGCAATTGCGTCACTTTCATGGACTTTCTAATAGAGAAAGACATATAATAAGAGGTAAAAAGACATGAAATGAACCTAAATCACAAGAGAGAGAGAAAAGAAAATGTATCTGGTAGTAATAAGCAGCCCCACATTTTTTCTATTTTTCTTGTATGACAGGTTTATAGGGTAAGGTAGCTTTATGTTATATATGTTCAAATGTCTCCTTCAATCCGGACATTTTTGGACCCCAGTGGATTTGCACCATATCTTTGGGCTTTACTTGTAGCCATATATTTTCTTTATCATATATACGTGAATGTGACTCACATATATACGTAATTGTAATTTGGTTGATACTTAACAAGTCTAAAACACACTACTGTAACTGAAAAGCCTTGGATCTTTTTCTTCATTTCCTAGGTTAGGAAGATAGAACTTGTAAGAAAAAGTGGCAACATTTTTTCTATACCGACTTTATGCCCCACAATTGATCTCTGCCAGCCTAGACAATCCCATCTCTCTCTTTCTCTAGTCCCCACCCCCCCAACTTTGTTTGAAGCAGTTAAATTTTATTTTATTAGAAGATTAGACTACTAATCATGATTATATTATCTTTGTGTTTTGATTGCAAGATAACAATCATGATTTTTATTATCTACTTCTGTGTGTGGGGCATGCCTTGACTTGGATGAGTTTGGAAGGAAGATAATTTGTGGTCTAGCTTCAGGACAAGGGGTAAGGTTGGTGAGACAAGATTATAATCAAAAGTGAAAGGATTCAAATGCCCGTATATTGCCAAGAGTTTACTCTTGTGGTACATTTGTATTATCTAGATTTTTTTTTTATAAAAAAAATTAGAGAGATTCAAGTTCATCTTCTGCACTTGCTATCAGTGGAACATATATGAAAAAAGAAAAAAGAAAAAAACCAACATATTACCTTAAAACTTATCTTAAAACAATGGATGAAATGCCTCAACTGAAACAGCGGATGAAATGCCTTAACCTATAAATTAGAAACGACATAAATATTTAGGAAAAATTATACTATTAATCCTTGAAGTTTATCATGTTAGCACAATTGGTCTCTTAAATTCTAAGTAAGTGTTGTTAGTCCCTCAAGTTTCAATAATGAGTATTAATAGTCTTTTTGTTAATTGTCGCTAATGTTATTATTTATGTGGCTAACGGAATAGTGACTTAATATATTTTTAATTGATGTGGCATTTTTTAAAATTAAAATATAATAAAATTCAATTTTAATAAACTCACTACATTTGATGGGACACCAAAGAGCATAAGAAGGAAAAGGGGAAATCAAACTTTTTTTAATATGCAATTATAAGTTGTAATCTATGTTATTAAAAAGACATTTATCAATAATTTATTAGCTTTTTTTTTTAGTAAACAGTAATACTTATTAAACACACACAAAAATAGTAATTTTAGTGTTTTAAACAATATTTATAATACATTAGCTTGAATGCTCAAGTTCAAGGTGATTGTACGGTGTATTTCAAATGTTTCTTAATATTTTTATTTAATTATACTTTATTTTTAAAAAAAGAATGAAGAGGCCTTTTAAAGAAATATTAAATGCACCTTAATTTGAACTCTATGTATAATAAAATATTGGGTAAACTACATATTTGGTCCCTATCCTTTACACCATATTTTAATATGGTCCTTAACCTTTTAATTGTGTCAATTTAGTCCCTAATATTTCAATATTGTGTCAATTTAGTCCCTGCAGTTATATTTTGAATGAAAATTACTAACATAGCAAATGACTAAAATAAAATTTTAGTTTATTTTCATGTCAACAGAAGTTAATTTTTTATTTTGGTCATTTGTCATGTTAGTAATTTTCATTCAAAATATAACTGCAAGGACTAAATTGACACAACATTGAAATGTTAGGGACCAAATTGACACAATTAAAAGGTTAGGGACTAAATTGAAATATGATGTAAAGGATAGGGACCAAATATGTAGTTTACCCTAAAATATTTCATAGTTATCAGAACGATAAGCATTGAACGGTCTAGAGAGTGGTATGGCGCTTCATTGGTTCAACCGTTGGATTATTGGTTCAATTATTGAATTAATAATCAATATATTTCAAATAAAAATACATTAGAAAAATCCTAGGATAAACTATAAAAAATGAGAGAGCTCACTAGGTCAAAAGAGCAATAAACCAAAAATCTCCTTGAGTAGGATTTGAACCAATGACCAATTAGTTATCAGCAAACGAATGGTGTTCAATTTAGACATATATAACTGTATCTAAGTTTTGCTAATATGGATTATTAACTTAAAACAGCTGAAGAAATTCCTCAACTTGTAAAACTAAAGGCAACAAAAATAAATATCTCAATTAGTAACCCTTCCAAGTACTGAAATAGTAAACTATTTCTCAGGGAAAAAAAAAAAAAAAAAAAGGTGAATTTTATTAACATATTTAGAGATTTAGGTTAATGCCAACCAAATCTAAAGTTTTTAAAAATTAATTAATTTGGTCTCTAAAACTAACTTAGCCCTTAAGTATTGTTAGACTTGTTAGTCATTTTTCACAATTGTATTAGGAATGAAGTTGATTTTAAGAACGAAATTAATTAGTTTTGAAAAGTCTTGAAACTTATTGATATTAGTCTATACCTTATAATATATTAACGAACTTTACCAAAAGATAAAAAATAGTAAATGATTTCTGTATCTAAGCCGACACGAAATCCCAATATGAATCTTGGACCCAACAGCGCCAATAAGGAGCTTTAATTACAACTCAGCTTCTCAATATAGAATCATAGAATTACTCATTGATGACTTGGGAGAATAAAGAAACGTTAATATTAAATGGATATGGTTATGCTGATCTCATGGCACAAGTAATATTCAACCATCACTTCTAATACACATTTTTCAAAGAATAAATTTGGATTCATTGGTTGCTCACACTCCGCGTGCACAAGTTCAAGACTATTATATTCTTTTGTTGATAATTTGACTTTATTTTCTTTTGTTGATAATTTGACGAGTAATACTAACACGCAAAAAAAACTACTACAATTTCACAGCATTTATAAATTAGTACGTGAAGCCATGTGAGCTAGAGATTGTGGTGGATTAATATATGTGTTGGTATACTAATTTAAGAATGTTATTGTAAGGTCACAATTTATACCTAAACCCACCAAGAGGAAGGATATAGGCCCAAAGAGCCTAATACAATAAATTTATAAAGAGTTTGTCAGAAATCTTGTTTCTAATAAGTTTAAACGGTATTAACAATGGCCCAAGATTACAAAATGATAAGGATAGATGGATTTATATGATGAAACTTGTCATCGGACTTAAACCGAGGAACAGATTCTTATATTTCTTCTCTCTTAAAGATTAATTACAGATATCCAATCTACAGTGTTTTCTCTTTCTCCCTCTTCATCTCCGGGACCTTCTTCCTTCTTATACTTCTTTCTCCCCCCTTCATTTTTGCTTTCCACGTGTAAACCTAGACTGCTCTCCTTGATACTTGTCCCATCAGCACCTTCTTGAATTCTTTAGTTAATAGCTGTAAGGTTGGAAATCACTGTTTAGATATCACTTTCTCATTAATGCTGCCAGAGACCTAAGTACAGAGCATTCAATACGGTGGTAGCATCTTTCTCTAAGATATTTCCCAACTGTTCTTACTCTCTGTGTCCCCATGAAACATATCTTCATCCACAAGATCTCCTAAAATATCATTTTAGTCAACATGACGTACCATCTAACCCTTACTTCACTTAGCCGAGGAGATACCCCTCCTCGGATTACTTCCATCAACTTCTTCCGCCATATTTGCTCGTGGGTCTCTAAGTTTGACATCCTTATTACCATCAATCCGTCCTCGGACAGGTAAACATTCTCGGACTAAGCCCATGGCCCAAAAACGCATCTTGGGCCTTTTATCCCCACAATAGCCCCCTCAAAACTCCATTTTTCTCTCCCATCCGACAAGAAAATTAGGGTTTTGACCCAACGTAACAACTTCTACACGCTTCCCCAACCTCTACACGTGAGAATGTCGTTTCCCACTCTTGAAACTATTTCTGACGCTTCGAAGCCCATGATGCCTCATTAAATGCTCCAAGCGGTGCCCTGTCCTCCACATTCAATGGTGCGATGCAAATCCTACGATCAGAATTTCTCCTTGAATTTTGAGCAGGATAACTCCCACTCAATCCCGCCTATCATATAAAACGTTTGGCAGGTCACCATTTTCCCATTACTTCATAAACCGATTAGCCCTTAACAATCCCTCACTTTCCTAACTCTCAAGAAGTTCCTGAAGAGTCATCTGTTTTTTCTCTTGTAAGTTTTCACACTTTTAGGTTCTTTTTCTCCTCGGCCTCTTAATCTTTTCCCCTTTTTCTAAATCTTCGTTTTTATTTTGTTCAAATGGGTAGATTCAAAGACTTAATAGACTCTACCGCTGGTATGAAGGGCTTTCGAGCCAAATACCACATCCCCTAGGGAGTTGGTTTGAGGTATTGCGCCCTAGACCAGATACTTATCGATAGGAAAGAAGGAGAGGTCGTCATTTCTATAATCGCATTCATAGAAGGAGAAATGACGCTTCCCATGGGGAGCGTAACTCGAGACTACTTGTATAACCATATGTTGTGCCCTCACCAATGTGCACCCAATGTATTTAGAATTTTAGGTAGCGTCGATGCTCTTAATGAGCAGATGGGTTTGAGACTCACATGGCACGATGTTGTCCATATGTATAAGTGTCACCCACTCGCTGACTCGAGGTATTACCTCAAGTCTAGGTCAAGCGTTGTTAGGCTTATATCGTGTCTTCCCAAGTCTAACAAAGGCATGAAAGACGACTACCTAATCACCTCCGGGGAGTGGCACGACGGTCCTCACTGCCCAATTCAAGAGGGAACACTAGGTGCAATTCCATAGAATTAGGCCCCTCAGCACGAGATTTAGTTCTTTTAGCTTTATCATTCATTTTTTGTTTCATATTCATTTCCTTTTGGTGGCGGATTTTATTGGTCTGACCATGATGCTCCTCGGATGTTTTTGCAGACAAGCAACACGTAGCGCCCCGCTTAAGCCTAACCAACATCAAAGACCTCAACAAAGTTTTAAGGTCCGAGGTATTTGTAAGTGAAGACGGGTAACTGAGGGCGGTCTATCTCATCTTGGGCTTTGAGCCAATATCAACCATCTTCCAAGATGCAGGTAACGCAATCACAGCGGGTGACCCTAGGCGCCAAAGAATAGACGTCTCTAAAGCAGGATTTTTTGCCCGACAAGACCTGCCCCGACGAGTCTCCTCCCCTTCTTCTTGTACGCCCAATAGCAGTAATTCTCCCTCTTGTATATCTCGAAGTAGCAGCTTCCAGGGAGGAATCTACCTCCTCACGCTTGTCTCTCAAAGAGGAAATAAACTAATTCTAACTCGAAAAAAAAGAAGAGGATCAAATCAATCCAATCGACCTCTCAAACTCCGAGAGTGAGCCCGATAGATCAATAGCCCATTTCCCTCCTTTGATAATCTCTGAGGTAGATAGTGAGGTCGAGGAAGAATCAATGGCTTTGAATCCAAGGAAGGGTTTGAAGGATATAATGGCTGCTAGGCACAAAGAGTCATCATCCAAAAAGGCCCCTAAAACCCAACTTCCACACACCCTTCTCCTCCTCTTTTAACCACAACTGGCCTGCTTCCCATGGATAACTTGAAGAAGAGGAGGAAGGAGCAAGAACTGGAGGAGGGAGAAGTGGTCCCTCTAAAGGGGGCTAAGCAACAAAAAATGGCATAAGATAAACGAGTCGCCCCCGCAGACCACAGGAGGGTCCGACTGCAACCGAGGTGCTCCAGCAACACGTTTGGGCTCCTCAACTAGAGTTGGATGGCACCGCCATCCCATGGGATTCCTCTATGAGAGAATTCTAGAGGGGGCATTCGGCCTACATTGTTAAGGCTTTAGAGCAACCTATTCTCTTGCCGAAAGACAAGGATGCTCTGAAAAACATGAGGGAGCAAAACCTCTTCATGTCGTTGAAAAGAGATCTTGGCATGGTAAGTTCTGCTATCACTTATCTCAGATAAATTTTAAGGCTTCCTTTTAATCCTTTATTGATTTCTCTTTCATTTTTATGTAGGCTATCCAAGAAGTTTTTATGGTCGAGGAGTGGGTCAAGGATGCTCGAAAGAAAACCCAGGATGAGATCCAACTCCACGCCCAAACCATTAAAACCCTGGGGGCCGTAAAACAGGAGAAGCGGGAGCTGGCCGACAAATTGATTACCGAGGAGAGGGCGCGTAAGAGCGTAGAGTCTGGCTTACATAGCACAGAGGCCCAGGCTGAGGACTAGCACAAGTAGCTTCATCTGAAGGAAATTGATCTGGCCACGCAGAAGCAACTGGTTCTGGAGCTCAAGGCGGACTTGGAGAAAGCCAAAGCCTCTACTCGGGCAGTCGAGGAAGCTACAAAGACCGTAAAACAAGCATCTTACAACCGCGGAGTAGAAGAAACTAAGATCTGGTTAGTTGAGGAACTGACTGAGGTGTGTAGGGATTACTACAAGGAAACTTGGGAGAAAGCCCTTGACCTTGCAGGGGTCTCTACTTCCTCGAAATGAAGGCAACCTGGGAAAGTGTACTTCCATCCTGACATTCGTGAGATCCCAGTTGCCCCCACACCTTCTCCTGTCATTGCTGCACAGGGCCTTCCTCCGCCCTCTGAAGCTTCCAAAGGATCCACCCAACTGGTGATGAAGGCCAAAAGGGCGAGGTTGGCAAGGATAAAGGTAAAGACAAGGAGGCCAAGCCCCCCTCCGAGGCCAAGGACAATGCTGCTAAGGCCAAGGACGATGCCAAGGCCAAGGATGCTGCCAAGGCCAAGGATACTACTAAAGACAAAGATGATGCGGCCAAAGTGAATGAGGTAGAGGCCAAATCCAAAGAAGACCATCCTCCTCCAGCCAAAGAAGACCTTGCTCCTGCAGCCAAAGCTTAGCCCCTAGGATTTTACTTCCTCTATAATTTTTTCTTTATATATTTTCCTTGATGATGGCATTTTGCCACTATGTAACCAGGTTTTTGTAAGCAAATTGCCTCTTACTGAGAGTTAAGTAAATGAAAATTACAAGTTCTTTATTCATGATAGTTATGTTTATATCCTTTCCTTGTGTAATTTTTGTCTTTCTTAGTACCTAACTAGAGGGGCAATGAGACATTCTCCACAAATAATACCTTCCTATCTATTCAATAGAACCAAGAGTTACTAAGTCAACAATATTAATAAATCACCCTTGCAATTTTAAAATCTATACATTACAACAGAGTAATCATTCACATCATTCCACATAGACCTAAAGCTCTTGATGAAGCATCCAAATATTGACTAGACCATAAATATATATATATGATATGCTTGCAAATGCTTTAAGTGATACTCATGAACCTCAGTTTGTTCAGATCACTATGGTCCGAGGAGAAAAATGTAACCAAAATCAATTTCCACACTTAGAAAAATAATAGAATATATCAATTTTTCCTAAGGCATGTGGTCTGAGGAACCAAGGTTCTGTTTGATACTTAGAGAAATAATGGAAGATATCAATTTTTCCAAAGTATGTGGTTCGAGGGGCCAGGCATAGCCAAAGTTCTGTTTGATCTTAGATAAATAACTGAAGATATCAATTTTTCCAAGATATCAATTTTAAAATCTATACATTACAACAGAGTAATCATTCACATCATTCCACATAGACCTAAAGCTCTTGATAAAGCTTCCAAATATTGACCAAACCATAAATATATATATGATATGCCTGCAAATGCTTTAAGTGATACTCATGAACCTCAGTTTGTTCAAATCACTATGGTCCGAGAAGAAAAATGTAACCAAAATCAATTTTCACACATAGAAAAATAATAGAATATATCAATTTTTCCTAAGGCATGTGGTCTGAGAAACCATGCATAACCAAGGTTCTGTTTGATACTTAGAGAAATAATGGAAGATATCAATTTTTCCAAGGTATGTGGTTCGAGAGGCCAGGCATAGCCAAGGTTCTGTTTGATTCTTAGATAAATAAATGAAGATATCAATTTTTCCAAGGTATGTGGTTCGAGGAGCTAGGTATAGTCAAGGTTCTGTTTGACACTTAGGGTCCGTTTGGATAGAACTTATTGCTGAAAACTGAAAACACTGTAGCAAAATAATTTTTTAATGTGTAAAAAAATACTGTTCACTTTTTTTTTACTGTTCATATGCCTTGGTGCACTGTTCATGTCCCATGAACAGTGCACTAAGCGCTGGTCTTAAAAAAAAAAAAAAAAAAAAAAAAAAAACGCGGAGGGCTGGACGTAGACGCGCTATCCAAACCATCTCTTAGAGATAATGGAAAATATCAATTTTCCCAAGGTATGTGGTTCGAGGGGCTAGGCATAGTCAAGGTTCTGTTTGATTCTTAGAGAAATAACTGAAGATATCAATTTTTCCAAGGTATGTGGTCCAAGGATCTAAGCATAGCCAAGGTTCTGTTTGACACTTAGAGATAATAGAAGATATCAATTTTCCCCAAGGTATGTGGTCCGAGGAGCCAGTCATAGCCAAGATTCTGTTTAACACTTAGAGATAATGGAAGATATCATTTTTCCCAAGGTATGTAGTCCGAAGAGCCAAGCATAGCCAAGGTTTTGTTTGATTCTTTGAGAACTAATGAATGTAACGCATGAAGTAATAGACTATATATAACAAAAAAGATTTTCATTAATAATAATACCTTCGCAGATTATTTACATTCTAGGGACGTGGTACAACATTTTCATCCAGATCTTCTAGATAATAAGTCCCTATTCCAGCTACTGAAGTGATGCGATATGACCCTTCCCAGTTTGGCCCTAATTTTTTCCAAACTGGATTTTTTGCAGTACCCAAAACCTTCCTTAACACCAAATCCTCTGGTGCCAATGGTCTTAACTTCACGTTCAAGTCATAACCCTGTTTAAGCTTGTACTGATAATATGTTACTTGAACCATGGCACTTTCCTTTCATTCTTTAACCAAATCCAAATTCCTTTCTAACAACCCATCATTTTTGCTCAAACTAAAAGAGCTCGCCCTCAGCATCGGGAAACCTGTTTAGAGAGGAATTACTGCATCGGCCCCATAAGTCATTAAAAAGAGAGTCTTTCCTTTGAACCTACGAGGTGTAGTCCTGTAGGTCCAAAGGACATATGGCAACTCTTCCACCCATCTCCCCTTAGCATCATCCAACCTCTTCTTTAGCCCATTAACTATTACCTTATTAACAGCCTCGGCCTGTCCATTCCCTTGCGGATAAACCAGAGTGAAATATCTGTTTGTAATACCCAGATCACAGTAATATCTTCTGAATGCCTTACTATCAAACTGAATACCATTATCTGAGATAAGGATATGAGGAATTCCGAACCGGGTGACAATATTTTTCCAAACAAATCTTCTTGCGTCCAAATCTCTGATATTTGATAGTGGCTTGGCTTCAACCCATTTAGTGAAGTAATCTGTGCCAACCAACAACCATCTCCTATTCCCTGTTGCCTTGGGGAAGGGTCCTACAATATCCAAACCCCATTGAGCAAAAGGCCAAGGACTAGGTAAAGGATTGAGGACACCCCCTGGTTGATGAATGTTGGGAGCAAACCACTGGCATTGGTCACACTTCTTTACATATTCCAATGCTTCCTTCAGCATATTAGGCACAGCAGGTATGGTCCTAAAAAAGAGCACTTGTATAACTTTTGATCCTCGGACAGCCAAAATCAAGGAGCCTTCCTACGTACCTTGTCAGCTTCAGATTTTTCATTGAGTAAGATATTCTCCTTAAGGTATAGCACAACGAGGTCCATCCAGCTACGTCCCACCTTGATCTGATGAACACGGACTATATCCACATTCATCTTGGTAGGCATACATAAATCTTCCACTAAAATAACCCAAGGCAAACTCTGTGCCGAGGACGTTGCCAGGGTGGCTAGAGAGTCAACATGAGTTTTCTGTTTTTGGAGATTTGTACTAAAGCAAAAGATTTAAAATTTGATTGCAAACATCTAACCTAACTTAAATACTCCTGCATCCTCGGATCTCTGGCTTCTAACTCCCCTTCCACCTGGCCTACAATCAATCTTGAATCCAAAAACATCTCCACATTTTTCCCTCCCATTTTTGAACCATGGTCATTCCTACCAATAGAGCTTCATACTCGGCTTCATTATTTGTGACTGAGAAACCCATTCTCAAAGATTTCTCAATGATGATCTTATCTAGAGATATTATAACCAGTCCCACTCCAGATCCTTTTTTATTTTCCGCACCATCCACGTACACCTTCCACAACAGAGATTCTTTCTTGGAAATCATGTCAACTGATTTTTCATTCATGTCTGACTTCTTCATATTTTCTTCTAACGAGGGCTCCGCGAATTCAGCCACGAAGTTAGCGAGGACCTAGCCTTTCACAAAAGTGCGTGGCATATACTTGATTTCAAAAGTCCCTAGAATTTTCCCCACTTGGTAATTCTTCCTGTATAAATAGCACTCTAAAGTAGAGATCTGAGCAGGAGTTGGGTTAAGACCACGACTATGTGAGACTGGAAGAAAAGGGGAAGCTTACGCGTGGTATGCACCACTGCCAAAATGGCTTTTTCTAGTGGTAAGTAACAAATCTCAACTTCATGCAATGATTTATTTACGTAATAGACTGGCCTCTGAACACCGTTGTCAACCTTTATCAGCACCAAACTGATAGCATGAGAAGCCACATCAATGTAAGCAAACAACACCTCATCCACCTCAGGCCTGGACATAATAGGTGGCCGAAAAAAATATTGCTTAAGCTGTTGAAAAGCCAAAAGACACTCCTTAGTCCACTCGAATCCCTTATATTTATTCAACAACTAGAAGAAAGGCCTACATCTATCCGCAGACTGAGAAATAAATTGGTTTAAGGCAACCATCATTCCTGTAAATCTCTGAATTTCTTTAGGATTTCAAGGTGGCTGCAAGCTATTTATGGCTTTAACCTGATCAGGATTGACCTCGATTCCATGATGAGTGACCATATACCCCAAAAATTTGCCTGATCCCACACCAAATGAGCATTTAGAAGCATTAAGGCATAGATTGTGTTTCCTCAGTATCTTAAAGATGATTTCAAGGTCCTCCACATGCTTGGACACTACATTACTTTTCACCACCATGTCATCTATGCAAACCTCAATATTTTTCCCTAATTGTGGCTCAAACATCCTGGTCATCATCCTTTGATAAGTAACCCCTGCATTCTTCAAACCAAAATGCATCACTTTGTAATGGTAATTTCCTGTAGGAGTGACAAAAGCCATTTTTTTCCTGATCATCTAAGGCCAGGGGTATTTGATGATATCCTTGGAAGGCATCTAGAAAACTCATCTGAGGATGCCCCATAGTGTCATCCACCAGTTAATCAATGCGAGGCATGGGAAAAGAATCTTTGGGGCACGCTATATTCAAATCAATAAAGTCTACACATACCCGTCATTTTCCATTCTTCTTCTTGACCACCACTGTGTTGGCCAACCAATCAGGATAAAAGACCTATTTGATAGCTCATGCCTGCTTGAGCTTGATTACCTCTTCCTTGACACCTTCAAAATGTTCCTTAGATGATCTCCGAGGTAGTTACTTTCTTGGTATGACAGCAGGGTTAACATTCAAATGATGACAAATGAAGCTCAGATCGACCCTAGGGGCCTCGTAAGCATTCCAAGCAAAAACATCAATGTTTTCCCTAAGGAACTCCATCAATTCTTCCTTCTCCTCAAGAGGCAACTGAGCGCCTATCTGAAAATACCTCTCTTTAACATCACTTATAAAAACCCGCTCTAAACCTTCACATTTTGCTTCCACCACTAGATCCTCTGATAATACCGGCTCCTTTAATTGCTACAAACCGTGTGTATTTGATGCTGAGGACTCCCCCTCAACTGGATGTCTAATTGCGGCCACCATACACTGCCTAGTCGTAGATTGGCTTCCAATCAGCTCCTCAACTTAGTCGCTAGATGGATACTTCAACTTCAAATGCAAAGTGGAAGGAACAGCCCCCATGGCATAAAGCCAGGGTCTTGCCACAATGGCTGTATATGGAGAATATCCATCCACCACTATGAAGTTGACTCCTACAACTTCTATCCCAGTTTGTACTGGCAACTTGACTTGCCCCATTGGTATAACCATCTTTCCATCAAAACCTATTAGAGGTGAATCATAACTAGTCAAATCCCCTGATTTTAACCCCAACCCCTTATACAAATCGGGGTACATAATTTTCGCCCCACTACCTTGATCCACCAATACACGTTTCACATTGTACCCCCTATCTTGAGCGTGACCACTAAAGCATCATCATGTGGTTGCATAGTTCCAACCTTATCCTTCTCTAAGAAACTCAATGCCAGTTGGATTGCAACCTTAGCCCTCTTCGGGTCATGATTAGAGTCCTCTGGTAGTGATCGAGCTACAATCATTACACAAGAGGGACACGGACCCATCCTCTCAAGAGCGGCAAAAATGACATTAATGGTGCCTAACGGAGGCCTTGAAGAAGTGTTCCCTTGAATGCCTCAGCCTGTATGATCAATCTATCCATTGGGCCTATATAAGAACTGTTTTAACCTTCCATCTCTGACCAATTACTCCAAATGATACCACATGGTTCTGCAATTCTCAGTGGTGTGTCCGCGCTCCTGATGATATTGACAATGAAGGTTCTGATTGCGTCTAGCGAGGTCTCCACTCATCTTATTAGGCCATTTGAAGTATGGCTCTTTCTTGATCTTCTCTAAAATCTGATGAACTGGCTCTCGGAATACCGTGTTGACTGCCTGTGGCACAATAGCAGACCCGGTCTGCCTAGCAAAATCTCGCTGAGGACGATTATCGTTATATTTGTCCAACCTGGAGTCCCTCCTATCCTGAGAGAACACCTTCGCCTTTCCTTTACCCAGCTGCTGGTCCTCCTCAACCCGTTTATATTTATCGATCTAGTCCATGAGCTGGAGCACACTATTAACTGGTTTCCCCGTTAACGACTTTCTCAAACCATGCTCAACCGGTAAGCCGACCTTGAAAGTTCTGATGGCCACATCATCAAAGTCCCCATCAATCACATTGAACATCTCCTAGTACCTGACTGTGTATGTTTTTAAGGTTTCATCCTCTCACATAGTCATAGACAACAAAGAATCCAAAGGCCGAGGGACTCTACTGCATGTAATAAAGTGAGATCCGAATGCCTGGGTGAGTTCCTTAAAGGAATCAATAGACCCTGATCCTAGGCCATCAAACCACCTCATCACGACAAGTCTAAGCTAGATGGGAAAACCTTGCACATCAAATCCTCATTCTTGGAGTGCACAGTCATTCTTTGGTTGAAATGGATTACGTGCTCCACAAGGTCAGTTCGACCATTATACATGGTGAATGTTGGCTAAGTGAAACGCCGAGGAAGCTTTCCCCCTTCAACTTTACGTGTAAAGGGTGATTTAGAAATTTGATTCAGAGCCCGGCTCATAGCACCAATTCCCAGACCCTTGCTGGATGAATTCCTATTCCTGTGATTATAGGGGTTACTCTCTTCGTACGAGTAAGACTCACTAGGGGGAGTTCTTGACCTAGGCATGTAGCTGCCCTCCTCATTCTCACCAGAAGAAGAGTAAAAAATGGATGGAGCTCGCCTCCGCCGTTCGTGACATAACTGTCTCCTCAAACGGTCAATTTCCAACTGCATGGCCCTGGCATTCTCTTCATGGGAGACTCTACTTCCATTTCTTGACTAACTCATGCTAGTATGGGTGGTATGTACACTTCCCTCCTGGTCTCCACCTCGTTCAAGATTAAGGAAGTCATCTTGACGCTGAGACCCCCTAGACTCCATCTGGTGTGGACCTGAATTTGCCATAACTAGACCTTAAACTCACTAAAAACCAAAGATTTCCCACAGACGACGCCAATTATAAAGTCACAATTTGTACCTAAGCCCACCAAGAGAAAGGGTATATGCCCAAAGAGCCCAATACAATAAATTTATAGAAAGTAAGTCAAAAATCTTGTTTCTAATGAGCTTAAACAGTAACAACAGTGGCCCAAGATTACAAAATGATAAGGATGGATGAATTTATATGATGAAACTTATCCTCGGACTCAAGCCAAGGAACAGATTCTTATATTTCTTCTCTCTTAGAGATTAATTACAGATATCCAGTCTACAATGTTTTCTCTTTCTCCCTCTTCTTCTCCGAGGTCTTCTTTCTTTTTATACTTCTTTTCCCCCCTTCATTTTTGCTCTCCACGTGTAGACCTAGACTACTCCCCTTGATACTTGTCTCATCAGCACCTTCTTGAAGTCTTTAGATAACAGCTGTAAGGTTGAAAATCACTATTCAGATATCACTTCCTCATTAATGCGGCCAGAGACTTAGGTACAGAGCATTCAATGCGGTAGTAGCAGCTTTCTCTAAGATATTTCCCAACTGTTTTTACTCTCTGTTCCCCTGTGAAACATATCTTCATCCGCAAGACCTCCTAAAATATCATTCTAGTCAACAAGACGTACCATCTGACTCTTACTTCACTTAGCCAAGGAGATACCCCTCCTCGAATTACTTCCATCAACTTCTGCCGCCACATTTGCTCGTGGGTCTCTAAGTTTGACATCCTTATTACCATCAATACGTCCTCGAACAGGTTAACATCCTCAGACTAAGCTCATGGCCCAAAAACGCATCTTGGGTCACTTTTAATTAAATATGACAGTTGTTTTTCATAGTAAATTACCATGTCTCATAAGTCAAACATTAATAATGTCTGTCATTTAAAAAAAAAAAAAAAAGCATATTCCATTATAGAAAAAGATATCTTCATTTACTCTACGAGACAAAATGGTCCAAATTCAAGGTGAAATTTAGTATTTCACAAAGTTAAAAGATTGAATGCCAATAGCCTTATAACTCAATTGGAACTTTGGTGTTTCCAACAAAGACATCTAGAGTTTAAATCAATTCATAAAATTTTGAATCTTCTCCAAGAAATAATCCCTATACATTTGCTTTGATATATAATGAATCCTACTCTACTGGTCACATTGGCCAATAAGTGAATGAGTTTTATATAAAAAGTCATCCGTAGGAATGATCAAGCACTTGCCTCACCTGACCCACCCACTCAAACTAGACTAACCTAAAGGCCCAGTTTGCTTTGACATGTCCCTCCTTATTAGGGGTGGCAATTTTTATTCATATTTATGAACCCACCCATTATCCACCTTATTTGGATAAGTATTAACCCAACCCATTTGAATATTTGGGTTAAATGGGTAAAGACACATTTGGCTATTTAATTAGATGGATCTAAATGGATAAATCCACTAATACCCACTAAACTCATCTAAAATTTAAATAAACAACATAAAATCTAAATTTTTAGAAAATGACCAAAATACCCCTGGAACTTAAAAAATGACCAAAATACTCCCAAAACCCAAAAAATGACCAAAATACCTCCCAAAACCCAACAAATGACCAAAATTCCCCCGAAACCTAAAAATTACCAAAAAACCCCCAAAACTTAAAAAATGACCAAAATACCCGCAAAATCTAAAAATTACCAAAATATCCCCGAAACCTAAAAAATGACCAAAATACCCCCTAAAACCAAAAAAATAACCAAAATATCCCCAAAACCCCAAAATGACCAAAACACCTCCAAAATATCTAAAATGTCCAAAATATCCCCAAAAAAATGACCAACATACTCCCAAAACCTAAAAATAACCAAAATACCTCCAAAACCCAAAAAATAACCAAAATACCCCAAAACCCACAGAAATAGCAAAATACTTCCAAAACCTCTAAAATGAGCAAAATTACCCCCCCCCCCCCCCTCCCTCCCCCCAAAACCTCTAAAATGTCCAAAAGACCCCCAAAATCCAAAAAATTACCAAAATGCTTCCTAAACCTAAAAAATGACCAAAATACTCCCTAAACCTTAAAAATAACCAAAATACCTCTGAAACCTTAAAATTATCAAAAATACCCCTAAAGCCTAATAAATGACCAAAATACCTCTGAAACCTATAAAATGACTAAAATACCTCCAAAATCTCTAAAATAACCAAAATACCCCCTAAACCAATAAAATGATCAAAATACCCCCTGAAACCCAAAAATGATTTTGGAGGTATTTTAGTCATTTTATTGGTTTTAGGAGCTATTTTAGGTTAGTAATGGATAATTAATTTATATATAAATAGGTCATAAATGGATAATTACACACCCAACCCGCCCATTTGCCACCCCTACTCCTGATGCACCTTATCCCCTTATTCCTACTCCCACCCAGTACCCACCTTTCTCTATCACCTTCAACTGAATCCTCCACCTCTCACCTCTCTTTCATATATCTCCACCACATTCTGCCATAGAGCCATCGCTACGCAGCCACTAAATCATCGCCAAATAACACCAACTTTGCTTGAACACCGCTGCCAACTTTCGTCACATGTTTCAGGGCAAGATCTACAACTGTTATACAATTTTATCATTCTCTTCAGCCAAGCCTTGTTGTCGTTGAAAAGCATCATCAATCAAAGAAGTTGAAACCATTTCAACAAAATTTGACTGCCAATTTGAGGACTCTCAAACGGTCGAGTGGTTGTTTTGCACAAGTGGACAGTGGATTCATCTCTTCCCCGTCAGACATGGTCGAGTCAAGTGACATATTGATGCCTAACCTAAGCCCAACTGACTTATGACCACCCCTAGTTGTTAGTACATTGACAGCCTGGATTGGTTAAATGAGTTTTATAATGCCTATGCGAGTGACTTTTCTTTGATCTTTCTCATGGTCTATGAGAAGATAGTGCATGTACAGAATGTGTTAAACAGAAGTTAAGAGAAACCTAATGGGCGCAAACAATAAACAGGGGTGATGAAAATGTCTACTGTTCTATGTCATCATCTTACGCAAACAAAAATGACGGTAAACCCACATGTAGAGCATGTGTTTCATTTAATGACAACATAAATCATACCTTAAAAAAAAATTATGAGCTCTCTTTCTCTCTCTACATAAAGGAATGGAAAAATATAAAGAAAGTGACTTTCAATTGAATCAAAAAAATAAATAAATAAATAACAATTATCACTTGGAAGAACCAAAAGATGCAATTGCATCCATTTCCTGCTGCAAAAGAAGAGCATTGATGAAGACATCTAGACTTTCTCCCTGCATCACATCATCTATTGCATAATGAGTGATACCAACACGGTGATCAGTGACACGCCCTTGAGGAAAGTTGTATGTACGGATGCGTTCAGATCTGTCCCCACTACCAATCTGTTTTGAAATGTGTACAAGGTCTATATCAATCTCAAAATAAACAGCTAAACAAACCAAACCTAAACCCATCTCATATCTCACGTACCTGCTCCAATCGTAGTTTTGATCTACTGATCTGAATTCTAGACCTTTCTATTTCATATAGCTTTGCGCACAGCACCTTAAGTGCTTTGGCTTGTTCTAATAAAACCAAAGAAAGAAAAAAAAAATAGAGAAGGGGATGAAAACATGATAAGGAAGACAAGAACCAGGATAAGATCAAGATCATAGAGGCATAGTAAATAAAGCACACAGCCTGCTGATTAATTTATCTTGCTTACAAATACAAAGGTTTCAAAAAGTAATCCAACTATGCTGCATGTTACATATGTTGCAAATAACAGGTATAACTTATTTCGCTTGCCAAATATAAAGGTTTTAATAAGTAATCCAAGTATGCTGCATGTTACCTATGTTGGAAATAACGAGCATAGGAGTTCAAAAATCTGTAGCTATGTAAAACCTATGTTATGCATAATTCAGATAAGACAACAACACAGAAAGAGACACTATTAGTGAACCATAAGATCTAAAACTATATGCTGCTGACTACTTTCTTCCACTTCAACACCAATTGATAGTTATCCAGGTTGGCATTGCTGGTAACAACACAACCAATATTTAGAAGCTGTAGCTCTCCAAATATATAATAAAGAGCAAAAGCTGGAAAACTAAATAGAGAATAGCCCTCTCGATTTTGTACCAAATAAAAGTAAAAAGAGATATAAATATACATGCCAGGTCAAAAATACAATCCAACTACCTCATTTGCAAATTACTATAAGATTCAACAGAAGATTTTTTCTGCTGATAAGTTTATTACTCACCAATAAAATTCATGGTAAAATTAGGGAAAGGTTGTCAAATCTAGCAAATCAGTATTTCTGTTTAAAGGATTATGATTTCCAGAATTTGTAAGAAAAATGTCAGTTCTGTTCCAAAGGTTGTTGCAAAACAGTTGCAGAAGTTCAGAAAATAATACCATATGCTGAGATCGCTCATCTTGTATGGCCACTGTCATCCCAGTTGGAATATGAGTTATTCTAACAGCACTGTTTGTGGTATTTGCATGCTGCCCACCAGAACCACCAGATCTATAAGTATCAATTCTCAAATCTTCATTCCTCAACTGGACATCTACCTGCAGAAGACCCAAACATGTATGATAAAGGGAATGATTCCTTGTATAAAAATAGAAACCTCAGTGACAAGAGAACCATCAATCAGATATTCATACTTGAAACATTACACAGACTATTGACAAATGAGCAAAGAAAAGCGATAAGTTGTTTGTGACCTAAAACATAGAAACTCAAAAGGATGTTCCATCTGGGAAGGGGAAACCAAACTCTCAAATATAGTTGGATCCCACATTCAGATAATGGTGTCCTACAATTTCAACTGGAAAGTTAGTACCTCATCAGCCTGAGGAAGAATAGCAACAGAAACAGCACTGGTGTGAACACGTCCAGACTTCTCTGTGACTGGGACTCGCTGCCAAAGGAAAATGTCAGTCATTGTCATTGGTATTTGACATCATAAAAATGAGTTAGGCAGGTGGCAATGAAACCTGAACTCTGTGAATCCCACTCTCAAATTTAAGTTTCCCATAAACACCTGCTCCTGAAATTGCTGCACTGGCTTCCTGTAAATGAGAACTACAAGTCAAAAAAAAAAGGGAAAGACACATCACAACAAGATGAATGCCAGCTGTAATACTGAAAACATAAGATTCAGACTCCACAACTACCTATAGGTAGTAAGTCATATGAACCAAGTATTTACTTGCATTCCTTAAAGGTGGGGCTCATAAAAGGATTAATTTGACATTCAACAGAGAATGGAACAGTCACCTTGTATCCTTTAAGATCAGACTCTGTTATATCTACAACTTCAAATTTCCAACCTTTCTTTTGTGAGTACCTCTCATACCTGTCATGATTCAAACAAGGTAACATCTCCATTGAGAACTAATACAATAAATACAACTAGAGATTCTAAACTTGTTGTAATAACTTACATTTTAAACACATCCATTGCAAACAAAGAAGCCTCTTCCCCACCCGTTCCTGATTAAGGGTTTCATCAATTATAAAAAGATTATAAAAAGAAGTGAAAAAGGGTGCCTAAAAAACCTTGAAACGTATTGACAAGGAAGTAGATCTCAACAAAAGTTGCACTAAGATGCCCTTCTTTATAGGCCTTTGTTACCTGCTCTCACCTCCAAGATACTGTCCCTCTCATCAGCATCATCCTTTGGAAGTAAGGACTTGAGCAGCAAACTCTGCAGCCTTTTCTCTTCTTCAATAGCCTGACCTAATTCCTCAGTGGCCATATCAAGCATGTCTTTGTCTTGTGGACATTCAGCCATCAGTGACTTCAAACCATTAATCTCCTGCAGAAAGAAAAATAGAAACATCATATCACTTCTGACCACCTTAACCAATTGGCTATGCAAGAAGCACTGTAAGAAAGCAAGTACATATCATTTACAGCTTCAGCAAGATGCAAAACATCAACCGATCGACATTGTCGTTCATTGCATGCACCCATACTTGTTGCAATGACAAACATGAAAACCATCATAGGCTGGAATATTTAAGCAATAAGGAATACCTAATACACATATTTAACTGTATCACTCTTTAACCGGGCAAACTTAGACCTAGGTTGGTAGGTGAGTAACGAAGACATGAAATTCTATCAACTGGCTTAGACTATGATTCATTTCCTAGCTTTACAACTTAAAGAACAGACAAGAAGACTCAAACAAGATTTGATTTTATTACTAATATATCAAAAAATGACTGCATTCTATGAACACAGTTATCAGCATTTGTCCTTTAAGACAAATATATGTGGTCAGCATCTCTCAAATAGCAACACAGAGAAAGACAACTAGACGTGTGCAAGAACTAACTTAACCCCCCCCCCCCCCCCCCCCCCCCCACATCGCCACCCAAAAAATAATAACACATAGACACTAGTCACACTACTACCACCTATGAATTAACACTTGGCTCATATACCATGACCATGTGTGCAATGAACTTCCCAACATCAGATTCAAAAATTAGGGGAAAAAAACTACAATGTTGAAAAGATCACAATTCAATTTATAATCAGCACTCAGCAGCAATTGTTTAAAGAGTTAACGAAGTACCTTCTGTTTAGTCCTCAAATGAGCTATAAGCTCCATAGAACCCCTGAGCTTCCGGAGCTCCTTATTGGCCCTTGCATACTCTGCCGGTGACACTTCTGGCTGTCTTCATTCAACATCAAAACTAACCATTTCTTTCATACATATAAAAATTTAAAAAAAAAAAAAAAAAAAAAGTTTCCCAAGATTAAAAAGGGCTAAACTAATTACACTTTATTCACTTGTACCTCTGGGTTAAAAAGTTGCACTATACCCACATGAGGTTTGATTGTGTTTACTCTCTATTTCATAAATTTAATACATTGATATCATAATTAAGTTAAATTTTTTTTTTTTTTTTTTGGGTTTTCTGAGTATAGTTTAAAAATGATTTAATAATTAGATTTATAACTATTTGGAGCTAATTAACTCAGAAAACACAAGCAAAATGTAGGTATTGAAAACGCGGATTGGCAAATCAAATTCGACCCAGACCAACGGTTGATAAATAAAGTATAATGATTATTTTTTGTTTCTTTAAAAAAAATAAAAAGAAGATGAAATTACCTGGTTGATGAGATTGTGAAGACAAGTAGTCCTATGTTCAATAGCCGACAACCTTTGTTCCATTATTCTAACGAGGTCGGCCGACAGCTGAGGTTGCTGCTGCTGCTGCTGCTGCACTTCTGCTATTTTCAAATGTCTTCAAATGTCTACAAATACTCCATAATTTCACACACAAAACAATAAAACATAACGTACCTGTGGGTGTAGAGTAAGAGCGAAAGTAGTCGGAGATGAGAGAAGAAGTGATGGAAGAATGAAGATTGTGAGGTTGGTTTGGGCGTCCTGGTATTATTGGTGCAGAGGATTTGAACAGTTTCAGTGCCCGTACCAGATTGCCTCCATGAATTCTCATTGCTTATTCTTCTTCTTCTCTTCTTCTTCTTCTTTGTTTCCCCTGCTTTTTTCTTTTCCCCACGCGAGGTGAGGTGAGGTATATAGAAACTAGAAAGGCCAGACCCGCTACGAGAGCCCCTTCACATGTGAGACTTCTACGTTTTGCGCCGGAGTAGGTCTAGTTTTATTGTTATTGAACACTTGTCTATTTTTGGGTCAAGAGCACTTTGGGTCTTGTACCTAAGTACACTGGAACTAATCCAAACCCTTTTCAGTCTGACCTAAACCATGGAGACTATTTTACGTTTTTACTTTTCAAACATCCTTAGCAAATAATCTATATTATACTTTATTTTAATAAGATGTCAATGTTTCTAAATTTTTTTAAATTGTTTTTATTTCAAACGTAATAATTATTATTCACCCTTTTTTTTTCATTCTCGGGTTACCTAAAATAATAATAATAATTTAATCGCAAAATAAATAGTATTAGTGTAAATTTACACGCTTAACTATAATAATCATGTATTTTTATACAATTTTACATATGCTTGATATAGGAAAATTTGGGTTTGATTGGTTAAAATGTGATTCTTTTTTTATTATATAAGTACTAGTGCGGTAGTGCAAGTGCTCTTAAATAACCAAATTATTATATGATTAACCAAATCAAAATAGATATTTTATGTGATTCAACACTGTACCTACATCCATAAAAGTGAACGGCTAATGATTCGCTATATGAAAAATTAAGAATATGATTGTTTTGATATCAAAAGCTGACCATTTCATTATTCAAATTTTATTTTCTTCTTTTAGACAATGAAATGGAAGAAATGGGCAAGGTTTAAAATGGGAAGAATCATTTATTGAGAAATTAGGATTACAATAATGCTTATATATGACATTACCCTATTTGGTTAGAATCTCAAAATATCTTTGATTTTGCGGTACCCAATAAAGTCCTAAGGCCAATTGGCCTAGAACCAAATATGAGCCAACTCCGTTGTATTTATTCTGATGTATCTGGATCAATTTCTAGAACTTGCTTATTTATTTTTAATTCAAATGGTCTATTTTAATATTATATAATCATATATATATTATTAATAATTTGAATAATGGCATACAACATACAAGAAGTCAGATTTTTCAAATTTTTCTTTTCTTGTATAATGACACAACAAAATCACTCTACATGAAAGAGGGACCCAAGGACACTAAAAAGAGACACAAATTTCTAAAAACATAAACAAAGCCCATCGATCGATCGGCTTTAGCCAAAATAATATGTATGTAATTTTTTTTTTTTTTTTTTGGTTATCTAAGTTTACCCTCAAATTGTTATACAAACATTTGAATGATATCTTAGTGGGTCTCTCTCAATCACTACCTCCACGACTCAGTTTTTCAAAGCGGGCAAGTAGGGAGCTCCGGTAGTCTTCAACCAGTAATTGCCTTGAATGAAAGAATTAACAGTGAATTGAAGAGCCTCACTCCTTCTGATGACTCTGACATTTCTCCATTTCACTCTCCTCCTGAAGGTAGCACCAGGGCCACGATTACCATACTCAAAGTAACTACAGGTTGCAAGGGCAAAGTCTCCAGACCAAGGCAAATAACCAGCTGGGTTAATGAAATCTGCCAAAGTAGTCTCCATGATCACAGTCCTGGCATACTCCTTCCATGGCCTTCCCAAGTATGTTGGGAACCTGAACCTGACAGGGAAGAGTTTTCGCTCTGGGACAATCCTGGAGTTGTGGATAACCAAAGCTGTGGTCTCACGCTTGTCAGCTCTGCCATGTGCAGTCACTGTGTTTTGTTGGTTGTCCATAGGCTTCCTGACGATGATCAAACAGTTCTGGATAACTGTGGCAGAGTCACCAAAGATGAAATCCACAGTGCCTGAAATCACACAGTTGCGGTAGAATTGTCTATGTGCTTGGACGTACAATGTGTCTTGGTACGCATCCATCCTGCAGTTGTAGATGACTGCCATGTCTGATTGGACACGGAGAGCCACAGCTTGGTGTCCTTCTGGACCAGCAGTGTTGGTGAATCCCATTGACTTGGCAATGAACCCTTGTCCAATTGCAGCTGCATCATGCACATGCAAAACAACAAGGTGCAAATGTTTATTACATACACAGTACACACTTCTTTTTTGTGAACCAAGATTGTGACTTGGATCACAGTATTACAAATTAGTGAATTACACAACTTTTTTAATTTGTAGGGATGATAAATTGTAATTAGTGTTACATGGTTTTCACCAGAATCACTGTTAATATCATTTTTTTTTTACACTAATCATAATATATCATTTTAACAATTATAAAATTTATTATGTTATTGAACTATTGTTTGAACTATCATTAATGTTACTTTTATTGTACACTAATCACAACATATGTATTAGGCACCAATTATTTAGTTTTTTATTGAAAATGTGCTAAGGATAATTAAATTTTAAAAAGTTATATGCAAAAATTAAAAGCTAACATAAACTTACCCAACATATCATCTTAATATTTATGAAATCTATTGTGTCATTAGAGTATTGGATTAATTGTTAAAAAAATCTATTATACATTAATATTATAATTATTAATTATTACAACTTTAATACATTGATCTTATAACATGATACGTCAATTTTTAAAACACAAAACAATAACATAATTAAAAAATGAAATAAAATCCTCTTCAATTTACTTAAAATGAATTGAAAGCATTTCATGCTAACATTTTATTTTTCGAATTGAAAATTTGAAATGGGTGACATTATACTTACAGAAGGTGGCAGTCTTGAAGGTGGAGAAGCCACCCTTGTTGCTCTTGTTGCCGGTGACAATGGTCTTTCTGGGTCCATCACCATAGATGAAGACGTTCTTCTGATCCTTGGTTACGGTAATGTACTCGTTATAGACTCCAGCCTTGACATAGATAATATATCGGCCTCTGAGGTTCTTGGGGTAAGCAGCAAGTGCAGCAGAAATGGTCTTGAATTGTCCACTTCCATCCTTAGCCACAACCGCGTTGGGTCTGGCTCCTCTTGCAGCCAAAAGCTTGCGGTCTGAGGCTGAGAACCATGTTGGATACCCATCCTCACCGAGAAGTCTGCGACTACCACTACTGGGCTTGATATTGAATTCCAAACCATATGCCTTGAGGATTGCACCAAGCTCACTAACAATAGCCAAAGCATTGCTGGTGAGCGATGAAGCATTTTGGAGATTCTTGCCCATGAGGCTTTGGAATTCAGGTGCTTCTGAAAGCCCATCAAGGCAAGAAGTTTGGTACGAGATAACAGCGCTCAACCAGTTCTTAATCTCAGTCGCCTTGTCAGTCATGTTGTTAACATTGCTCTCACCCACCATAGAGAACGAGGCTTGGAGCTCATCCACAGCGAATTCTAACAAATCTTTGCAATCCTCCGCTTCCATTTTCACTCTAGGGGTGCTAGATGACACATTCTTTATGAGATCATCAGAGAAGTTCAATGCTTTGGAAACCTCATTGATTGTGGATTGTAATGCAGCCTTGAGAAATTCCTTAGGGTCTTTGACTCCTTGGTCAGCAACGGGGGTAAGGGTCTTCTGGCAAATTTCCTGGTAATCTGTCTTTCCACAGAAGGTTGAGACAGCCTTCTGTTGTGTTGAAATCTGGTCGCTAGCGCTGTCGCTCTTGGACGAACTTTGGTGTTGAACTACACCCACAATAGCAAGAGCTACACCAACAACAAGAATGACAGAAATTGCAGATACAGCGGCTTTTCCTAGCATCTTGTTTTTGTTGTTGTTGTTTTTTTTTTTTTTTTATATAATGTTTTTCAATTCAATGTGTGTGTGTGTATATATATATATATACAATATGTGAATGTCTCTCCCACCCAAATCAAAGCAAAATACTCCGGCTTCCCCGCCAAATGAAATCAATTAAGGCGAGGCGGATCGGAGAGAAATTAAGATGCTTTTATTAAAGAATGCGAGTTCTTCTCTCTCTCTTTTTTGGTGTGGACGCAGATAGACATGAATAGGGTATGTTTTTATAGTTGTTTTAATTTTCTTTAATTAGTGTGAGTAATAAATCTTTTTTGTTATTATCTCTCTGCATGGATGGTTATGGACCTTATGGTAGTTAGTGAACGCTAAGTTTCAATGGCTGACCGGTATTTTGGAAGATGAGTTGTATTGTTGTGGCTAAGGATAAACTCCCAAAAAGAGGTTATGTCACAAAGGCAATGGCAATGCTAAAATTAGCTAGATTAGGATTTAGGACAGTTCAAACAGACCACCATCATTTAACTTCTTTACCATTCCAAGCAACCAGTTATTTTTGGTGGTTTCAAATTGAATGGCTCTAATTAATTATGCTGACAGAGGAGTTCGATCGTGTACTAATACTTATAAAATAACACGGGAGAAATTAACTTCCCTATCTTGCAGGCATGTTTGAGTTTTAATTGAATTATTATTTTTTTATATAAACATTAACTTATTAGTGAGAGGGAAAATATTAAAACCACAAACTAATTTACAAAATGCTAATGTGGCGGGTGATTATATAAAAATTGCGATGTTAATAATGGGCCAAAATAAAAGCTAATAAGAATTTGTCACATCATCAAAATATGTAAAAATATTATAAAATAGTCCGTGTTTATAGCATTACTCATGTCTAATTATAACACTTCATCATCTTTATATAGGAGAGATTCAAAGAAATTATTATTTACACCGAGAGAACCACTAATGTAGTCTTCCCTGACCATTAAAATGATGTCATCAATGCAAATGTATACATGTATTTCCTAATTAGCACAAAGAATAAAAAAATAAAAATTATCAGATGATATCACATTTGTATAAATAATAGCATTTTATTGGTTGGAAGATTAGCGAAGACCACGTCAGTAGTCTTCATGATCGTGATCATTATCTCATAAGATCATATTTCCCTCTTTGAATGGGACTAAATTTTTTTTAACGTAAAAGCAATTAATTGTTGTTTTACTTAAAAAAATCATTCTATAACAAAAATAAATAAATGATTAATTAGGTTTTCATTTCCCACATTTTATTTAGCTTATTATACTCATATATATATATATATTAATATTAATATTAAGATGAAAACATTAAGATGCAATCATTTACCAACAAAGACAAAAATAAAAACAAAATAATGTGTACTTTTTAAATACTAGGCTGGCTAGGATTTTATTTTGTTGAAGTTAGAGCATTCATAGTAGTATTGCTAAAAATTTTAGCACCTTAAAAAATTACTTTATAGATTTTACCACCTCACTTTCCAGTACACATAATATCAAATGTTCTATGTTTTATCACTTCATTTAAAACAATATAAATGCTCCTTAAATTAAAAAATGAAGAGAGAAAATTTGAATTTTTTAATTGAAGGAAGAGTATTCTTAATAAAAGATTACATTTTATTTTTAACAATATGCTACAGTCAACTGGCATAAATACCAATTTAGTGTAGTTGCAAAAAAATATAGCTTTAACTTCTCCAATAACACATGATTTTTTGATTCTTTGGTGGTAAATTTTTTTTTTTCTTGCTAAAATACAATCACCATTGTAAATGTTTTTATATTTTTGTTAAATTTTTGAGTTGGATAGTTGTTATTTGGATGAAACTTGTTAGTCTTATTGAGAAGAATGGGAGTCTAAGGTTTTGAAACCATCTATAGAAATAAAATATATAATAACTAAAAGAAAAAAAAATTTAGACCCAAGGGGGGCCCAGGCCCCCTTGGGCCACCACTTGAATCCGTACCTGCTTTGCATTGAGCTCCTTGCTTGCAAAAAAAATGTGTGTGTGTATATATATTAGATTGACTTGTTTTCTCTATTCTTGAAAAAAAATTTGAACAGCTAATTTGAAAATCTCAAGAATTTAGATTCAATATAATGATATATCCACAATATTTTCATAACAAATTTTATGTGGTAAATTGTTATTGATTTTTTTTTGATAATAAACTCTCACATAGGGGTAAAGAGAAAGAGATTTTTGAAAAACTTATAATACAACATAATACACACTCAAAAGGGTCTGGCAAGTTGTTATAGGTTTTAATACAGGCCCACTACTGACATCATACCTAGGACTTATTGTGAAAATATTGCAGACGTAGTATTACTCCAAAAATAAACTTGATCTCCAAACATAATTCTTAACTACCCCTTAAACAAAATAATAATAAAAGCTCAAATAAAAAAATAAAATATTATCCCAAATAATAATAAAAATAGTCCAAACAACAACAAATAGACAAATTATGCAACAAAAATCTCATTAAAAAAAAAAAAAAAACTAGCCTCACATGCGCTTCGCGCGAGAGATGAGGCTTTTTTTTTTTTTTTAGTGGTAATAGCAAAAAAAAATCTATGTTTTTTATCATATATTTAATTTTTATTTTAAAATTTTAATTTATAAGTGGATAAATAAATTTGAAAATCAATAGGAAAGTGACCTTATTTTTTAGGCAATATTTTAGTGGAAGTTAGGGTTATATTTTTACAACATAATGCACACTCAAAAGGGTCTGGTAAATTATTATTGGTTTTAATGCAAGCCCACTACTGACATCATACCTAGGACTTATTGTGAAAATTTTGCAGATGCGGTATTACTCCAAAAATAATCTTGATCTCCAAACATAATTCTTAACTACCCCTTAAAAGATAATAATAAAAGCTCAAATAAAAAAAATAAAATATTAGCCCAAATAATAATAAAAATAGTCCAAACAACAAAAAATAGACAAATTATGCAACAAAAAGCTCATTACAAAAAAATAGATGCAAAATATATATTTACCCAAAAAAATAGAATTTGAGCATGTGCAACGTGCATGCTTAAGGCTAGTTATATATAATTATTTTCTTACTTAAACTCATAATAAGTTATTAAACTCATACAATCCTTCTCAAAAAAAGTTAAATTTGTACCATATTACTGTATAAATTTAAAGGGTAAATTACATATATGGTCTCTATCCTATATACCATATTTCAGTTTGATCCCTAACTTTTTAATTGTGTCAATTTGATCCCTAACCTTTCAATAATATATCAATTTAGTCTTTACTATTATCTTTTGGAAGAAAATCGATAACTTATCTAATGGCTAAAATAAAAAAATTAACTTCCATTGATGCTATAATAAACTAAAATTTTATTTTGATCATTTGACATGTCAGCAATTTTCATCTAATGTATAAAAGCAGGGACTAAATTGACATAACACTAAAGTGTTAAAGACCAAATTGACACAATTGAAAATTATGGACAAAATTGAAATATGGTGTAAATGATAGAAACCAAATATGTAGCTTACCCAAATTTGAATCATAAGACCTTTAAAAGATAACAACAGTTTTTGTACATATTTTTTTCTTGAATTTATACTGTATGCTAGTCTCATCACACGCGCTTCGTACTTGCGATGATACTTTTTTTTTATTGGTTGTAGCAAAAAAAAATCCATATTTTTTTTATTTTATATATATAATTTTTATTTTGAGAATCTAATTTATAAGTGGATAAATAAATTTGAAAATCAACAGGAGATTGACCTTATTTTTTAGGCAATGTTTTAGTAGAAGTTAGGGTTATATTTTTACTAAATTGTCCTTTAGTTTTGTCTCTACTTAAACATAGGGATGTAGGAGTATTTTAGAATAAAAAAAATCCAATCCAAACAGAAAAAGCCCTTTTTTTTTTGTAAAAGTTAATAATTTGAATACATTATAATGTGAGATTACTACATTTTTCAATCACAAAAAAATCTAGGAGTGTAATACAAATTATAATGGATTCAATTTATTAACCTTTACAACAACAAAAAATAGAAGAGCAATTTGAAAATCATCAGAAGAGTGATCCTATTTTGTAAGTAACGTTTTAGTAAGACTTAAAGATGTATCTACTTATATATAAAAAATAAAAAATAAAGTTTATAAATATATTTAGTTTAGTTTAGGTTTTTTTTTTTGATAACTTTTTTTTTTTTTTGAGAAACATGGGGTGTTTTTTCTTAAGGAAAAAAACAACATACTTGTTTAATTTATTTTTCTATTTAAAAATAATAATAATAAACATATAGTTACTTTGAAGAAGTAGGTTAGTGAAAAAGTGTTTCTATTTTGTAAGCAATGTTTTAGTGTAAGTTATACATGTATTTTTACCAAATTATCTTTTAGTTGTTTCTCTACTTAAATCTAGGGGTGTAAAGGTATTTTGGAACAAAAAAATCCAATCCAAAACGGGAAAAACCCTTAAATAATAGTATAGATAAGAGAATTTTTTTTTTTTTTTTATACATAATAGAATCTCTACTCTAGCCTAATCTAAATGTATATGTTTGTGAAATTTCCTTCTAGAAACTTAAACTCGGCTTTTGCCTCCCACACGTCACAAGCACTTATATTTATGAAGTAACTATCGCACCAAAAATTTGCCGTGGTAAAATTTTCTTTTTTAGATATAGGTTCGTTTGAATAGAACTTATTGCTGAAAACTGAAAATACTATAACAAAATAATTTTTAAATAAAGTAAAAAATATTGTTCATGCCAAAAGTTATTGTTCGTTGACCTAAAATTACTGTTCATGGTCAATAAACAGTAACAAATATGTGTAAAAAAAAAAAAATTGGACGTGGATGCGCATTTTGGCTATCCAAACGCCCTCATAGACTCCTAAAATTTAGGATTTTTAGCTATAAATTCAAGAAAAAAAAAAAGGATCCCAGAACAATAAAGAAGACGACCTGTCAGAAATGCAGGGTGATGAGGCCAGAACCTTGCTCGGGTTCCCTCCCAATTCTCACCCTACCCTCTCTCAGGTACCCTAATTCAAGTTTCTCTCTCTAATTCCCTCTGATCCCATAATTATTTTTATTGCATAATTTGGGTTTTTTTGGATGATGATTATCATGTTTAAAGGAGCTAATTTGACTCAGTTTATGGACTCAATTTTAGATTTTGTGGATGACCTAGTTTGTATTTTGAGTTATAGTTTGAGACTGTAGCTCAATTACTGGTTCTGGGTTTCAATTTCTAGCTCATATATACTGGAGAATGGGTCATGTTGATAATTTGTGATTTTGATGGATTGTATGATTGTAGTTATTGTGCCATAGGATTTTTTTTTAGTTGATGATTAGTATTGGTAATTGTTATGGTGTGGGTTATGATTGTAGGTTAAAGCAGCTTACAAAAGGAAGGTATGGGAGTCTCATCCTGACCTTTTTCCAGCTCAACAAAAACCCCACGCAGAGTCAAAGTTCAAATCGGTAAGGATACTGTGCCTAAACATTCTGAAGTTTAGGTCATTGCTTTTTCTTTTTTCTTTTTTGCCTAGCTTGCATAATTAGTTTTACTATAGTTACATACATGATCTACCATATGCAATGTTAGATAAGGTTTGGGGTGTGTCTGGTTGGTACTTTATTGGGTTGGGGGGTGATCACTTGTGATCAATGAAAGATCGACACTAGATATCGTGGAGTGGAAGAACTAGAATTGTATGATTTTTGTAGAGGTTATGATCAAGTATACGGAATGCTGCATTTTCATAAGTGATAAAATTATGTTTTATTTTATTCCTTTTTGAAAAATAAAAACTAGATATGGGAGACAATCATAGATTTACCATATTGGTCTTCCACAGTTGGAAAAGCCAGTTCTTGATTGGGAGTTCAGGTTCCTGTCTGCCATAGAGCCTTTTCAAGGTTAATGTCAACACTACACAATCTTTTCACTAGCATAAATTTTAGAATCAGCTAGGAAAATCAGACTCCTCATCACCTTTCAGCCATTTTCTGTCTGTAGATGATATAAACTTATAAAGTATGTTCAACCTGGCCATAGCCTTTTCTAGCATTGTTTTCACATTAATTAGGTCTCGGATGACAGAACATGTGAACCCCTATTTTAACATGAGGATTACAGAGTACTGCTATTCATTATTTTCTGAAATTTTGCATTTTCTTTCAGATAATTATGTCAGTTTCATTTGTAGTCATGGAATAACTGACCTCAACATGTGAATTTGCTGCAGATTTCAGAAGCATACTCTTGCCTGCTGTCTGGTAATTTTCCTATCATAAAAAAGACCAGAGGTGTAAGATAGAGTCATGGTTTGCAAACTCCCAAATGGACTAAAGAAGTTATTGGACAAACTTTTCAATCTCGATTTTCAATCTACCAATTTAGCATAATCAACTCAAGACGTTAATAAAATTCATGTTCTAAATTTTCAGAATGATGCATTATTTAAACCATGCCACTTTATGCTGTTTCTGTTCATCTGTTGAAATGACATTGATTTGGTTGAGTTGTTTGATATTTTCTGTACTTGTTTTCCAATTTGCTTCTTCTTCTTCTTCTTCTTCTTTTTCCCCCTTTGCCCTTTCTCTCGTATATCTCATTGTACCCATTGTTGAGTTCCCTTTAACTGTTACTGTAGTTTTAAGTGTTAGCTTAGGCTCGATCAAGTGATTTATTTGAGGATTCTGAAGAAGATATCTAAGCCAACTGGATAGTCTTGGGGACATGCAACAGGAGATAAGCACTTGGGAAGGAATTCCAGTCTATCAGACAGGCAAATACATTGTACGACTCACATCTCTTTCCCCCTTTTTGCCTTGCAGACACTATTGACATAATTAAACTGTCACTCTATTATGAATGGATCAAAAAAATTATCATGTATGATGAATTGAAAGTTTGAAAGAATTTATGAAAATTTATGGTATTTGTTTCAGCTGTATCAAAACTGAAATTCATGGTGAAATCGTATTTTGAAGATTAACTAGTTGATCAGTGACATGATATTTTTGTTTGTATAAGACTTAGCACCAAATTGAATTTTCCTTTGAGATAATAAGGGTGATAAAACCAGAACTGATTTTCAATTTCCCCTATAGTTTTGAATTTTTCTGCTTAGGATTAGGATTTCATGTTACTTATAAAGTTATAATTATGTGGAGGGCTTTTTGAAGATTTTTAAACCCTGAATGGTATTTGCCTGTGGGATTAGACACACAAATTTAGTTCCCCTAGATTACCTAATACACGACTCTGGTGGGTGGAATTGTATATCCGTGGTTTACTTCCCAAAGGTGGGTCCAAAGGGCCCACCTTGGTGAGTTTATATATATATATCTGTGTTCCTTTCAATTTCACCTCCCACCCGAGTTTGGAAGAGAGGGTTTGGGGGGGGGGGAAAGGGGGGGTTTCTTATTTTCTGTAGCAGTTTATTTATTTAATTATTTCCAATCATATACAGGAAGAAGATAAAGTTTCTACAGCTGGCTACTTACCACATGGTTGAAGAGATGGCCCCACTTTGGTCCTCAGGATATCTTGATCCTGGATGGGAGAACGGTATAGCTCAGGATGAAAGGAAAACGAAGGTTAAATGCAACTATTTTGCGAAAATGGTCAGCGGTGGAATATTTAGATTGTAGCAACATTTGGTTAGACTGACTGGAGAGGTTACTCATTGTGAAAAGGTTCTAGAGGATGTATGCTTGAGTATGAGGAAAAACCTGGAAGGATGTCATTCTGTTAGGAAGTGAAGGCAGTCTGAATATGAACGCGGATCTTTAATTTCCACTCTAATGAATTAATGGGATGTAAGAAGCAAGTGTAGGATATAAACAGAAAGGAAAGAAAGTGATGATTTATAACAACTTAAATAGTGGATTCTCCCCTCTCCAGACATAGGACACGTAGACCCTGCATGGGAACATTTTGTTCCTCAAGGTGAAATGAAGAAAAGGGTTAAATGCAACGATTGTGAAAAAACAATCAGTGGAGGCATAAACAGGTTCAAACAACATCTGGCTAGGATCCCCGGAGAGTTGCATACTGTGAAAAGGCACCTGAATATGCGTATCTAAAAATTAAGGAGAACATGAAATGGCACCGTACTGGCAGAAGGCCTCGGAAACCAGTTATTAAGGCAATATCCACTCTGTATATGCATTCAGACAATAAGAAAGAAGAGGAGCATGATGAAGGATTTTTGCAATGTATAAATAGGGAAATGCTAGCTTTGGATTATAAAGTTTTAGACAGTGAAATTGGAAATAATGTCAAGGGGAGGTGTCCTGGTACCAATGCTGCTGAAACTAAAAGATCAAGATTAGATTCTGTATGTTTGAAATCATTGAAAAGCCAGACATCCCCACTCTTCAAGCTAGTAAGAACAAAGATGATATGTGAGAAGAAAACTTGCAAGGAAGTGTTATCTGCCATCTGCAAATTCTTTTATCATTCAGGAATCCCTTTGAATGCAGCAAATTCCCCTTACTTCCATAAACTGCTAGAGTTGGTTGGCCAATATGTACAAGGTCTGAAAGTTCCTTTTAGCCAACTAATATCTGATTGATTCCTTGAAGATGAGATCACTACCATTTAAGAATACGTAACAGAGTTTAAAGCATATTGGGCAGTTACTGGCTGCTCTGTCATGGCTGATAGTTGGAAAGATGTGCAGGGTAGGACAATAATAATTTTTTTGGTTTCTTGCCCTCATGGTTTAGATTTTGTTTCTTCCATTGATGTCACTGATATAATAGAAGATGTTGCAAACCTTTTTAAGCTGTTGGACAAAGTAGAGGAAAAGATGGGTGAGGAAAGTCTCCTTTTAAATGTGAAAAGGTTCCTGCTAAGATGTTTCTATCTAATCTCCATCATAGATAATAAGTAAGAAATTTTTATTGAAGAGAAAAGGAAATTTTTATTTTGAAACCATGTGCCGTCTATTGCATTGATAAAATGCTGATGATGTTCTTAATATAAAAAAGGTAGGAAAAATGCATGGATAAAGCCGAAAAAATTACAAGATTTATCTATAACAGCACATGGTTTTTAAGTTTTATGAAGAAAGAATTCACAAAGGATCAGGAACTTCTCAGTGGTGGAATATCTAAAGAATTCACAAAAAATCTTAGAACCTATAGCAGAAGTGCTTCAAAAGATGGAAACTGATGAAAGCCAGTCAATGTATTTTATATATAATGACATGCATAGAGCTAAGCTTGCAATTAAAGCCATTCATGGTGATGATGCACAAAAATATGAACCTTTCTGGAGTGTGATAGACAACCACTGGAATTCATTATTCCTGCATCCTCTCTGGTATCAACCTGATTTCATAATGGTATGAGAAGTAATGAATTTTTATGTTCTTTATCATAATTCTCATTATTTCTTATTTCAAATTCATAATTTTTCTGAGACATATTATCCTGAGGTGATTCTTAGTCTAAATGAATGTATTTTTTGACAGGAATCAGACAATGGGAAAAGGATTGCTGCCTCCATGCAGGAACTGGTTTCTTATTGTTTTTATCTTATGCCTATGACATTCTATTTTTATGGCAGAACTAATTTTAAAGCAATTTAGTTGCTTCCTTAGTGCTTGAATGTGAAAATGATCATTCAGATGCACTAGTTGCCCATATAAAGCAGTTGATACTCGTTCCTTTTTCTTTTTTTTTTTTTTTTTTTTTTTTTTTTTTTCTTTTAAACTGTTTTGCTTTACTTTCCTTTTAACCAGTTTTCTGATGTCATCCTATCAGCTTCCTGATTTTGTTTCCTCCAAAGCTGACTTTGGAATGGATTTGGCTATAAGTACAAGAACAGAGCTTGATCCAGGTAATTCAGCTGCGATGCTATATGTAACTTGATTAGCAAAAAACTTATTAAGTACGTTGATTAGTACAACTGTCAGAACCTATACTTCTATTCTACTTCACCATGTATATCCTTTTTTCCCCCCTCACTGCAGTTGACATGTTGGTGGTTGTTAGTATATCAACATCTGAATCAGTGACAATAATAGCTCAACTTCTTGTTTTTGGAAGTACTAGGGAGATAGCTCTATTTGTTAATGAGGTATATTTGCCCATTATCTTTCAATTAATTCTTTCTTGTAATCAAATGTCCTATATCGTAGTTTACTTTACAGCTTTCTAATCTGTTTTCTGAATTCATTGCCATTGCTTGATCTCAATTTTTAGGTGATGTGCTTTGTATCTATGGTTGTGGCTCTGTTTTCCATAAACTCTGGTATATAAGTGACCAAGAAACTCTTAAGATTGAATTTAATGATGGAGTCGGTTAAAGTTTGTCCAATCAAAACCTAGAAGTTATTTGGTTTTGGGTTTGCAAACCATGATAGGAGAGCTGATCACCTTATTGGAAGGATAATGAAGTGGATATGCCTTCATGAGATAATAATGATAATAACAGATTTGACATTGATACATTCATGTTTTTATGATGCCTTCCACAGGTACAAGAAGACAAGGTTCATCTTCAGGTAATTTCCTTTTAAAAAATCATATTCTACACCTCTGTCTTTTTCATTTAGTTTAGCTTGTCTGGTTAATTCTTGTCTGAGATGTCATTTATCTTGGTCAGTTACAAATACACGAGTAGTGAGAACTGGAGTTCCAAGAGCACAAGGAGGAAGAGGAAATGCCGCTTTGATTCGAGTCCCTTTCCTCTTTATTATTTTGGGAACAGTTGCACTCGGGGGATTAAATGCTACAAGGTGATTAATAGACTCAATTATGAGGATGGTCATTTTCTGTTTAAGAAGAGGTTATTTGAGAAGATTTGAATAATTATATATGTTCTTTAACTTCTTTCTATGTTTTTGCTTCTCAGGGCTTATAAAAAGGAAAAGGCCGCACATCCTTCTCACAATCCTTTTCTTCCTTGATCCCCGGCCCTTTAGTGGAATCATAATACACATTATATTCTGTCAGAAAGAAAAAATATATATACTTTCCAGAATTAAATGTAATTTTTAACTCATCAGTGCAGTTAGCAAAAGAATAATTTGTCCCAGATATCAAAGAACATAGGTGTTGGTATATATTATAAGTATGGTCTCTGTTTCAGAATGGATTTTGTTTCTTAGTTTCCTCCTCTGTAAGCTTCAAAATGGCACATGGACCCAACTTTTTAAAAAAAGTTTAAAGTTAGATTTAACTCCATTTGCTTACTTTCTATAAAAGAAAATGAGGTAGTGAAAGTGAAAGACAAGATAGTTTATCTTCCCTAGTATAGTAATGTAGATAAACAAAGATAGGATGGAAAGAAGAAAAAGAAAATGTTAAAGCTCCCTTTACATTGTGCCGAACTTTTTCGTAAATATTTCGAATTTTAAAGATAATAGTTTGGTCTCTCTAGTGAAATTTTTGAATATATACTTCCATCTTTCCTTTTGCCTTTGTGGTCCATGGTCTACACAATGAAAAGGAACCGAACAAGTAACAAGAATAGAAACTATTCACTTTGGCTTCACCTCAAAAGAGAACGTACAATTTCTTAAATAATTATATTTTTTACACAAAGTAATAAACAAAAATCATAAAGCAGGAGAGAGAGGATTTGAACAGGGATGTTTATATTAAAAACATGCGAAGGTATTAGTTGAGCTGCAAAACTCATATTTTTATACAATAAAATACTGTAACAAACAAGAATCATACAGAGAGAGGAAATATTCGAACTTAGATGTTTACATTAGAAACATGTAAAAGTATTAGTTGAGCTACAAAACTTGTATTTTTACACAATAAAGTAATAAACAAAAATCATACAGCGAGAAAGCAAAACTCATATTTTTATACAATAAAATACTGTAACAAACAAGAATCATACAGAGAGGAAAGATTCGAACTTAGATGTTTATATTAGAAACATGTAAAAGTGTTAGTTAAGTTACAAAACTTGTATTTTTACACAATAAAGTAATAAACAAAAATCATACAGTGAGAAAGAGAGAATTCAAATCTAGATGTTTACATTAGAAACATGCATAGATGTTGGCTGAACTACAAAATCCTTGACGATGGAGTCTTGAGAAGGAAGAGTGGCATCAATGGTACACTAATATTGGAAGAATGGTATCAATACAATAGTCCATAAATAATCTGATTGCAGATTGGTTCGTGTTTCTTGAGAATATGCAAATAGGTGGCTTCTTCACTCGGAAAAGTTTGAAAAAAGTAAATAAAGTTTCACTTAAAAAAGGTTGCCCAAGAAGCATTATCTGATCTGTATTATGAGGAAAGGAGCCGAAAGTTCCTTGGGGTTTCGCGAAAGGTGGGGAAGATTGACAATCAACTGAATCAAGTTCTTTCATGCTTCACGTCATGCCATTCGGATTGGATTGGATTCTAGTACAGCTAAACTCTTAGAAGCAGTTTCCTTAACGTGGTATTTGGACCAAAAGAAAAAAAGAAACGTAAATAGAGCTCCAACTTTTTATCCTTTTGGCTAGATATATGGAATTCACACTAGGCAACCAAAAAGGAAAAGGAACATATACTACGGTCAGCATTATTTTTTACGGACCTCAGCCTAATAAAAAAGATAAAGTGATGCTTAAGAGATGAATTAGATCGATAATCTCAAGGAATAGTTTAATGGTATTCAAAGTATCATGAGATTCATGCGATCTTGAGTTCCTGCATAATAATAAACTTGGTACTCAAGACTTAGTAGTTCTCAAGATCTCATGATATTAATGTGATTTTGAATTGAAAAATCCTAATCAATTTCTTAGTCACCTTCAAGGAATTCATTTTTGTAATTTATTAGTGTGTGAAACGGAAGCACTACATAATACATATACTCAAGAAAATAGTTAAGTGATTGAAGAGTTTTAGACACTCACGTTAATTTTTTTTTTTTTTATCTAATAGTAATTACATTTTAGATCTTATAATTTAAGGAATGTAACAAATTAAGCCCTATAGTGTAAAAAGTAATAAATTGAACCCTAACAAACTAAGCCTTGTAGCTTCAAAAGTAATGAATCAAACCTAGAAATTTCAAAACAATTAGATTGATGGTTTTTTTTTTTTTTTTGAGAAAAAGATTGATGGATTCATACCTTGTTAGTTGTTACTGACATTATTATTCTTGAGTAAGCAATGTTAAACCTACTACCTGTAGATAAATCTTGTCTTGGATCCATATTATTGTACTTAAAATGCCTCAAAATAACACATATTTAATTGAAAATTCAATACATATAATATTGATCGACTTTTTTAATTTATTATTTACTTTATTAAAAATTATATACATTTTGTGAGTACTAATTAGTACAATCAGTAAAGCTTTTTGTTCTCGAATAACGAAATTTGTATATTTTTATTTAAAAGACAACTTATTAAATATTCCCTTAAAAAAATAGATTTAACAAGATGAAAAATATGAGACGGAAGGAATAACACAGAAATATGATAAATTGAGAGAAAGGTCTATGACCAAAATGAATTTCAACATGAACATGGGACTTCATATACCAACATAAATTTCCAATCATTTTAATAAATAACCTGTTGGGAGAGGAGAAAGTAATTTATGTATCTATGTTTACTTAGAGTAATAGTGCGTGGATCTCTGCATATACAAGATATATAATTGATATTCATTATTCAGAAATAAAAGGAGTAGGACATGAAGGAGAAAGTAAAATGAACAGTTTATCTAAAGTTCTTCTTTCAGAAAAGTGCAGGACCCAGTCTCTGAAATTGTAGGAATACATAGTCACCCTTTAAGTTAGGTGAAAGGTTGGTGTGGGTCAAGGCTGGTAGTATATCGTGTATTCGGCCTAAAGTTGGGAAAATGGTTACAGTAATTACACTAATAACTTTTGAATCGAACAAAATTAGCGATTGCTATTTGATAGAAACAATGATTGTATATATTATAATTTATAAATAGTTATTTTCTCGTCTCTCCTTTATTTTAATAATTAAAATTTGGAACTGCGTGTAAAAAACGACAAATCTACAAGCATGTAGTATAATTTTAAATTTGATTGATACAAAATGCAGTCCAGCCAGGAAAGACCAAACAATCATTAATTATCAAAATTTGACCATATACATACACCAATTAGCTGCTTCAAATTCTCGTTTACTTCAAAGCACCCCGACGTATGAAACACGTGCGTGCACCAACTGAGAGAGAGACTAGCATACTTAATTCGAGTGTGTCTATTTAAATTTTAAAAATGATAAGACATGAGGAGGAAAATATAGTGCGGATTTTTCAATTTTAGAAAAGATAAGAGATAAAAGATTGTAAACTACGGGTTTAGTGGATTTTAAATTATAACCTTTTGTTTTACAAATTTGTCCCCCTTAATTAAAAATTTTGTGGGTGGGCAAGGTGAGAATAAGTATAGAAATGAGTTCTTTTTTTTTTCACAATAAGTTTATTATTTATTTGTTAAAAATTATCATCAAGATAAATTTTTTTTAAAAAAAAAATCATTGGGATTAAATGTTTATTAAAAGTTTATTTATATTTATTTACTGGCTAAAAGTAGAAACTGAATCAAAATACTATTAAAAAAATTTCCAAAAAAAAAAAAAATCAATTAAAAAGAGTTTAGCTACAAGCTATTTTAAGTTATTACTTTAAAATATTCAAAATTATATTTTCCTTTCAAAGAATACACATTACAACTCATAATTGATTTTTTTTTCTTTTCTTTTACTCGTGTCTTTAAGAAAAAAACTATTCCAAACTTATAATTAAATTGACTTTTTTATTTTTTATTTTTCTAAAAACCAATGCCAAATTTTTATAAGAAGACATTTTAAAAGTGAAGTTAAATTACATATTGCACCCTGTTTAAAACAGAATTATATTGTTATAAGAGTAAATTGAATTCGGGACAAAATTAGAGCGAGCTGCGTAATTTAACCTAAAACTTAAGTATATACTGGTTTAGGGTATGTGTAAATACATGAACAATTCTGCAAAACTTATTTGAATTGAGCAGATTACTTAGAATCCACCAGGTTTGATTGGGTTTTAAGCAAATCAAATGTCCTCAAACAATTCATTTGAAAACCCATACCGGTCTAGGTACGGATCAACGATTCTCATTTTGCTCTTAACACTGAAGACAACCAAAAAATATCATACTGGCTCTTCACAAAGATATATGGGTTTCATGTTTCAACATCATATTTAAGAAACATTCCCCACATATTTCACTCAAGCAAACCTGTTCTCCCAAATTTGAGCTGAAACAATCCATTAAAAATGGAACTGAAGAGAAAATAAACAGCAATAAAATCATATTTGAAGCATACCCAAATACTTTCAGTACTGGTATTAAGCCAACTTATTACTACATATTGGGTATAAAACAACATTAAAGAACTTAAATGCAAAAAAACAACATTTCCAAATTGCTACTACCAGTGTTCTTCCCAGAACTGTATTGTTTTCTACCAGCAGTATGGTTATTACAAACAGTGTCTAAGTAGAAGACAGCTCCAGCTGTACCACCCCAAATCAAAGCAAGTTTATTTATGACCAAACCCTACATGATCCAGAAATCGAAAACATATATTCACATACAGTCGTATGCTAGACAATGCTCCGTCTCATACTCCCAAAACCAATACAAAAAGTCTCCAGCCATAAAGAAACTCTGAGAAGAGCATACCTTATAAGATTCTTTGATGCCTATGGAGTTGCTTTCTTTTTCTCAATAACTTTCTTCCCGTCCATTAACTGAACCACTAAACTCCACATTTGTTGTAGTTGCCATCTCAAAACCTTCAACAGAACAGAATACAGACATAGGACACATCTTCAACAGAACTTATCTCCGGGGGCCCTATATTACAAGTCAGCATAACCTGATCATGCCGGCCATGCTACAAATGATTATACATCAATGGCTTTGAAACTCGTTCAAGACTTCATGTTTTTAAAAAGAAAGCTTACCACTCTTCCAATAGTGCCTCTCCTAAAATACCCTATGATTTAAAAACAAGGCCTAGGAAGGAGTAGAAGCTCTAATTAAGCAATATCTGGCAAGAACCAAATGTCTAATAATGGCTTGTTCAGACAAAAGCCTCATAGTTCAGGTCCAAATAACCTTTGAAAAGATACGAATCTGGTGCAGAGAGCAGCTTCCAGCAGCCATACTGTGGGGAAATTATAATAGACTAATAGGCTACCTTAATAAAAGCAAGCTCTCTCTCTGTAGAAGCCAGCCAGTATCCAGCCAAACAAGGGGGGAAAAAAAAATCAAATAACCTAACCTGCTTAATCCACAATCTAGAAGTTCCACCTACCATAGTTTTTTAGATATTATAGTTCATATCAAAAGTGACCCACGTTCCTCCAGTCAACAAATCCAATTAAATGACGATAAACTTGCACCTGTAACAATCTTAAGGCCACTTTTTTTTTTGGTACCAAAACTGAACTTGATAAAGTCAAGCACCAGTTTCAATCCCTATATCAGTTTTAGTCTCTGCAAGAGTAATGGAAATCGGCTGCCATCCTGAGTGATGATGAACAATCCATTTTCTAGCGACGACCATATTCAAGATCTGGAATATTTCGCCCAAAGAAAGCCCTTCTAAACATGCTTTCCTTAGTATCAAAGCTGCTTCGTATCTGCAGTGCAAAGAAAAGACAGCAATTGTTCAAGTAGTAAGAATTTGCTAATCCAGGCAGACAAAAGTATTGAAAAAATCATTAAACCACTCTACCTGCTTTGAGAAGCCATCATTGCTGATCGTCCAGCTGAGGTAGTAAGAAACTTCTGTATGCTATCCCATGCTTTCGGGTACTGGTTAGGATTACCACCTATAGGGTTCACACACTTCCACAATCTTTCATTTTTACCAACATAGAACCGTAATGCACCTACGTTCTGTACGACTACCATATTTTGCTCAATTGCACTATCCAATGCCTTTCTTACATCAGTATTTCTGTGTTTCGGATCTCCAAAACGAATGCAATCAGTTATGTTTTCTTCAGTAGGCGTAATTTTTTCATTTTTCAGGGTGTTTAAGGCAAGTAGGATGACACCAATAAGCCCTTGAACAATCTCAGAAGGTGGTGCACGGCCTTGCGATCCCCAGCTACCATTACTAGAAACAGCATTACCAGCCTTCGCGGATAATACAGGTTGTGATGGATATTCAGAACCACGCGGAGGATACCTGTTGTTCACATTATCATGATGAAATCCTTGGCCACCATGCAGGTTATGGCCTTTTTGTGGCCCGTTTGCGCGAGCTGGAGGATATGGAGATTCTGTAGAGCTTGGCCGATACTCATTAGGAGGGTTTTGAGCATAATTGGGAAAATCAGAGATAGTTAACCGACCCATATCAGGTGGAGGAGGGTAATATCTAGGGCCATCAGGTCTTTGAGGAATTGGCTGAAAACCTTGACTATGAGCATTTGGATGATGCACATTCTCGGGTCCAGGTCCAAACGAATTTTGCATTTGTGGGGGGTTGTTGGGCCTCAAAGGATTAGGATATTGATTTTGTGGGTTTCCTATGAAATTACTAGCATTACTCCCAGCTGAACTATCAACACTGCCGTGAAACAAATTGGGGGAAGAACGACTAGCAGGAGGCTCCATGCCACCAAAGAATTCATGTGGGGCTTTCTTAAACTGCTTTGTTTGCATATGTTCCGGTTGGTACGGGTAGTCATTGTTGTTTTTACTCTCTTGAAACGAAACCGGCACACTTGAGGCTCGCGGTACATTATTCTGATTCTGATTTAGGTTTTTTCGAGTATTTTTCCCTCTAGAGTTTTTCTCCCCCCTCCCCCCTCCTCCTCCTCCACCACTACCTCCACTAGAAGGCCTTTGATTATCGAATTGCATCGGTTGGCTGCTATATTGGCTAAATTGACTAGGTTCCGATGCAGAATAGTGCATAGGCACAGGCATAGACATAGGCACAGACGTAGGCATATCGAAATTCGAACTATGGAAATTAAAACCATTAGCAGCAAACTGGGACGATTCGCCACTGGAAAGCGGGGGGCCACCAGAAGAAAGACTAGTCCAAAGCCACACACTCTTGGCCGCAGCAATGAGCGGCGCGGACGCCTTCTGCGGCTGCGCTAAAAGAATATTATATCTCCTCATCCGAAGCTGATGGAGAGCATTAGAAAAATCCCTATCTCCTGATATTAACAAGTAGTTCGCCGGAGCAGGATTGTCCACTGCCCAAAACAACATGTCCACTAATATCTTCTTGTCACTCGCATCTTTCACCCCTATATATAGGTCATATTTTCACAAATTAACACTAGATCTAATCTAATAAGATCTACAACTAAATAACAAAAAAAATTAGAGGAAGAGTTGCAAAAGGGTTACCGGCGGGGACGTGGTTGAGGGAGATGCCGGTGGAGGAGAGAGCCTGCTGGACGGCGGAGTTGAGGCGCATGGTGTCGCCGTAAGCGGAGATAGAGACGGGGCCGCAGTAGTTCATTTTGACCAGTGCGGAACTGATGTTCTGAGCGATTTTGTGTGGGTCACTCCCTTTCGGCACTTGACAGTTCTCTATGTCCCACCACACCGACGTTTTCGCCTTTTCGTACTGCGCTTCCGCTAACCCTCCTCCTATTGTTGCTGTACTAGACGTCGTCGTTGCGCTCATGCCATCTCCTCCTACCATCTTTACAATCTTTCTCTCTCTTTTTTTTCCTTTTTTTTTTTATTAAAAAAAAAAAACAGTCTCTCTCTCTCCTCTCTCCTCTCTAATTCACCTTCCTCTTCTTCTTCTTCTTTTTTCTCAAATCTCTTGCAGCATCATCGTTTGTGTATTTGATTTCTCCTCTTTCCCCTTTCTCTTGTTTCTTCTTCTGATTCTTTCTCTTTCTTTTTCTTTTTCTTTTTCCTCTGTGTGTGTGTGTGAAACTGCCACTATATCTGACGCGAATCGAGGCGTGATTTTACTATTTTGTCCCTCCGCATCATTGTGATTTCCGCGTACGGCGTACTCAACACAACTCCACCGTATTTATTACCACAATACACTGTTTTGATCACTAGTGGAAATATACACGGAACTAAGCTTTGACCTGTTAATAAATAAAGAATCCGAATTTGGTAAGAATATGATGTAAACCTCATGTGTTATGCGTTTACTATATCAGTGTTATAGTTAAAATTCAATACGTTTTACTACACTAAATAACAACTTAATATATTCTTAATTTGGTTGAATTTATACTATATGAATATTAAAATTAATTGGGTGTGATTATGTTTATTTTTAAAAATGTAATAAGATGATATGACATGTTCAAATTGAAGGGGTAAAATATAAGTTTTACATACACCATGTTCTTACAGAATTTAATCTCATAATTACTTTTTTTTTTATAACTTAATATTTCCATATATAAACACAAAAAAGAGACTTATTAATAACAATTATATATAGTATGGTATATTTTCAATTTAGTCATTAAATAAAATATAATGTGCTTTATGTAAAATAGAATACTAACCTTATCACTCGCGCTTTGCATGTGCAATAAAGGCTTTTTTTATAGAAAAAAAACTTGTGTTTTTTTTTTTATATATATAATTCTTATTTTGAGAATCTAATTTGTAAGTGGATAAAGAAATTTGAAAATCAACAGTAGAATGATCATATTTTTTAGGCAATGTTTTAGTGAAAGTTAAAGTTACATTTTCACTGGATTGTCCTTTAGTTTTGTCTCTACTTAAACATAGAAATGTAGGAACATTTTTGAAAAAAAAAAAAAAGAGAATTCAAACAATAAAAACCCCCTTAAATAGTAGTATAAAAAAAACATGTTTTTATTTTATATATATAATTTTTATTTTGATAATCCAATTTATAAGTGGATAAAGCAATTTGAAAATTAACAATAGAATGACTATATTTTTTAGGCAATATTTTAGTGAGAGTTAGAGTTATATTTTTATCGAATTGTCTTTTAGTTTTATCTCTACTTACAATAGGAGCGTAAAGACATTTTTCAAGAAAAAAATAATGAAGATCCCAAACGGAAAAAACCTTTAAATAGTAGTATAGATAAATTGTTTTTCTTTATAAGATCATGCTAATAGCTGCCCTTAGGAAATGGTTAACAATCTATTTTAGGAAAATTTTAATACCACTTTTATGAGAAATAGAAAAAGTTGTCAACACATTAATTGTTTTTTCTTTTCCCACAAAACTTTTTAAAGATGTATTATTAATAATCTCCCTAAGGCATCGTTAGCATTTTCCTTATCAATCTATACTACTATTTAAGGGGCTTCTCCTGTTTGGATTCCTATTTTTTTAGTTCAAAAATGTTCATACAGTCCTATGTTTAAGTAGAGATAAAATTAAAAGACATCCGGTAAAAATGCAACTCCAACTCCCACTAAAATATTGCCTAAAAAATAGGACCACTCTCATATATATATATATAATATATATATATATAATATATATATATATATATAAAATAATTAATACAATTTTTTTTTTTACAAAATAAGACTACTAAAAAGAAAAGTCTCATCGCACGCACGAAGCGCGTGCGATGAGACTAGTTTATAAACAAAGCATAATGAGTCTGGTTATTAAAAAAAAAAAAAGCATAATGAGTTTGAGTGATTGCACATTTTGAAAATTGAAAATTCTAACTTGGGGTGCGGGCAAAGAGAGAGACCTTGTTGAACGGCCGGACCTTCGAAAGGACCATGAATGGGGTAACTGCCAAGTCAATTATTTTATTATTATTATTATTATACGAGATAGAATAATAATTAATAATTATTATATTCATTACGTGTATTTATATTTATGGTGGTTGTGATTATAATATATATTAATGTAAACTCAATATATAAAAGGAGGAAAACGAATGGACTTTGATTGAAGGAAAGAATAAGACCTCACTGCTTATTTCAATATTATATATATATATATATATATATATATATATATATATTTACAATAACAGTATAGAAAGAATTAAAATCTTAATTTTATAAATAGATAAAATGAGAACAAAAAAAATTAGTATCACTTGGCGCGATGTTCACTCCATAAATATAAGTGTATATAGTGTGTGTGAAAGGGGCAAAATTGATTTTAGTTCACATACATATATATACATAAATTAAGTTAGTAATATATTGCAAGATTATTGATAGGAAACAATGGTCATAATTTTGGTTCAAAATGAAAAGGAAGTCTTTAGACTTTGGGATGAAAAATTAGATGCCGGGTGAAAACCACTGATAAAAGAGGTGGTTGAGGGGCAAAGAAAAAGACAATTGCAATGAATGGTCTTTGTAATGTTGTGCATTAGTCTATTCCAGTGGACGAGGATATTTCAGTAATTTCACGTCCTGCCCCCACTAGATCTGCCGTCAATCACTACCACCTCACATTATATTTTACTACTAATTTATAAAGTTTGGAGCTTAGTACTATCTTTCTTTCTTTCTTTTTTCTTTTTTTTCTTTTTTCTTTTTTCTTTTTTGAGATAACTTTTTTTTTAACCACTTTAAAGACCATTCACGTTCAGTTTATAAACTTTAGTCAAATTTTAAATTAACTACAATTTTCTTATTATGTTAGTTATCTACTTTTCAAATACAGCATGCATTCCTATAAATAAAAAAAATACAGCATACATCTATCTTTTTTTAAAAAAAAATGTATACATCAATTACAAAAATTACAGTATTTGTCATATATTTTTTAGAGTTTAGAAAGAGGACTCTGATAAGATTGAATCAAAATAAGAGAATAAAATTTTACAAACGCTACAATGTTGAACTAGCATTTTACAGAATTTTGAAGTGTTTGAGAGCAGAATGTTGAACTTTTTTTTTTTTTAATGATTTTTGGCTCCCATGCTCTTCAATTTTGTTAAAGCTTGTCACCTTCTTCTAATTGAAAAATTATTTTATGAGACATCTCTCTTTTACAAAGTGTGGTTTCTATACACATGAATCTCGCATGTTAGTTATAATAGAGAGAATTCATGAGACTGTCTCATAATATACATTCTCTTTCTAAGTATAATTCGATTGAGTTATTTGATTAATTTAATAATTTTCTAAATTTTATCCATCAATTTTGAAAATTAGTGGATTAAATTTGTCATATGATCAACCATTCGAATAATATCAAAGTGGTGATAATTTATTTAAATGTTAAGGATAAGGTTGATGTGAGACGAAAACACTGACCATCCCTGGACAGTCATCACCTCGGCAGCCGTCCAGGAGTTATCCTCAGAACAAGGGTAACGGGCAAGGCCGTCCTGAGGATGATGGCGAAGCTCCATCCCTTGTCCATGGGATGCGCACAGCTTATCCCGAGAGGACTCGTCCACATAAAGATTTGTGGACGAGGATGCTATTGGAATTATCAGGCACACTCAACGAAGGAATTCCAGGGCGAGGATATCATACTTAGGAAAATCTTCGAATACAATGTGATAATCCCTTATCCTACGCATAACTGTCATATATCCGTTGTGAAATAGAAATGTAACTCCTAAACGGTTATGGCAGTTACATTTAATCCTTTTGCCTCCTCGAATCTAGGGGAGGTTCCAGTATTCAATAATCGTCTATGGGAACACTATATAAACACTGATTCTGATAAAGCAAAGGTATGTGAAACTTACTCCAAAAAAGTTGGAACTCCAAGAATATAGAGAGAAAAACTAACTTTGTCATCGGAGGGTTTTTGGCCGGCAGCCTCGGTCACCTTTTGATTCGCTTTTCTTTTTCTTTAGGCCGCAGAGAGAGCAAGTGGTCCTTTCAAGTCCGAAGCATCCAGCCTACTGATTTTATTTGCATCATCAGTTGGCGCCGTCTGTGGGAAGAACGGTGTTCTTTTCGTTCGTTTGTTTGTTCTGTTTTCAACGATTAGCCTTTCCCAGACAAAGGGCTGAATGGTTCGAACAAGATCAAGGGCTACAAGCCCAAGCCACCAGGAGAGTAGGGATGCTTCTAGCAACCCCCTTCGCGATCGCAGATCAGCGCCTGTCGTGCAACCACCCTCCATTCAACATATACAATCCATGGCCGCCGCTATGGCAGAACTGACACTTCAAAACCAGGAGTTGAATAGGGAGATCAACCTCAGGAGGCAGCGCCAAGATGGGCATGCGGATAGACGAGCACCGAGTCAGGAAGGTGGAGGAGAAAATGACGAGTCCGAAGGTCAAACAAGAGGTACCGCTTCAAGAAGGGTGCCACACTTGGAAAAAGAGATGGACCAGATGCGAAAAGCCATGGATGAAATGAGGGAAAACATGAGGCAAGCGAACCCAGTGGATGATATGGTTCACCGAACAGACTCCCCCTTCATGGCTTCCATTAGCAGTCACCCCCTACCTCCAAAGTTCAAAATGTCTCCTCTGGACTCGTATGATGGAAATCGCGAACCTTGCGATCATATTGCGACTTTCAAGACGACCATGCACCTACAAGGAGTCCCAGACGAGATTATGTGCAGAGCTTTTCCCACCACACTTAAGGGACCGGCGCAAGTGTGGTTCGATAAGATACCCCAATTCGGTGGGATCCTTTGAAGAGTTGAGTAAGTTGTTTGTCAACAATTTCATTGGAGGACAGCGTCACAAGCGTTCCTCCTCCAGCCTACTGACCATAAAGCAAGGGGAAAATGAGAGTTTGCGATCCTTCATCACCCGGTTTAATAGGGAGGCCCTGACGGTGGACGAGATGGATGACAAGCTATTACTGGCCTCTTTCCACAATGGGGTCAATTCTGACTTGTTCATTTATAAGCTCTACGAGCAGGAACCACAGACCATGGCCATCTCGTCCATCGGCCCAGAATTCATGAACGCTGAGGACGCTATCACAGCAAATAAAAGAAAAAGGGCAGAACGTTCAGAAGCGGGTCACCATCGTTATTCGGATCAAGGACCTCGTCCAAAAAAGCTCGGTAGACGAGAGGAAAGATAAGGATGGTAAAAAGGCCAGCTCCTCCGCGAGGAATCAACAATACACCCCCCTGACTATGCCACTAGAGCAGGTTCTTATGCAGATCAAGGACGATCCGTCCTTGAAGTGGCCGGATAAAATGAAGGAGACCCCAACAAGCGTAACAGGAGCAAGTACTGTCGCTTTCACAGGGACCACGGGCATGACACGGACGAATGTTTTGACTTGAAGCAGCAGATAGAAAATCTCATTAGACAAGGAAAACTAAGGAATTTCCTTGGACGAGACTAGAGAGATGAGAAAATGAAAGCTAAGGTGGAAGAATCATCACGACCCCCACTAGGAGAAATAAGGGTGATCATAGGAGGAAACTCGACGGCGCAGTCATCCAAGTCAAGAAAGACATATCTGAAGGCGGTGCAGAACATCCAGTTGTCCAAACGGCCTAAGACCGGGGAAGTAGACCAGCATGCCGTTACGTTCACGGACGAGGAAGCAGGACGACTTCATCACCCACATGATGACGCGATAGTCATCACTCTACTCATCTCTGACTACATGACCAGGAGGGTGTTGATAGACAATGGCAGCTCTGCAGACATCCTCTATTACCCAGCATTCCAACAAATAAGGCTGGAACGAGATCAACTCCGACCAGTAAACTCGCCATTGGTAGGATTCGAAGGAATGAAGGTGCAACCGATGGGTACCATCACACTACCAGTGGTTGTTGGAACATATCCGCAGCAGATAACCAAGGAGGTGAATTTTCTTGTTGTCGATTGTGCGTCGTCATATAATGCAATTATTGGGAGACCAACTTTGAATAGTTGGAAGGCGGTAACCTCTACTTACCACCTGTCCATCAAATTTCCAACTGAGCACGGGGTAGGCCACGTACAAGGGAATCAGTTGGCTGCCAAAGAATGCTATTTGGCTATGCTAGCAATGGACGAGCACATGCAGGCAATGAGTATAGACGGACGAAGAATCGCGGCGGAACCCACTAAAGCACTAGTCCTTTGGACGATAACCAGTCTGAGAAGTATACTAGAGTTGGGGCGAGCATGGAAGAGGGGGCAAAGTGCGCTTTGATCCAGTTTCTGAAGAAAAACCTCGATGTCTTTGCATGGAGTCATGAGGACATGCCTGGCATTGATCCGAGTGTCATTACCCATAGCTTGAGCGTGTGTCCCTATTCGAAACCAGTGCGTCAGAAGAAAAGAGTTTTCGCTCCCGAGCGAGATAATGCCATTAAGGAAGAGGTGCAGAAGTTGGTCGTCGTGAAGTTCATCCGAGAAGTTCATTACCCAGATTGGTTGGCGAACGTGGTCATGGTCAAGAAAGCTAATGGCAAGTGGCGAATGTGCGTGGACTTCACTGATCTAAACAAAGCTTGCCCCAAGGATAGCCACCCATTGCCACGCATTGACCAGTTAGTGGATTCGACGGCAGGTCACAGGATACTTAGCTTTATGGACGCTTTCTCAGGATATAACCAGATTCAGATGAATGAAGTGGATCAGGAGAAGACCTCATTCATCACGAGCCAAGGGTTGTATTGCTACATGGTAATGCCCTTCGGTTTGAAGAACGCGGGGGCGACCTACCAAAGGCTGGTTAACCATATGTTCCATCCTCAATCGGGCGGAATGTGGAGGTTTATGTGGACGACATGCTGGTGAAGAGCCAGAACGAGGATAAACATCTGGATGACCTTCAAGAGACTTTTGATACGTTGCGACGGTACAACATGAAATTAAATCCGAGCAAGTGTGCTTTCGGGGTTTCGTCGGGGAAATTCTTGGTATTATGGTGTCGCACAGGGGAATTGAGGCAAATCCAGATAAAATTCAGGCAATACTGAACATGGAGCCACCGAAAAATATCAAAGAGGTCCAATCTCTCACTGGACGAGTCGCCGCCCTCAACAGGTTTGTATCAAAAGCTACTGACAAATGTTTACCATTCTTTAAAGTCCTTAGGAAGGCTTTTGCATGGACGGACGAGTGTCAACAGGCCTTCCAAGACTTGAAGACGTATCTCATGACGGCACCACTGTTGAGTCCATCTGTACCTGGGGAAGAGTTGTACTTGTATTTGGTAGTGTCCCCACACGCAGTAAGCTCAGCATTAGTCAGAGAAGAGGGGAGAGTCCAAAAACCGGTCTATTACACAAGCCATGCGATGAGAGGGGCAGAAAGACGATACCCGATGATGGAGAAACTAGCCTTCGTGTTAATCACGTCTTCCAGGAAGCTGAGACATTATTTTCAGGCACACGTCATCAACATCCTAATAGACCATCCCATAAAGAAGGTGATGAGCAAGTTGGAAGCTGCTGAACGGCTAGTGCAGTGGGCTGTTGAGCTCAGCGAATTTGATGTCAGATACCTCCCAAGGAGTACGATAAAGGCACAGGCGTTGGTAGATTTCATCACAGAATTCACCCCCAGCCAAGACGACCTAAATAAGGACGAAGGAAATGAAATGTGGGTGGTTAATGTAGACGGATCATCCACACTGTATGCAGGAGGGATTGGAATTGTACTGAAGTCCCCTGAGGGTGACAGGCTGGAGTATGCGGCCCATTTGCAGTACCCAACTACCAACAACGAGGCCAAGTACGAGGCTCTACTCAAGGGACTGGAATTAGCCAAGTCCTTAGGAGCGGAGTCGCTAACAATCAGAGGAGATTCTCAACTGGTCATTAACCAAGTGAATGGGATGTGTGATGTTAAGGAAGATAGAATGAAGAAATAACTCAACAAAGTGAAACGCCTTGCACGAAAATTTTCAGCCATAAGTTTTATTCAACTTTCCAGGAGGAGAATGCAGAAGCAGAAGTAGACGTCGTGGCGAAAGCCGCATCGGCAGGGGTCATAGACGAGTTCAACAATATCCAATATATGCCGAGCATAGACATCCCTTACATACAGCAGATAGGAGGAGGAGAGAACTGGATGAGTCCGATAATGGTTTACCTCAAAGATGGAAGGCTTCCAGAAGACAAGGATGAAGCGAGAAAGTTAAGGGTCAGGTCGGCCAAGTATGTCCTCATAAATGAAGTGTTGTACAAGCGAGGTTTTTCCCACCTTACTTAAGATGCTTGGCTCCTGACGAGTCAAACTATGTTCTAAGAGAAGTTCACGAAGGATCGTGTGGAAATCATTCAGGGGCAAGGTCGCTAATCCATAAAATCGTCCGTGCCGGCTACTATTGGCCTACAATGCAGGCAGATGCTAAAGCTTATGTTAAGGTATGTGACCAATGCCAGCGCTACAGCAATGTGTCTAGACAGCCGTCAGAATACCAGACTCCAATGATGGCCCTATAGCCCTTCGCACAGTGAGGACTGGACATCCTAGGCCCCTTCCCCATGGGCATCTGACAGATGAAGTTTTTGGTGGTAAGAATAGATTATTTTACCAAGTGGGTAGAAGCCGAGCCTCTTGCAGCAATCACTCAGTAAAATGTAAAAAATTTTATATGGAAGAATATCCTATGTAGGTTCGGAGTACCCAGGGTATTAGTATCTGACAACGGACGTCAATTTGACAACGCACCCTTCAGGGACTTTTGCAGTCATTTCGGGATCAAGAAGCACTATTCCTCACCCTCCCATCCACAGGCAAATGGACAAGCAGAAGTAGCAAACCGATCCCTGCTAAAAATCATCAAGACTCGGCTCGAGGGGGCAAAAGAGATATGGCCAGACGAGCTACCAGGTGTTCTTTGGGCCTATAGGACGACTGCACGAACTCCGACAGGAGAGACCCCTATTAAACTAGCCTATGGGAGTGAAGCTGTCATACCAGCGGAGGTTCATATGGCAAGTCACCGAGTGAAGGAGTACCAGGAGAAGGACAACGGGGAACAACTTCGCCTTGACCTCGATCTTATCGACGAGGTAAGAATGGATGTGGAGCAAAGGACAATGAGGTACAAAAATCTCATGGCCAACAGCATGATGCCATGGTAAAGCCCAGACGGTTCGGTGTGGGGGACCTTGTCCTCAAAAGGGTCTCCTTGGCGACCAGGAACCCAACTCATGGAAAACTGGGACACAATTGGGAAGGACCTTACAGGGTAATCAACTGCAAGAGGCAGGGGTCCTACTACTTGGAAGCCCTGGACGGGCGGAAGTTAGAGCATCCCTGGAACGCGGAACACCTGAGAAGGTACTATCAGTAATAAGCAGGGACGAGGGAAGTCAGTGGCAAAGTTACGGCTATGATTTGCGTGTTTGCTTATATTTGTGTTTGCTTATATTTGTTGCTGTATTTTTACTACTATTATGGTGTGTTACGAATAAAAGTACGCTAGTCCTTAAACTTTTGCACTACTTACAGACCAGCTTACGAAAGACGAGGCTATGTACTTAAATATCTTAATAAGGCACTAGCTTATAGGCATGTGCCATATTTGTGAACAATGTTCATGTAATAATATGGTTTGTGTTTCTTATGTATTTGATGCATAGATTTAGTTTCCATAATAATATCCACAGAAAAGAAAAAGCCTAAGAAGAATTGAAAACGTTCGGACGCAGAAACGCTCGTCCAAAGCTTTCCTTTAAAAAGGATAAAGTAGAGAAAGAAGTTAAGGCCTTCTCGTCCAAAACTTTCCTTTAAAAAGGATAAAGCAAGAGAAAGAAGCCAAGGACTGCTCGTCCAAAGCTTTCCTTTAAAAAAAAAAGGATAAAGCAAAAGGAAAAAAGCCAAGGCCCACTTGTCTAAGAAAGAAAAGTAAGCCTTAAGGTATAGCATTCCAGAGGTGAGCACTCGTCAAGACGAGAAAACATAAACATTATAAACTGCTTTCGAGAAGACGAATAATAATTGCCTAAAGGACAGGCAAAAGTAATGCAGTCATCATCAGTCCTAAGTGGGTCGTCTATAAAAAGATTGTAGACGGTCATTCAACACTTAGAGCATTATTTAAAAGACAATTGCATAAATGATAACAAACAAAGAAGATATTCTTTAACCTGAAAAGGGTAGACTGCCACCGTCCAAAAACCCTTATAAAATAAGCATTAAAAGACATTGTTCATAAACTCGTTTAGAACACTCTAGACAAGGAAATTATACTTGAATACATTTCAAATTCTTAAATACATTTTAAAAAAAAAAAAAAAAAGAAAGAAAGCAAAGAAAGCTAGGCGACAATGACAATTGGTTAAAAACAGAAACATCTTCTTCAATAGGAAGGGGCATCAGCGTTAGGGTCGTCCTGGGCTGGTCTGGTGGAAGCGTCGTCCTCGATGTTGACATCGTCTGAGCCTGTGTGGACAAGAGAACTTGTAGCAGCAGCAAGGTTGAGTTTAATGATGCTAAAGTCAACTTCAGGAAAGCTGTCCATAGCGTCCATCCTAAAGTCCTCAAACCCTGCTGCGTAGTTTGTGTCCATCAGGTCAGTAAACTCTTTGGACGCCTCGAATTCCTCCACTGCCTCGTCTTTAGCTTTCTTTAGAAGAAGACTCAGCTCGTCATTCTCCCTTTGAAGAAGCTCCAGACGGTCATCCTTCTTGGCAGCGTCAGACTTCAGCTCCCCCACCAAAGCCTTCAACTCCTCAGCCTCGTCCTTAGCCTTGTTCGCCACCTCCGCCCACGTCCTACAGTCATTCTTGATCTCTTATATTCTTTTCTCTAGAAGGATCCTCGTCCTGTCCATCTTTGTGGCCTGCCTGGACGCAGCAATGAACTTTGACATTGCCTACATGGAAGAATAGAAAGTTCAGAAGATAGAATGGGCAAACATGGATGAACCAAGACGAGGAAAAATGCTCACCTTGAAGAGATCGTGGACGCCAAAGTGCTCGAACTGTTTCAAGGACATGTCGTAGCACACAGCTACGTCCTCGCCTTTCACAGCCTCTTAGAATCGTTCCCAAGTCAGATCCTCATTCTCCAATAAATTGGTAGAAATCCTTCGAGGCTGGGACAAATCAAGAGCAGGAGACTTGGACGGAGTGACGCTAAGGGGCGTGGACGAGTCTACGTCAACGACTAGGACGGGCGGCTGGGAAGGAGGATCAGGCCTAGCAGTTTCAGGCCTGGACGACCCAGACTTAGCCTTCTTCCTCGACGACTTGGCAAGCTAGCCAAGTCCACATGCTTAGACAAGCTCTTCCTTTTTTCTCCAAAAACAAGACGAGGTTGGGGTTGAGGTTCAGATCTAGCTGCCTCGTCGACCACTTCATTCCCCTTGTTTCCCTTCATAGTTGCCATTCCTAAATAAAAATAATAATAATAATAATAATAAAACAAAAATGAAAAACGCATATCTTAAAAGGAGCACTCACGTCTACGGGTAGTTAGCTCGTGTGCTAAAGCTTCGACGGACGATTCAGGGTCGAGTCCCCACTTGTGTAGACGCTTAAGGGTCACTAACGAGTGAAAGTCTCGTTCAAAATGTAGACGGGCCCTGTGGACGCGATCTCGGTGGAACTTGCTCAAAGAAGGTCGTCCAACGGCTGGAAAGGGAAGAAAGAAGTTATGGTTAGACCATCGTCCAAAGAGAGTATAATAAAAAAATTTAAAAAAAAAACAAAAATGAAGAGCATAACATACCTTCTGGACGAAGGTTCCCTATGTCTCCAGTATAAGAGCAAACGAGTCTCTACCAACCTCAACGGGATGCCCTGCCTAGAAACCAGAGATGAAGAAAAATTCCGTCTTCCAGTTTCTGTCAGACGAGGGCAAAGACTTAATCAGTCTACAGTCATTGCCCCTGGCTATGAACTGATGGAAGCCTCAAGATTGATTTATCTCGGAGGGTTTATAGCAGTACAAGAACTCGTCCACGGTGATAGGACGGTCCCCGTCAAACACCTCCATCCATAAGACTTGCATGGAGACAATTAGTCTCCATGCGTTGGGGTTAAGCTAACACACTCCCAAGCCCAGCCTAGTGAGTAATTCCCTAGCAAAGGCATTCAAAGGAAGTCTAAGCCCCCCCAACAAATAAGCCTCAGAAACACCTATCCCAAAACGAGGCTGGCAACACCATTCACCTCGGACAGCTAACCTAGGATTTAGATCATCAGGAATCTGAAACCAAGTCCTAAGGGCATCTAACCTTCTCTCGTCTGTTCTAGAAGGAACCTCTAGAGCACAACTATACACGGTTTCCCGTTCGTCCAAAGGGGAGGACGGCGGGGAGCTCGTCGAGGTGTCAGCCCCACAGGCTGTCCTCGTCCTAACACTCTCTTGAAAGATTTCTACGGGGATTCCAGGAACACCAGATGTGTATTCCTCAGTTGTATGACCACTACTACTACTAATATTACTAGAAGTGTCATAACTAGAGTCGTCATAATACTCGTCTATGACCTTGACCACACTGTCACTAGACGAGCAGGAGGCCATTGAAAATGTCCTAACACTTATAAAGGAAAGCTAAAATAAGTGTAGAAAGATTACTTGGCTCTAGACGAAGGACACTAAGGACGCTGAGGATATTCTTAGACGAAGCGACGGACGAGAGTGTCAAAACAGAAAATTTGAAAAAGTGAAAGGGGCATGAGAGGGAAACCACTATTTATAGGCAGAAAAGTCTCGGTAACCGCAATGACGGAACCAACAAAAAGGCGACACGTGGCGCATGCCTCGAAGGAGTAAAAACAGATGACTGACCCCCTATGGATGTGCGACACGCAGTGCATAAAAAAAAATAAAGGGGAAGGAACTCGTCCTAAAATTTGTCGATACGTTGCATAACTCCTGGACGAGGGGCAACTGATGTAGGACGAAAACACTGACCATCCCTGGACGGTCATCACCTCGGCAGCCGTCCAGGAGTTATCCTCAGAACGAGGGTAACGGGTAAGGCCGTCCTGAGGATGATGGCGAAGCTCCATCCCTCGTCCATGGGATGCGCAAAGCTTATCCCAAGAGGACTCGTCCACATAAAGATTTGTGGACGAGGATGCTATTGGAATTATCAGGCACACTCGACGAAGGAATTCCAGGACGAGGATATCATACTTAGGAAAATCTCCGAATACAATGTGATAATCCCTTATCCTACGCATAACTGTCATATATCCGTTGTGAAATAGAAATGTAACTCCTAAACAGTTATGGCAGTTACATTTAATCCTTTTGCCTCCTCGAATCTAGGGGAGGTTCCAGTATTCAATAACCGTCTATGGGAACACTATATAGACACTGATTCTGACAAAGCAAAGGTATGTGAAACTTACTCCAAAAAAGTTGGAACTCCAAGAATATAGAGAGAAAAACTAACTTTGCCATCGGACGGTTTTTGGCTGGCAGCCCCGGTCACATTTTGATTCGCTTTTCTTTTTCTTTAGGCTGCAGAGAGAGCAAGTGGTTCTTTCAAGTTTGAAGCATCCAGCCTACTGATCTTCTTTGCATCATCAAAGGTAAAGTCTAATCTACTCATTTTAAAATAGATAGATAGGATTTTAGCAACTCCATAGTAGAGTTATTCAAATAAGAGTTATCCTAAAAACTTTGGAGGAATTTTTTTATGTTTAGACTCTATAATGAAATTATTAGGAGTTATCTTTTTTTTTTTTTTTTAAGAAGATACTCTATTAGGAATTATTGGACATTCCTATTACTATTCAATTATAATTAGTAAAGCGGAGTTCAAGTATAGCCCAATTGTAATTGCATTCTTCTTCTTCTTCGTTTTTTTTCCGTAACAAATAGGTAATGTTATAATGGCATCCCATGTGCAGTACTCTTTGTCTATAGTTTGAACCTCACCTACTGCTCTACTGTTTACTTATCTCAAAAAGAGTAAGTCTAGTGTCATAAACTTTTTCACAACTTTGTTACAACTTTGTTATGTGACAACTCATGAATGGTGAATCATGGACCCACATAAACCCATTATTTTATTTTCATCGCTTATAACTCGCCATGTAGAAAAGTTATGGCAAAGTTGTGGAAATTTTGTGGCACTAGACTCTCTCTCTCAAAAATAAAATACATCACTACTCTACTCTTTACTTATCTCAAAAGTAAAATATTATAATTAGTAAAGTAATAAGAAAAGTATTGCTTTTTTTCCATTTGACTTACCTCTAGATTCTAGTACTTTTTTAGTTGGAATTTCCTTTTATTTTAATGAGAAATTACTACATTACTCACTAATTAAATAAAATGTGGAGATTAAAATCTAGGCAAACAATGTTGGTCCCTCAAGTTTACCATGTATATGCAATCGGTCCCTCAGGTTTCAAGTGAGCACAATTAGTCTCTCAAGTTTTAAAACTGAGTTGAATTAGTCCTTTTATTAACTGTCGTTAGTAGTATTACTTACGTGACTAACGGAACAATGACTTGGCATTTTTTTTTAATGATATAGCTTTTTTTTTATTACAAATTACAAAATAAATTTATAAGTAAAACCAGTACCAAATTAGATAACGGAACAATGACTTGACTTTTTTTTTTTAAGGATGTGGCTTTTTTTATTAAAAATTACAAAATAAATTTATAAGCAAGAAATTCACAAACCAGTACCAAATTAGAACCAGTATATGCAATTGATTCACAAACCCACCGCTTAAAAAAAAAATCACAAACCCACCCACGAGAGAGAGGGATTGAGTAAAGAAATTCAAGCATAGACCCACCACTAGTAGAGGCCCAAGCCTTAGTGGTTGCTACCAACGACAACCCAAGCCCTAGCCACCGCTTGTGACAACCACTCGCGTCCTTGATTCTCTCGCACACCGCCTAAACATTGTGATGTGAAGGAGTACAACGAAGTGTTTTTATTCATAGATTATTGTTTTTTTTTTTTTTTTGGTCAATGTACTATCTCATGTGTTAGGACCAATATCACAATCTAATGCCTTATATGATATGGCATTGCTTCAATGTTTTGGCTCAGTTTACAGTTGGGCTTATTGGTCCATGTATGCTCAAAGGTCACCCAGGTTATTTGCTTGTCGTTGATGCTAAATAGTTGAGGTACCAAAGACAATTTGATGCCACAGGAAGCTCACGCAATAACACATTCACAACAACATTTGTCTAACATTTTTGTTGATGTGAGATGCCGTCATCTTAATACAACCATTTCACAAATGGCTACTACTGTCTAGCTCAAACAAGATAGTCCAATCATGAGCAAGGGGCGGCTAGGGTAGAAAATACTTTTTTTAATTTAGTTAGTACCAAGTTGTGTATATTGTTTTTAACGTGAAAACTATTTTTAAAAAAAATTTTAATTAAAAAACATACAACATCATTAAAAAAATGTCAAGTCATTGTTCCGTTAGCCACTTAAGTAATACCACTAACGGCAATTAGTAAAAAAATTAATACAACTCAGTTTTAAAAATTAAGGAATTAATTATGCTTACTTCAAACTTAAAGAACCAATTACACACACAAGGTAAACTTTAAGAACCAATAGTATAGTTTCACCTAAAATCTACTATCATTTGTCATTGTATATTTAAAATAATAGAAAATGTTCAATAAAAAAAGTATTGAAGGTAAGCTAAACCCTCCCTCTTTTTTTAATGCCCACAAACTTTCTTCTTCTTTGTTGACGCAAATGCCCACTAACTAAAGTAATCTGTAATTTATTTAACTTTGGTTTGCAAAGCCAGTAGTCCCATTCGACAAATGCAGAAGAAAGATAAATTAAAGTAGATCAAATGAACTTTTTTTTGTTGAGAGAGAGGGTTTAGGAGTCATGCTTTTGGTACCACGAACAATTTTGGATGGAAACTGCTCTATTTTCCGTGCTCCATAAAGTAATATCCTTGCATCATCCATTGTATTAGGCAGATGGCCCATTTTGAATCACGGTCCACCAGCTCTTGGCTATTATCACATTTGTCGTGATATATTTTTCAACTAACACTTCTTTTTTAATAAAATTCCAAAAGATATAATCACAATAATATGAATGATCTTGAAGAATAATCTATCATCTGCCCAATAAAGTTTTCCTGAAGGAATCTCCTTCCAACCCTTTATGTGGTGAAGAATAAAATTATTTACGCCATACTATTTAAACAAATCACATAACTCGATAAATTAAATAAGTCATAATGACTGAAAAGTATAAGAGTATGATTTTATCAATTGCCACGTAGTGGTTTAGATGTAAACTTTTTCCTCATAGATTTAACAACATTTGAAGTTACAAGCCTAAGGACAATATGGCCCTGAGTATTGTCCAAAATTTATTGTACTCCCAGTGTATTCTATAATTTTCTGCTAAGGAATGACACTTTCAATGAAAATTTTGGATGAAACTAAACCTGACTGCTTGCTCAAAGTCTTAACAGTGAATCAATTTATAGTCATATTCATATATATAAGATGCCCCGTGGAAAGAAATATATATATATATATATATATATATATATTTCCACAGTAAGAAAAGAAGGATCTATACCTTGACTGGCTACTTTTGCAATTCATTCTCAAATTCTAAGCTGTATTACTACAAAGCTGGCTTCTCACAAGATGAGAGATGAGACATACTTGAGGAAGAAATTAAACCAGCTACTTCATCCACATTTGAATCAGGAACAAAATCATTCATACATTCCTTCCACCACTAATGTTGTGTACATTGTCATTGGGGTCATACAGATCAGATGCTTTCTCCGTCTTCAACTCCTACAATGTTTGAAAATAAAAAGAAGAGACAAGATGATTAGTTGAAAAATATGGGAAACCATTCCAGAACTACTTTGGGGGAGAAATGCTTTCCCTGTAACTAAAAATGAATATAACTATGGTCCCACAACTTAATCTGCCTCTTTTGAAGAAACTTGCAGAGGTAAAGCAGTTCAATCAGATAGTGACAGTTCCAAAGTGATTGCAGAACTGGAGGTAGGAAGATTAAGATTATGTATTTGCTCCCCAATTAAAAAATATCTATAAGATGTGAGGTTCCCCGTAAGGCCAGACATCTGATTTTGATGATGCCTATCCATGTCATGGCTAATGCACAATTTCCTCAAATGTTGGGGATTTTTTTTCTTTTTTTTTTTTATAAGAAAATATAAACATAAAAGACAAGAATGTAATCGCAGAAAACAGTTCCGTGGACCAATGTTGTATAAGATCCACAGGTTCCTATCAAGATGCGAAACACAAAATTGCTCTTGGTCAGTTGGTCCAATCATAGCATCACCAGTCAAAGCTGTTGGCATTGGATTCCAAGCCAGTCTTTTTGCTTTTAGTTTTTATGAACAACTTTTTAAAATCTCACTTTTTTCTTACTTTTTTTCAATTTTTCAAAATACAAGTATACTTTAGCACACTTTCAGCAAAAAACAAAATAAGTTGTTCCAGTTAAGTCATACACTAAAAAGAGCATATATACCAATCAACAGACAAGAATGTAATCACAGAAAACAGTTCCGTGGACCAATGTTGTATAAGATCCACAGGTTCCTATCAAGATGCGAAACACAAAATTGCTCTTGGTCAGTTGGTCCAATCATAGCATCACCAGTCAAAGCTGTTGGGTAAATATTTTTCACATATTTAAGATTAAGTGTCTGTTTGGCATTGGATTCCAAGCCAGTCTTTTTGCTTTTAGTTTTTATGAACTTCTTTTTTAAATCTCACTTTTTTCCGACTTTTTTTCAATTTTTCAAAATACAAGTATACTTTAGCACACGTTCAGCAAAAAGCTAAATAAGTTGTTCCAGTAAGTCATACACTAAAAAGAGCATATATACCAATCAACCTACAAGGCTACAATACAATAAGACTAGCGGAAAAGATTAACCATTACCACTCTTTCTGGGAGATTTTCGATAAGAAGTTGAGATGCACGAGCATCCCTGACCTTCAAGTAGTTATACATGACAACACCACTGAGAGCTGCAGAAAGAGAGAATTAGTTCTATAGTAAACATAAATATCAACTAGAAAAAAGTTTAAGTTGAAACAAATGACATGCCAAAAACGTACCTATTGCATAACCAATTATGTTGAGCCCAGTGATCACAGACTCAGGAAATAGAACAGTTGAAAGGGCAATGAGAATCCAGTCTTTCAAAACTCCAGCAACACGGATAGTTACAGCTCCAGTTCTACCAATTACTAAGAAAATTGAGAAGTTCAAAGCTAGAGCACAAAGTGCATTTGAGAAGAATATCCAGAAATTGAACTGAATCTGGGAAACTTCCATTACAGGCTTCTCTAGAAAATACCAAGGAATAAACAAGAAGACAAAGCTGCACATGACAATGGATGGGAATGAGCAATTCAGCAGAACAGCATAAAAATATAATTTTACCCACAGACTGCATATCAACTGATTTATCTGGAATCAAATACAGAGTCATTTTTATTTTGCTTTTCCCACACTCCCCAAAATGTTCTTCCCTCAAGAGTCGCATTAAAATTTAGCAGCCCAAGGAACAATGCATGAGAAGAGCACAATTTAAGGCAATGTTGGAAGGAAATAGCTGACTCCCATCATTCTCAATATCATAGTAAAGTCATAGATGACACGAAGAAGTGATCAAAACCATGCAAGATAAAATACCATCAATAAATGATCAAAAAGATCAGAGGCACCAGATAATATTTCAGGGACACAGTGGATACATCTCCACACATGGCTGTGTCCAGTTCGCTCCTGAACTAAACACAAGCCGGATCCACAATTCAGTATAATAATTTATTAAAGATCTAGAAATATACTGAAGCAAATGAGTGATTTAAGCTGAAGGAAGAAAATGGGCCAAAGGAAGGCCAACAATGACATGAAAGTAGTGAGGAGGGGCATTATTGTCAAAGATGTAATAAAGACTAAAGAGGATTCATGAATCCTCAATTAGTTTTTTTTCCTTTGGGTGGGAGGGGGGTTAGCCATAACAAGATCAGGTTATTTAAAGATCTGAACTATCACAAAAGAACCATTCATGCTTGAATCAACAATTCAAACCCACAAATGGGACTATCATTCAAAGGTTCCAAATACATGAGAATGATATACCTGCATGGAGCTATGTAATATAAGCTGGTGATAGGATTTAAAGTTAAGCCCTTCTTCTGAAGAAGAACTTGTGTTAAGACCAGCCTGAGAGCTTCACCAAACATTCCCATGACCTGATAACCCGTACCCAGAACATTAAAGTGAATTTCCCCATATGAGGAAATGACAACTCCAACACTGACGAGCACCATGTTCAAGAACACATCACACCTTAATTTGTCAGTGCCACAAACAACCGCAGTGAGGAATGTCGCCACTGGCACTGTAAAATCCAGATTTTAAGATGTATTCACTACTTAGCCATTTAGTAGTTTCCCAAGGCATAACAATGATATACAAATACAGAGTCTTAACATACTCAGGGATTTAAGCATCTGGATGAAGGCCACAGAAATGTACAGATAAGCAGTATTGCCAAACCTGTCCACAAAGAAAATGCATTAGAGATTTATTAATATACAATTAACATGTGAGAACCAACATGAAATCCATGCCATTGAGGATATGGAAATAACAAGTTACAGATTGAACGCATTATTAATTTCGATAAATCTACATTATGATGCAAAAGCAAGTATTCAAGTCATGAACACATTATCTCATAAAAAATTCCTAATGATCAAAATCAATTGTCTAACATACATTTTGAAGCATTTGATAATTAAAATTTTTAGCCCAAGAAACTCTACGTGAAATTTAGATTTCGATAATAGCAAAGAAAGAAAATAACTACCTTAACCAATCAATTGCCTCAACCAATCCTTTCTGCATAACGATGGAATACTCACAAGGCACAAAAAACGACTCTCCTTGCAATCCAGGAGAACTAGGTAGCGTTGTTCACAGTTGAGACAATCTTAGGCAATTATTAATTTCAAAGTTACACATAGAACCACATTAAGAAGTAACTAGCTAAATTTAAATTGTTGCTCCTTGTCTAAACATAGGAAAAATAAATGAAGAAAAGCCTCAAGATAGCATCCTGGAATTGTCCCCATCTGAATGGAACACAGTAACTGGATTCAAACTAGAAGTCTAACTCTACAATATACATTACTTACCATAAACTAGATGCGAAGAAGGCACTTATAGGAATGACACATGTAGCATATCTGCAAAGCCAGGAATATCCCTTAAGGAAGAAAGTCTTGATGACACATAAAAATAAAAAAATCAAAGTGCATGTCACAAGCTTACATTTGGAATGTCATTTTAATAGGAGAAATGACCTGCACCAATAAAAAAATATCAATTGTTTGGCCAACAAAGAATAGCATAAAGGGAAAACAATGCAGGAAAGAAAAGGTAGACCTAGGCACAGAGAACAAATTAAACAGATGAGAAGAAAGTGGAAAAAGAAAAGGGATGAGACCTAAACAAAGAACATTTCAGAAAGTTAAACAGTATATTTCAATCTTCATTTGTCCCCATACTAGCTCTTTAATATTTACATCTTTTATGTGGGACCACATCATACCTGTCTTCCTTTTTCATGTCCTACAGGAAATCATTTCTTCTCTTGTATACAAGCAAACTCAACCTAGGATCCCAAATCTCAACCTAATATAAAACTGAACATAAAGCACTCAAACCAACTCCACTCAACTTAAGCATAATCCCATCAAATTGGGTTGGGAACATGTTTTGAGACTTAGTTTACCACACTGTTGATACACTGAGGTCATATGATAGCTTGTTCAAATACAAAAACTTGCACTAGTATTTTACATTTTTATGCTAAATCTTCCAATGTGAAAATTAAGACCCTAGAAGTTCCAAATGCCGGAAATCATAAGATGAACAATGATCACCAATGCAGTTAGATGGGAACAAAAGCAAGAGAGCACATATCACAAAATTGTTGCAACCCCCATTAACGCTAGAGTTGTGTTACCAAATCCTATGTCTACTACTCAGGGTTAGTCTATCAAATAAATCTTCACCACAAATTTTTTTCTACAAAGTTCCTTATAATTACCAAAAAAGAATGGCTGATAGCATCAAACATAGTGAAGAGAAGCAGAAAGACTATTCAAAGTGAAGGCATCTCTAGTTCAGACGGGATCCTATGTGTACCTTGAAAACACGGATGAGAAGGACTGCAACCACACCAGAAAATCCCATATGAATCATAGTAAGGGTTATAGGATATGGAAAATTGAAGTACTTTGTCGAGAGAACCCACTGCAAATGAACAAAAAGCAAAGTAATATTCATTATTCAATATTTAAAACAAAACAAGACGAAACAAAAAGAGCTGAAAAAACAGAATGCCTTACTTTGTTGTACAAAATAACCCCAGATGAAAGCAATATGTAGACTAGAAGGTAAATATAGGTCAAGAGATGCTCCCTGCTGAGCATTGTGTCCCGACTACAATTCGTACAAAAACCCTTCAATAAAATAACTCCTTGCTTGCGAAATGCCAAGCCTCAAACACTACAAGCTTTTCAAACGAAAAATTAGGGTACGCCAAGAATATTTCCCCATAAAGATGGTGCGACTAACACTGTTTAACTGGAGATTTCCCCCTGTTCAACATACCAACTATCAATACAAAAGCTTTCACCAAAAATGCCACATTTATATCACTAAAACTTGCAAAAGAGTTACACACATTATTATCATTATAATATCATAGAGTCCAGAATGAATCCAAATCCTATAAAACACTACCTTAAGTTTCTACTAAAAAGCAAGCAATTGTTTAACATTTTCAATTAAATCAATCAAGCAACACAACAAACAAGAAATCTTTCCCTTCACCCATTGCTGTTTCAATTAGAACAATAAAAAAAGTAATAAAAAAAAATAATAAAAGTAACAACATTATGTATCTCCAGCATGGAAAAACAAACTCAAATTTGGATCATATATAATCACCCCAAAGCAACTCATATCAAAAACTATTAATTAATAATTAATCAGTAATTTTAAATAGCTAATTATTGGCCTAAAAAATTACAAAACATGACATTATCTATCTTAGCCATAATTTTTCACAGCTACATTACAAACAATTACTTCTTCTCTTTCGAGAAAAGGAGTGGAAACAAAATATACAAAATGTGAATGGGAAAAGTGTACTCACAGAGAGAGAGAGAGAGAGTCAAAGCTGCGAATCTGATTCAAAAGAGAGGGAATGGCGCAGAGAGAATGGGAAAACGACGTCGGGTTTAGGTTTTTAGGGTGAGAATTGTAGAATCGGGGTTTCGGGGTTTGAGAGAGTGAGTGAGAGACAGATCCGAAGATAGAAAGGCAAAGGCGTGTGTGAGTAATATAACCCATATACTATATATTAGCGCGTTTTTTGTTTTTGTTTATGTTTTTGTTTTTGGTTCTGCTTCGTCTTTATTGCCATAACAGCCAACATTCATTAATATATAAACTACGGTGCTTTACAGACCCATCGATGACAACGACGTCGTTTTTTGCATTCATTTGGCGGTTGAGACTTCCCTTTCGGGCTCTGACCCACAATTTATTTAAGCCACAAAACATAAAGCTTTTAAAAAAAAAAACAACAGAATTATAATACTAAAGTGCACGTTTGTGATGGCTTAATTTTAACAGTTAATTTTACCATTTAACATATTTTTACTGAGAAAGATATAGGCACAGTACTTAGATGTTATTTCTTAGGTTTTCTTCTTAAAATTTTACCATGTAAATTTTTTCTCATGAAATGAAAATGTATTTTTTAGTTAAGTAGTCATATGGCTAAATCCTAAAAAAAAAACCTAAAGAACAGCACTTAAAATACTGCATCTAAGTTTTATCCATTTTTATTACTATTTATGGGTATCACTATATTTTTTTATACTATTCATAGGTCTCATTATATAATTTCAACTAACTTTTACCTTTATCTACAGTACTTACAGTAAAAAAGTTTAAATTTTAACAAAATAAGTAGATCCCAAAACAGACCTTAATAGGTTTTTTTTTTTTTATGGAGAGAGGATAAAATACAAAACCACATTCAAATATCAAGTATAGAACTAAATATCGTATTAATCAGTGTCCTTAAATTAATTATTAATAAATTATTTTAAAAAAATATTTACATTATTTTTATAAAAAATTAATTATTTTTTCCCTTAAAAAGTTTTTTAAAATATTTTATAAACAAATGTCCTTGTTAACTTTTCCCCTAAAATATCTAATTTTTCTAAGAGCAGAGAACCTTTGATACTACTGTTTAAAAGTTCAGCTTATCTTGACAACATAAGGATAAATAGTTAAATAGTACTATGTTTCAAATGGTTGGTCATGTATTTTATTTTGAATATCTCAAAATATTGTCATATTTTTAAAATTAATGTGGTATTTGGTACAGGGTAATATTTTAAGATTCCTAAGAATGTTTAAATTTTCATGTTTGGTTGCAAATCGCGCCAAGAAATCAAATGTCAAGAGAATTTAGATTCCTCCTTTAAACCCCTTTTAGTAGGAATGTGAATTCTCTTTAAGATAAGTGGGTATCCAGATTCCCAAACTTAAAGAAAATTGTATTTATTATAAATTGATAATTTTAACCATTTTTCCTTATTATTCAAGCAATTAAGAAAAAAAAATTATCAATATCTTTTCCCTTATCTTTATATTTTCCCGCCAAAATAATATAAACAGGATAGACAACTATATTGATATATTTTTTAACAAATTTCCATTTAGGTTTCACACGTGGAAAAAACAAATTTTGAAAGGGACCCTCCATTATTGCCAGACATTCACTTTTGTTGTTGTGTGTGTTGCTCAACAAATTATTAATAGTTTATATTTTGTATTTCATTATTTATTTAGATGAAGATTTTTTTTTTTTTTTGAAAGACTTGGTTGTTCACATTCAAATCTAAGGATAGAATAGGAAAAATAAATAATTCATTTAAGATTTTTAAAAATAAATCAAATATTATCATCTCACATTCTTATGAATCTTAAAAGATTTCCAGTGAAACCAAACATAGGAATAGCTACATTCCTAGGTATCTAAATTGTAAGGAATTATTTTCCTAAGAATCCAGATACCAGGAGTAATATAGATTCTCCTGTACCAAACGCCACGTAAAATTCACTAGTTTACAAATTTTCCTATTATGCCCTACTTTATTTTGGGAGCATTTAAAAAGAAAAAATATATATTCCCAATAGACGCATTATAGTAGCTAGGAGTGTCTTTATTTTTAGATATCATTTAAAAGATAAGTTTGAATTTGAAAGTGTGGTGAGCCTTTTTGAGATTATGAGCTGGGCTTCCTCCTACCACACTACTACCCAAAGATTCTGGGTAAAAGAGTCAAGACCGGTCTGATTGCAACTCACCTCAATTCGGCTTGTGCACAAACTAGAGTCTCTTTGTTAATACCTTGGTCATATGCCCATAGAAGATGAGATTGTTACAAGAAAGTTATGACAGGCAAGTGTAATATAACAATAATAAAAGAAATGCACTTACTGTTAGCCAGGACAAGCAAAGAATTTCCAACCAAAAAAAAAAAAAAAAGAGCAATATGACAATAAAGACGCAATATAAATATAATGTCAATAATGCAGATGAGATAACACCAATATTTAATCGATAATAAAACAAAGAAGAAAATGTTAGTCTGCTGCACTTGGTTGCCTTACAGAGTTAAGACCAAGGAGGGAACCACTTCTACTAATCTTATAGGAAGATCCTGCTACAGAAATTACCCACTTTGAGAGAATGAGCCTGAATGGCTTATGCTAAAAAACTTAATCCTCAATATAGGATAGGCTTTTAGAGGGAGAGAAGGGATTAGCCTATTGGTGCATGCCTACCATCTCACTCTTGTTTATTCTCTCTATTTTTCTTTCTAACTCTCTTTCCTTTCTAAGTTTTGCTTATCTATTTATCACACCCTTCTTTCTTTTATTTTTGTGTTCTTGTTCTTTTCCTGGTTCTCGTTGTTGATGTTGTTTTATTGTGCACGACGAAGGCTTCTTTTATATTGCTTGCAATGACTAGGTTTTTACCATTTCACCCCTTAACCACTTTTGTCTGGGTGTGGGTGTCCTTCCAGACCACCCACTGGTTTGTCAGCTGTTCAGCCACCACCACTTACCTATGCTGGCTGTGCCACACCGTATTACCAAACAAAAAGTCTTATTTTGTTTGCTTATTCACCGTGGCATTCCCATCCGGATAAGGGTGGGCATTCTCTCTCACTATCCCTCATGACATGCCTCTAATGATTCCAACTCATTTTTCCCTCTTTTAGGCAATATGCAATCCAAACAAGACATTTTCCCCAAAAGTGTTTGAGTGGGAACCTTAGAATAGGCTTCCCCCTTCCCTCCACCGCCAGACCATACATTTTCTTACCTCTGGTCCATGACCCACCACTCCTATATTGGCTAGGTACAAGTTAATGGTGCTTGAACCTTGTGCGTACTCCACCTCCATGTGTGTTAGTCACTTGTCTGCTACTCATGCGTTTGCCATGACTATCATGACCTAAAAACTCATCTGTGCATTCTACTGCTCATTCTTGGCTTCTTATGGCGTGAATAGATTTTTGAGCCTTTGTTCTTTATAGCTTGCTTCTTTCATGGACAAGGCCTTGCTTAATTGTGAGATTTTCTTTCTCCAATTCATTCTTTATCCCTTTAGCGAGTCTGTCGATACCTCTGCCACACCATTTTGTCATTCCTGTTGTATCATTATTTGCCCCATGCATGCTGGACCTCTTTTAGGCCTACTGTATGCTTTTCCTTTGCTTAATTCCAGTGGCTCAGTATTATTATTGGGCTAGTATTCATGTTGTTTCGAGCTTCCTTGGCCCGTCCCATTACTTACGAGCTTCCTTGGCCCATTTTATCCTTTTTAGGCATCCTCGGCCCATTTCCTTCCCTTCGGCATTCTTGACTCATTCTAATTCTATATTCTCATGGGCCTTTGCTAAGTCTTTTGGGCTTCCTAAGTCCAAATATTTATATCATTTTCCTTTGGAGTTTATGGGCTTCTCATCAACCCCTTACTCATTTAATTCATTACTTCGGGTCTCCTTAGCTCATTCTTACTTGTTTTCTATTTCTCATAGTGTCCATGGGTTTATTACTTCTCTCTTTGGGCTCTTTTAAGCCCGTTTGCTTTTTTTAAGGCCCGTTTGCTATTTTCTAAGCCCTTGATCCATTGTTCCTATCATTCGAGTTTAATGGTTTTCTAACTTAATTTACTAACTCTTTTCCTCCCATATCATTGGGCTTCTTCCTGCTATTGGGTCTCCTTGCCAAAATGAGCATTAACAGAAAGCAAAGCTGATAGTGTTTGTATTGAATTAGGAGTATGTTTTTTAGGTTTGATTTTTTTTTATTGAAAAAAAATACCCAAACTCCAATAGTGAAACATTCATTTAATTGTTGTAGGAGTCTAGGAGCCCTTCTAATCACGTCACTTAGTTTAAAAAAAAAAATGATCCAAAAAAGGTTTATTCCTACTGATAACTTTGCATTTCAAATTTCTTATAGCTACTTTTTTTTAATTTAAAAAATTAGAATTTTTTATTACTTTGTTTAAACATGACAAACAATTTGAGATGAATGAAATAATTAAAGATTGAGATTGATAATTGTTGATGACCGTTTTGAGGCCCAATAGCAGGAAAAAGTCCAACAATATAGGTAGAGAAGAGTTAGTGGATGGTTAGCAGAACCATTAAGCCTAGATGGCAGGAGCAGTTGTTTGTAGGCCCATAAAGTACATAAATGGGCCTTGAGGAAAGCAAATGGGCCTAAAGGAGCCCAGAAAGAGAAGTAGAAAACCCATGGGCACTTTGTAACATAGCAAAGTGAGAATGGGTCACGATAGGCCCGAAGTAATGAAGTAAGAAAGTAAGGGGTTGATGGGAAACCCATGAGCCCCCAAGGATGTGGAATAAGGTAATTGGGCTAGAGGGGGCCCAAGGGAGTTAGTAAAAGCCCATGGAAATGAAGAATTAGGAAATGGGCCAAGGATGCTGGAAAGCAAATGGGCCAAGGATGCTCAAGAAGAGAGAAATGGGACAATAGAGCCCACAAGCAACAAAATGGGTCAAGAAAAACCCAAAGTAGCATGACTATAAAACCAATGACCCTATTGAGTCGTTAGGAGAAGAATAGGCAACAGGCTTAAAGAAGGTCAGTAGGCACGAGTCAAATAATATCACTACAAGGATAGCAAAGTGGTATGACAGAAAAATAGCAGCGGGATTACGGAAGGAGCAAAGAATAGGCTGAAGGAAGAAAAACCCACAACCAAGCAAGGTGTAAGGAATGAGAAATCAGAAAGTAGTTCACGCTATAAGAGGTCAAGAATGAGCGGCAAAGTGAACAGACTAGCCCCCAGGCCACGGGAAACTCATGAGCAGCGGATAAGTTTTGGACGTACACAGAAGTGGAGCACGCGTAAGGCCCAGACATCACCAACGTGTACCCAGCCAATACAAGAAGTGGTGGGTCATGGGTTAGAGGTAAGAAATGGTATGGCCTGGCAGTGAGGAGAATGGAAAGCCTATGCTGGGGTTTCTGCTCAAGTTCTTTTGGGGGGAAAATGTCCTACTAGGATGACATATTACCCAAAAGAAGTAAGGATGAGTTGAAACCACTAGATGCATGCCAAGAGGGATAGGAAGAGAAAACACTCACACCGTGGCGGATAAGAATAATTTTCTTTGTCTGGTGCTGGGGAGTGGCGCAACTAGCACAGGTAAGTGGTGATGGCTAGACAGCTAACAAACCAATGGTGGTCGGCAAAAACACCCAGACTAGACAAAGGTAGTTAAAGGCTAAAATAGTAAAAGCTAGTCACGACAGGCAGTATACTTTGCCTTTGCCGTGCACAGTGGATCAAGGAGGACGGCAATAGTAACTATTAGGAGAGAATTACAACATTGTTAGATAAGTAAGCACTGAGAAAATGAAAAGAGGAGAAAAAGAATTAGCAATAACAAAAACAGAGAAAACAGAGAGTCAGGAAGAGAAAACAGAGAGTGTAAAATGATAGGTATGCACCAATAGGCTAATCCCTTCTCTCCCTCTAAAAGCTTACCCTCTGTAAGGAGAAAATATGACTCATTTTAGGCACAATCCATTTAGGCCCATTCCCTTTGAGTGGGTAATTTCTATGGCAGGATCATCCTGTGAAGTTACCCACGTTGAGGAAGTGGTTTCCCTCCTTGGCCACACCCCCGTAGCACAATCAAACGTGGCAAACTGATATTTCATTCTTTGATTTTTCTAACTTATTGTTATTACTTCTCATCTCGTCTACCTCACTCAGAATGTGTATTCTTTTCCTGTTTTGACTAAGAATTTCTTGCTTGTCTTGCCTTAATAGTAATTTATTTCTTTCATTATTATTTTATCATATTTGTCTGTTGTGGCTCTTCTATGGCAATTGCGTCTGTCGTGGACACATGATTAAAGTTTCAGCAAATGAGGCATGTTGTTTATGTACAAAGTGGGTCACAACTGAACCGGTCCCAACTCTCCTATCCAAAAATATTCGGGCCACGATACAGCAGGAGGTAGTCCAGCCCAAAATCACAAAAAAGCCCACCACAATAATCTAGATTGGTTGTTGGTTTTTGCATTCAAGTAGTAGTAGTAATTTTATAAAAAAAAAAAATTGTGTGTAAAAAGTTTGCATTCGAGTTTTTTAATGAAAAGAAAATTTTCTTCATGTTAAATGGGTTTTCATTAATTGGAGGAAAACATGTACTAGTATATTTTTAATTTTTTTTAAAGAAAATTTTTAATTTTTGGGTTTTTTCTCTTTTAAGGAACTAAAAAAAAAAAACTAAATTTTTTTTTTTTTTGGCCTTTAAGATCCATTAATAGAAATAGGCAAAATGATTAAATTGACACAAATAAAAAAATAAAAAGACTGAAATGATAGCCACTTCTCCTAAAGGCCAATAGCTCCTTAAGTTTTTTTTTTTTTTTTTTTTTTTTTTTTTTAAAAAAAATTAAATAAAAGTTAGGGAATTCGACTCCTGAATGCTGGATCTAACATATGAGGGGAAAAAATGTCATTAGGGTCATATAGCTGCTCCTTAAGTATCTTATTGTTAACATACATAAATCACCCCTTCTGTAAACATCTTTTTCTACTTCCTGGAATTTAGGAATATGAATAGGTCATAGGTGAATAATTCTTATACTTAGTACTTTGTACTAAATCAAAAATTTCTTCTTTACTTTTGTTACAATTTCATTTCTTGTATCCAATTTTTGCAATTCTTTCTGAGTTTACATCGGTAAAATGCCTTTTGAGAATGCTAAACTGATTATAAACGGCTAATGATCTTATTTTTATTGGTTAATTTCATTTAAGAAATATGCATAAAAGTAATTGCAAGAAATGATTTCTTTTTAATAGAAATGAAAAGAAGAATTATACGTAAATTGCCAGTAAAATAAATAAACTGACATTTTAAACTAAAACAAAGAAACCCTTAACAGGCAGTTGACAGCCCTGATACAATTATTCATCACCTGGCTCATCTTGTTCGGCAATACATAAGATACTCAGCTCCGGGAGCATAAGAAAGCTATCAAAGAGCAGCTTTCATTTGGAATACTAGTTTCAGGGCATCAAATTAGGCTTCTTGATCTTCTGTAAGTTGTTATGTGACAGCCATGTGCATTTTACTTCTTAGAACAATCGCATCTTAAATTATAATTTCAGTGTTTGCTTGTTTAGACATTCTTCATTGAATCACCATGTTGTAGTTTAAGAGCAAGTCATCAATTTACCTTTAATGGATGACAAAATGAGACGAAAAAAAAAAGAATATTTATAACATTTCATTTCTGAAGTATATGCCAATTAATGGAGATACACAATGTCTCGCCCAAAGCCAACTTGAGGCACAATACTACAATGTTTTGCTAGAGTGCTACTTGGGTACACTTTTTAGGTACCCCACTATTATGGGGAAGGGGGGATGACAAACAGGGGTAAGCTACACACCAATTTAGGTAAAGATGGCAACCATTTTTGGGGGAAGGGAAAAAGAAAAAGAAAAAAAAAATTAAGGATAATTCCAGACGAGAAAAAAAGCAGCCCCACAAACTATGAACAAATAAACAGTGTGTATATAATGGAAGCACATGGAACCTTGATCAAACAATTTACCACCACTCTCTGAAACAATCCATTTGTTATATATGCATGCTCACATGCGCACACTCGCAGGCACAGAGAGACAGAATCACTAGTGTTGTGCTTCACCGGCAGGTCCAGGACGGGCGTGTAACAGTGGCTGGAGGGCTTTAACTACAATGCTCATGTTTGGCCGGAAGTCAGCTTCATATTGCACGCACAAGGCAGCAACAGCAGCCATCTGTAATTCAGACAGACAAAGGGTTAACAAAATTAGATGTTTTGTGGCCATGAAAGGGCTTGATACAATAGATCTTTTAAGGCCTAATTAGCCTTAGTTCTAATAAAGGTCGGCCAAGTGTGCATTGAAGGTTTATAACAATGCTTTCCATTTCTGGGCAGTACCTAAATCTAAGCCATTGTACCCTCTTGGGTTTTTCTTTTTTGCCTTTTATTTTTTTTCAATTGAGCATTTGTCTGTCTGTACATGTGTAAATTATTTTTGGGCGAGGACTCCACAATTGTCCTTGACACATTCTGACAACCACCTATCCCTCTTCATCAAAGGAATGGAAAGGAAAAAAGTATTACACTCATATGAGTCATATCTAACCACCTGCATAATTTATGTTCTGAGGCTGCATGTTTGACATGTTTTGTGCATTGTTAATCAGGAATACTACCAAATCAGAAATGTAGTACAAATCAATTATTAACAAAAACAAAAAACAAAGGAGGAATGCAACAATAAAAAATAAGCCAAAGTAAATACCTTTGCAACGGCCTTAGGTGGGTATTCTGAATTAAGTCTTGTATCAACACACTGCCTAACCTTGTCTTCACTAAGTTTTGGGGTAGCCTAACACATTTCAAAACCTACTGTAATCAGCTTGGGTGCATGGAACATATTTTTAAGTTGAAAATAATTAAAAACAAAGTGGATGTGCTAGATGTAAGGAAAAAGTAGGACAATTTAGTACCCATGTAACTAAACTCTGCTGTCCACGTGGTAATGTATGATCCACAGGTTTTCGCCCTGTCAGAAGTTCAAGCAGGACAACACCAAAGCTGTACACATCACTCTTGGCATTCAACTGACCAGTCATTGCATATCTGCCAAACACAAGTACAGAATGAAAAAAGTTATAAATATAGAATCATTTGCAGCCCAAGGAATATAGAATCATTTGATGCTCAGTTTAATAAGGATGTAAAAGACTTGCAACCCTTTTGAAGTTCGGTTAGCCTTAGAGAAAATGCCAAGTTTTCATTTGTCGTCACAAAATAACTAAGCAACCAAAAGGAGCACTATTTGAGTTACAAAAGGAGATGCCTATCATAATTGTTCAACAAAATCTTTGGCAGACAATTTCATGCATAGTTAAGCGAATTAATCTCCTACATGATTATATATCACACTTCATACAACAAATGATGGGCTATTCAATAAAACATGTATGATTGCAAATGTCCACAAATTGCTTACTCAGGTGCGTGATAACCAAAGGTTCCAAGAACACGAGTGGAATGAAGACGTGCAGCCATATCAGGAGCTTGATTTGATAAATCAAAGTCTGCAATCTTAGCAACATCATCATCGAAGATTAGTACATTGCTGGACTTGATGTCACGATGGATGATGTGAGGACTAGCCATTTCATGCAAGTACTCAAGCCCTTTTGCGGCCCCTACAGCAATTTTTACTCGTTGAGCCCATGAAAGAACGGGACCAGGTTGTGCTCCTTTAACTCCCTTCCTCCCTGCATAAATAAATGACAAATAGAACACTAACACTACTCAGAAACTGTGATATGGCAGAAAAATGAATCTAAACTAGAAATTGAGAAGTTACATATGAAACTTTCTTACTTCAGCATATAAATGAACCAAGAAAATGCAGCAAAAACATCAAAAATATTATTATGCCTTCAACCTTTACAGTTGCAATTTGATCTTTGATCTTCTATACCATGTAGACTAGCAAATAAAAGACCTACATACCATGTAGAATATCATGAAGGGATCCATTAGATGCAAACTCATAGGCCAGAATACGGGAATTTCCATCAATACAGTAACCAAGTAATTGAACAAAATTGTCATGCTTCAGCCTTGATACCATAGAAACCTGTAAAGTCAAGCATTAATAAAAATAAAAAGCTTAACTTATCCCATTGACATAGCAAAGATAGCAAGTTACAGTTGTCTTCTAAACCTGGGCTAAAAATTCATCGTCAGGTTGTTTGCTGGCATCTAACTTCTTGATGGCTGCAGCCTGCCCACTTTTAAGAATCCCATAATATACCCTTCCATATGATCCCTCTCCAATCAAAGTATCGGTCCCAAAGTTTTCTGTAACTTCCTTTAGTTCATCCACTAGTAAAGCAGGAACTTCAATGGGCTGAACTTTCACAGCTTGTGCACCCTTAGGTGCAGTTTCTGATGCATGATAACCTCCATCATTTCCTGCAGACCAATCCAGATTACACTAACGAAATCAGTAACTGAATGAACACACAAAAAAAATATCAAAATAAAATATCAAAAGAAAAAGAAACCATTAAAAGGCAGTATATGAGCACCATGTGTGTATGTCTGTTAAGTGTAAAAGGCATTAAGCACCATAAACCATACAGCTTAAATCCAAGTATCCAAGGTACACTTTTTAAACTCCTTTGATTCAAGTGTTTCTTAGTGATTAAGCACATAGTTGCTTGAATTAATTCATTCTTGATGCAACAACTCTAGCTAGGATCACAAATACCTGCTGAACTTTTCACCGCATATTGACCCCCAGTGTCAGCGGCTTTGTGAAAATCATCATCGTCACAACAACTGAAGCAGCTCATGATTCTTTGCCTAAAGAATACTCTTCTCTGATCAAAAAATATCAGACAAAATGAACAAAGCAGCAACTCTGACATTTATGCATGAAATTTGCAGGAGTTGAAAATATAGAACAGACTAGCTGAAGTGCTTTATGAGAAGTTGATCAACATTCAAAAGATTCATTTCAAAAATAAATGTTTAATAATGCAGTTTAAAGGAACAATATACCGTCAATCTATTCAAAGAAAATGCAATGAGTTGTTGTCATGGTTCAATAGATGCGAATGTATTACCATAGACACACAAGCAACATGCTACTATATTCCGCAATCAGAATCATGATACATTTTCCTTGTTCCACTAAAAGGATTGGCTTTAAGTAAAATAATGGGAAAAAAGCAATCTAAATTTCCTCATTTTGCTTCCTTCATTTTTGGGGTCAGTCCTCAGTTCAAGTCATAGATTCTCTGTATTCCTACTACATATAGCTCTTTATGAGACAGATTATCGTGCACAAGAAGAAGACCAAGAATAATGATGCCTATGGCAATGACAATACATGAACAATATGAACGCATGTGAAGCTAAATGAAAAGTCTAGAAATATCTGTAGCCAACCTAAGTGTCTGAATTTTAGCTATTGAATTAAGCCTTCTAGTTATACCCATGTTACAGTCTAACTGGCTACAACCTTAGCATTCCTACTCAAATCATGCTACTCCAAACCCAATAATGACAAAACTAATTTCATAAATACCTTATTGTCTATCATATACCAAACAATCCCATTAACTCTTATCTAAGTGCACGCAAATAACTACTCAAAATTCCAACACAACATTTCCAACCCTAGATATAGTTGCAATTTGCAATACCACCATAGTAGCCAAATTGACACATAAACTGCTAAAGATATCAAGTAGTACAAGTAGGAATCAGAGCAATGTTTCGACAATTATAACACGAAAAAACTCATGAAACTCCGCAAGAAATAACGGTTTACGCAAACTCATAAACGAACCTAAAATACACTTCCCTGCAACCAAAAGCCCAAACATTGCAATTGAATGCATTCAATTCTCGGCAAGGCAAGTCTGAGTAACACAAACTTGCACAAATGAGATTTGATTCAAATTCTCACTCCTATTAGTTCATCACATTAAGATACTTCAAAATTCCACAAATTCAGTCTCAAATTTTTTTTTGCATATCATTGTTCAAGTTCAAACAACCTCACTTTGCATCATATATTCTAACATACACACACACAGATTCAGCAGATCAAAACCAATCACAACCAAAAACAAAAAGTAAATAATATATATATATATATAGCGAAAAATAGTTATACTAAAAAGAACATAGATCAATCACAGGCTTTTAGATAACAGAACTAACACTTCATTTCTTACTCGGAAACTTCATCATCTACGAATTCAAAGCCAAATTTGATTCACAAAGCGAGAACTGGAACGATTTTTACGAAAGCTAACAGTTACTGAAAATTTCGAAGAACTACAGAGACCGATCCGTACCTGGAAATCGGAGAAACGATAGTACAAAAAACACGAAGAGCTCACTGTTGCTTGAATCAGTGTTGCGATTCGAGATCTGAGCTCCGAAGCCGTACAAGGTGCGCGCACGATAAGCAGAGACAGAGTGCGCAGGTTAAAAGCGCTTTTCAGACTTTTGAAGTCTAGCAAATTGAATTCAATTTTATTTTATATATACAAATTATTACAGGATTTTCCTCACAGCAATTTATAATACTTCTATTTTTACTTTTAATTAATTATTTATTTAAATTTGATAGTGTGGCAAAGTGGGCTGATGAGGTTGAGCTAGCCAGACTTGACTACACTCTAAAAGTTGAACCCTTTTTTGTGACGTGTCGGAAGCTGATTGGTTTAAAATTTGAGTGCGTTCTTTTGCTGAATTAGTCTCTTTCCAATGACTGAGAAACACCCTAATTATGTTTAAATAATACTACTAGTAATAATTAGTCTTTTTTTGTGATGACTAATTGCTTGACTTTTGCTAATGGATTACCACTATTTACATGTGATTAGTCAATCCTTAATTACCGATTTTGCCGTATCAAAAATAGTAAGGTTATTGTTAATAAATAATTTTAAGAAAGTTTTGAGATTACTTTTATAAAAAATTGTCAAAAAAATTAATTATTAATTTTTTCATAAATTATTTCTAAAAATATATAATAAACTAATGTTTTTAAAACATTTGGTAACTTTTCCCAAAATAGTATAGAATAGATTGTGATCATAGAATAACTTATGAACGGATTTTTTTATTTATTTTTTATATATAAGATAGAAATTTAATTCTAGTTTAATCTAAGTATATATGTATATGAAGTTCTCTCCTAGAGACTTTAACGCCCCTTGTCCCCAGCCCTTACACCCTACAAAGCACTTTATACTTATGAAGTGACCATTGCGCCAAGTATGTGTAGTGGTCAATGAATAGAAAATTATTGAATACTCCGAAATACTATAAATGTTTACTATCTTATTTCACATGAATTGTAGGATTTACCATAAATTTAATTAGTATGATTTTTTTTTAATATACAAGATAGAATTTCTACTATAACATAATCTAAGTGTATATGAATGTGAAATTCCCTCCTATTGCCCCCTCACACCCCACAAACACTTATATTTGTAAAGTAAACATCATACTAAGGGTACTCTATTATTTTATGAGATAAGAGAATATGTATTTATGGTACTCTAAGAGTATTCTATAATTACTCCTTATGAACTACTAAAGTAGGCTAATGGGAGAGTTTATATAGGAGAATATGATGATTTGAAAGAATTATTATCTATCTATCTGAAGTATATAACTTTTTAAAAAAAATATTTAATACCTTATTTAACAATGATATGAAATTAAAACTATAGAGATAAATTGAAAATTCTAAAATTATTCATCAAACTTGATCCCTACTAACAATTCTATACATTATCTATAATATAAAAAATAAAAATAAAAACTCTAAAAAAATTCATATCTTAAAATAAAAATTTTGAAATTTGAAAGGAAAAAAAATTCATTAAATTGAGGACACACTCAAACTATAACTAGTTTCAATTATGATTTAAAATACACGCGCTTTGTGAAAAGACTAATTATTAATCACTTTATGTTCATAATACTTTTACAACATTTTCACGACAAATCACAAGTGGTTAGTTGTTATTGGTTTAAATTTGAATCTAACACTAAGATTACTTTTTTGCCCTAATAATAACAACCAGTAACAACTTGCCACTTAGAATTTGTTGTAAAAATATTGTGAAAATATTATGAACATATCATTTCTCTTTTATTTTTGATAAACTTTTTAATTTGGATGTGAACAAATGAGTGATACATGAGTCGGCCATCAATTATGTAACTTATATCACCGTAATGTGTGGGACATGATGGGTTTTATTCAAAATAAAAGCCAAATGTCATGTTATGTCCTGATTAAATTATATAATTGTCGTTACATGATTATAGCTAATCAGGTCTCCTCTAAATGAATACTATTGTGGTGGCTTTGTATGAAAAAGAATATTGTGGATAAGGAGAAAGATTACTACCGTAACCTTGCCTATCCATGAAAAGTAATGTTCTACAATTCATCAGTGTTTCAAACTTTTTATACTCTTTTTCAAAAAAAAAAAAAAAAAGCTAAAATGTAAAGTATATTATTTAAATTTGACTAAAATTCATTTTAGTCATTTAATTTTATTTTTGTTCAATTGAGTACTTTAAATTTAAAAAGTTTCAAATTTATTCAACTTAAGTCTAATGTCCAATTTTGTTAAAATATTGTCCTTCAAAAATATATTATTTTATATAAAAAATCTATAAAACTAATAAAAATGTTTATGTACGAATACTTTCAATTTTTTTCATTAGTTTTTTTTTTGGAAAATTTTTCATTAGTTAATTGCATACTTAAAAGCAATTTTTTTTAACGATATTAGACAAAAAATTCGAATTGAATAAATTTGAAATTTAAAGGATTCAATTGAAGGAAAGTAAAGTTAAATTTTAGTCAAACTTAGAAGGTACATTTTACATTTTAGCCAACTTTTTTTTTATATAGGTTTTAGCTTAAATTATTTTTGTTTTCCCACCTTTTATTTTTGTCCTTCTAATGTGCATTTTGAATGTTTTGTCTATTGTGAATGTCATCGCAAGTAACAATTGCTTACATGCTCCAAGTTTTTATCACTGCAGTTTGGCTATATACAAATCTTATTCTTAACAGTTACGGAGCCAATTGACATTGAAAATGTTGTCGCTAATGCCGAATTTCTCTGAATAATCACTACCCATAGGAGAGGATGCCTCATGCTTGTGCCCAAAGGCGGTTGGTCAAACTGATTATCCTATAATTAGCTTCTTGGCAGCATGCTATTGAGTTGAGAATTGGGAAATGTCCCCAGAAACTAGAAAGACTTGACCTAATCAAGAGACTCCCAATTTACCAGGTCTTACATTCTTTTAGTCTTGCATAAACTTAGTCCTATACCCTGCCACAACCTAAAAGTTTTGAGTTGTTTTTGGTGAACTCTTTTGGCCTATAATTTGAAGAGCAATGTTTATTTCACGCTAATTATTGCACATAATCATACACACACTTTTTATCATGATATTATGACCTCAAATCACGATTTACCTTAATTTGGATTTGGGCATGGTGTGGTGTCATACCAAAACTTGCTTGGGTAAATTATGTTCCTTTGATTCTGATGTTAAAACTTAAAAGGTAAACATGGATAAGTTGAAACTTAAAACGGTAGTATTGCTTTAATTGGTAAAATTCTTTTGCTTTTGGGCTTCTATTAAACATTTGGATCAGAGAATATCTTCACCAATAATTGAGAACGTCCAATACGGGTTTAGTCACCAAGGTCAAAACCCATGATCAAGGCACGAAAATCTAGGACAGTTCAGAATTCGGACAATTTATTTTAACTTTTTTTGATACAAACATAATTTCCACACATCATTTCAAAATTCAAGGGGAATGGCTTGACACTTGACAGTTGACACACCATCATCTTAGAAAATTGACATCTGCACCTGCCTCACCTTTTCTTACAAGGGTGGTGTAAAATTTGGCATGTCTCTCTCTTTGAAATTATGTATAAAAACGGTTCAACCACCTATTACCGTGGCTTTGTCCTTCTATAATAGCGCTTCCTTATAAGTTATGAAAATATATAGTTTCCTTATAAGCTTTGACAAAACCTAGATTAAGAAAGTAGTATTATTTTGTAATTATAATTAATAATTATACATGTATTATTCAAGGACATAGTCATAATGGTTTTGGAAGAATCTCTTGTCAGGTAGGAGACGATCTAAACAAAATCTAAGCATGTTATAATTTTTTTAATAATCAATCTGCCACCTCCAACTGCTTGAGCTGCATACAAAAACAATTATTTTATTCAATAATTTGTCATATGTGAGAGTGTGTTTTGATACTGCTTATTTTGTTGAAACTGAAAATTTATTACTAAAATAAATAAAGATAAAAGTTAGTTGAAATAGTACAGTGGGGTCATGAATAGTACTAAAAAGTGTAGTGAAGCTCATAAATAGTACCAAAAAATGTATAAACAATACCGTGGGATCCATCATTTTTTCAGCAAAACACGAAAAAATTTCGTCCCAACACAATCCAAGAATCAATCCACAATAAAATTAATTATAATTCCATTCCCTTTTGTTACAATCTCTTAGATTTATTTTCTTCGGCTTTTGGAGTGAGTCTATGGCCCAAAAAAAGAAGAGTATAAAATATTTGCATGGCTAGTCCAGGTGATTTGTCGGGTCGTGTCATCTGAGGGCAGAGGTTTTCTTCTCTGTTTGGTCTCCTAGCTACACAAAAACAATTGACAATTGTGAATTGTTATAGAATATAACAGGTTGGAGAAAATTGAAGAAGATATGCTGCCTATTCTTGTGGTTGGATTCTTTGGCTCATGTCATGTGCCCATTACCTACCCATACGCAACGATTACAAAAACCAAGGTCATGGTGAAGAAAAATGACAAAAATAAAAAGAAAAAAGAATGGATAAAATCTGTTACAAACTTTTTTTTTTATACAGTTAACATGATCAAGAGCACTTGAGCTCAGTCAGTGGAATATTATATAAAAAAAATACAAAAAGAAAAAAGAAAGAAAGAAAGAAAGAAAGAAGAAGAAAGAAGGAAGCAGGAGAAGAATATGGTAATAAAGGGTACATTATGTTTTCCAAAAAGTCTGGAATGAGAGGTACTATCATTCTAATTTTCATTTAAGACAAAGTTTAGCTCTAAAAAAATTTAGAATTATTTCTTAAATCCACTATGTAGCAATTTATAAAAAAGTCATGTGATTAAAATTATGTAAATAAGACCTGTTACAACAAGTAATATTGCAACAATAAAAATAATTAAGGTAATATATATACTATTGCATCTGTGGGTTGTTTTTTGTTGTAATATTAACTTAAATTTATTACATCAATTAAGATTGTTGCAAGAATTACTTTATTACATCTAAATGTGTTGTTGTAATAAGTAAACATTATTTTGTTTTGAAATATATATTTCAAAACAAAATAAGGTTTACATCTAAACGTGCTATTGCAATAAGTAACCACTTATTTCACATCAAAATATATTGTTGTAATAGGTGAAAAAAGACCTGTTACATGTGTTTGATTGTAAACTCAATATGTTATGTATATATATACTATAATTTGGAATGTGGAATGGATTGTTCATGATATTGTTGCTAGAGTCCGAATTACTGTGACAATTGACAATTACACCTATCTAGTTGTGCACATTTTATATTTCTTCATTTCCAGCTCTAAATCCCTCAAAATGGTCTCCTCTCTTTTCCCTCTTTTTCTTTGGCTAGGCAAATAGAAGAAGCGGAGAGGAAGTGAGATTCAAACTTCAGTCATTAGATATCACAAAATGTGTCAATATTATATTCGCCAATGCTTGAATCCTTCTGAAAACAATAAAGTTAATAGTTATGTATATTAAACTTTGTATGAGAGAGAGAGTTTTCACTTCATAGATTGACCTAAATATTAAATCTTTGCATACTTGTATGTTTATTTATCTAAGATATTAACAGAGTGAGAGTTTCTTTTGTTCCTAATCAAGAGGGAGAGTGTTTAACAAAATACATGAAATATTATTAAAAATTTTGTTAATAATTAATAGCATTGGAGCACTCGTTAAGAACAAATTTAATGAGTCCTAGGTCTGTATTGGGAAGCAAAAATAAATAAACACTTTTTTAATTGACTCATATACTGTAGCTCCTCAAAAGAAGGCGATTGATTATAATGAAAAACTCAACTTTAACCATTAACATTGACCACTTGACCATGTTACAAATATAGATAAGAAGAAAATTTCCCTACATTAATTTCATGATAAAGCTAACTTGCTTATATACCTTGAAGTTCGTAGTGGTGATTGAGCCCAACCCATTTTAGATCCGTTTGAGTTGGAGCTAGTGAACGAGGTAATATTTTGCAGGATTGGAATCTGGTGCAAGCAATTCATCCAATCTCCTCACAATTTTTTTTTACTTTTTTTACTTTTACTCATTTTTATATTTAACGGATAAGATTTAAAGTTGTTTTTTATAACTTTAAATTTTAACCATTCATGCTAAGAGTGTATTTGAATATTACTTATTTTGCTGAAATTGAAAACTTATTATTGAATAGTTAGTGTGCGTTTGGGTGAGGATTAAAAATTAAAATTATTTAACTATTTAACTTATTTTTGCTACTATTTATAAGCCTTACTGCACTTTTTGACATTATTCATGAGCTTTACTGTACTATTTCAAATAACTTTTACTTTTATTTATAGTAATTTTAAAATAATTTTCAATTTTAACAAAATAAACGGTATATAATCACTCAATGTGTAATACCTAGGTTCACCTTAGAAACCCTGCACCACTCTTGACCTTGTCAGTTTCTGACTGAGCCACTGGCAAGACCAACAACTCTCTGGCACTCTGGGCTATATAAGTAAGATTATCTAAACCCTTTTTCTTTTTTTCTTTTTAAAGGAGAAAAAACCAAATTGTTTTAGTACGACAGATTTTCTTCTTTCTTAGATATGCTTGCGTCCAAAACATTATTGGATTGCTGGGACAACCAATCAATATCACTCTCCATTATTGGTGTGCTTGTAATAATAAACCGTTAAAATGGTTAATAATTCAACGTTTCATATTTCATGAACCTAATTATGTACTTATGATTGGATGAATTTATTTTTTAATATTTATTTTGTTTGAAAAACCCAGCTTTATAATTGAAACTACAAAACATGAGTTCTTAAAAAAGTGTCTCCTAATCAAACCTAAGCAAAGAATAAACTAGAAAATAAGATCATCCAATTTGACTCTTAATATATTCAAAAGGGGAGTCCAATATTTAATAATTTAGAAAATGAAAAACTGAAGGTTAATGCCCAATGTTTGTTTAAAATATTAGTTTTCCTTGGTTGCATTGCATGTACTTTTAAGGGTAATTGGTTTTTCACCATGGAAAATAAATAACCCATCATTTCATCAATTCATTTTATTGGTAATAAGGTTGACACTTGTCAACCACTTAAAATTTGCTCTCTCTCTCTCTCTCTCTCTCTCTCTATATATATATAAAAGATGTTTTTTTTTTTTTTCATGAACAAAAATGGGAGTGAGAGTGACCGGTTTGTTTATAAAAGCAATAAATTTAGTAATAATAGGCCATGCTTAAAATATAGATGTTTTTTAATTGCTTATAACAAATGCAAGATAGAGATTTGAACCCTACATGTTTGGAATAAGTTAAATCATAAAATTTTACCGAAATATAAGGTTTTAAACTAAAATAAAATAGATATAATTTAAAAAATAATGAATATTGATTGCATACAAATATTATGTCTCAATGTCTATGAACAATTTCCGAATCTTTTTAAGTCATGTATCATGTATGTATGGCATAATTCAATCTAAAACTCTATAAAAATGGATGCAGTTTTACTTAAGAATTGAGGAACAAATCAGAATTTCTTTTCTAATATATGTATTAATTAAGTTCACATGGGTTTCAGATATAACTAGCAATTGGACCATGCAAGTTTGGCACTTGGAGTGCTATATACAGTGAGAGCTGGGAAGGCATTGATTGGAAGTTCCAGTTAGACTTGTTTGTTTTCTTATTAAGCATTTCATTATATATCATTTAAGTGTTTAGTTAACGGTTGTCCTCAGAGCATTCTCATCAAAGAATGCAAAAATGCTAAAACTTAAATTTTAGCAAGATGTTATAATATTTTATTAATATCTAATTCTCTCTCTCCTCAGACGCTGCTCACTTTCATCACTCTCTTTCACTTTTTCAGACTCTCCCTCTCGTTCTCTAGTTATCCCTCACAACCCAGGCATCATCTCCCTCACGGTACTGAAGCAAGGTTGTATAAATTTTAATTTATTTATTCTCTCTCTAGCTCTCTATCTCTCCATCTCCCATATCTCTCTTATTTCTCTGGTAGCCTTTAGTCCTCACTCCCTCTCTTTTTCTCATTCAAAACTTGCTACCGGAGTTGGGTTGGACCGATCTGCATGGAGATCGACCTGGTGGTGCGGTTGAGATTGTACGTTTGAGATCAGCTTGGTGGTGAGGAGAATGGCATGATGGTGTGAAATCAGTGTGGAGGAGATCGGTGTGGAGGAGATCGACTTGGAGACCGGTGTGGAGATCGACGTGTTGTGTGTTTTCTTATGGTTGTTGTGGTCGGTGTCTTGTGGTTGTTGTGGCGGTTTTTTGTGGTTCTTGTGGTGGTGGTTTCTTGGTGGTTCTTGTCGTGACCGGAGTTGTGGCTGTAATGTTTGGCGAGTGTTTGGTCCATCTGGGTATGGGTGGTGGGTTTTTATTCGGGTTTTGGTTTAGGTTTGATTCTAATCGTGGTTGTGGCTGTAGTGTTTGGCCGTGGGTGTGGTTTTGGTGATAGGTTTTTGGTTGTGGATGGTGATGGGTCATGGGTTGTGACAATGGTTGTTTTTGTGTTTTGTTTTTCTAGTTGATGGTGGTATGAGGATGTGGGTTTGGGTGGTGATGAGATTGTGAGTTTAGGTTTGTGATTTTGGTGGTTGGGGATTGTGGTGGCTGTCGGCTGGTGATTTATTTATTTATTTTTATATGGTGGTGGTGGCTGGCAGTGGCTAGCCGTGGCAATGACTAGTCGTGGCAGTGACTAGTTGTGGGTGTGGCTGTGACTGAGGTTACTTGGACTAAGAAGAAAGTGATGGGTTTCATCAGAGAAAGAGAGACACACAGTGGTAAAATAAAAATAGTATTATTTAAATGAAGTTGTAAAAAAAAAATAGAATGTTTGATGTTGGGTGTATTGTAAAGCGGTATGTTAAAATTGATAAAATAGGATTTTGAGATGTTAAATGTTAAAATATTTGCATTTTTTTATGAGAATGAACTTAGAACATTTTTAAATAGAATATTTTAAAAATATTTTTATAGAAAATATAAAAACCGTAAAAATAGTTAGTTAGTATTATTTTTTCATAAATTTTTAAAAAAATATTTACCAAACGAATGTCTTTAAGACATCAATTAACTTTTCCCATCATTTAAACACCAATAAGAATAGAACTTTTTTTTTTTTTTTTTTTTGAGAAACAATAAGAATAGAACTTGATTAGGTACACTTAAATGTTAGGAGGAGTTGCACAAGCACAACATTATTTTGTACAACACGTAGCTTTCCTATAGTACTAGCTTTCCCAACCCTACTGGTAATTGGTTCCTTTTAACAGGTACATATGAGCATGTGAACTATGATTTGGCCAAAAAACAAGAAAATTGATATAAAACTCTCCAATACCCAAAACCCAACGTGATTAAACTAAGACTACCAATGAAGAGGTTTTGTAAGGTAGGTCACCAAATTTTTTTTTTTTTTTTTTGATGAATAGGTCACCTATTTTTTAATTAAATACAATAATCTCACGTTGATCGATTTACGTGTACCGAGGAGACTTTGTCAATTATTATTATTATTATTCATATAAAAGTAGTATAATCTTTGAAAGTTTCCTCTTTTATTTAAACTTTAAGTAAACAAAAGTTAAATTAGAAATATCAACAATAATATAATGGATTTTTTCTCAAAAGAAAAACAATAAATATAATGGATAACAAATATGAGACTATATTTTAAAATTTCACCACTATCAAATTATTGTAAATCATCTTTCTTTACTTATTGTAACTGTCAAATTATTTAAATAAAAAAATCAATTATAAAGCCGAAATACAATGTAGATATATATCGTAATTTAGTTAGAAATAATAAAAAAATTGATTTGTAAATAAGGATCCATGATAATTTTTTTTTAAAAATCTACATTGATAATTTGATTTAAACTTTATTTCGAGTTCAATTTGATCTAATTATTTTTATGTTTCTTGGTAATCTAAAATAATTATAAGTATATTTCATTAAATTTAAAAAATATTATTATTAGTGTATTGCTTTAAAGGATCCATTGAATTTTAAGAAATTTAAATACATAATTTAAATACTTATGAGTAAATTGAGATATAAATCAGGGTAAAGAAAAAAACCTTCAACTCAAATAAAACTTAAGGGGGTGCCGCTTTGTTATATAATAATTTTAAAATAAAGAATAAAGGTCGAAAAATCAGATATATATCACCTTTGATTTCTTTTATTATATTTTAAATATTGGACCCACCGACCCACAATTAGGATTTTTGTTTTTTATATAGGACCCACAGCATTCAGGATATTTTTCTTTTAAGAAGTGGATTATCTTGAAGAAGAACGGATTTTTAGTTAAGGTGAACTAAGGAGGGGCACTTTTTAAAAATCGGGGACAAATGAAGTTTGGAAGTACAATAAGGGACTGTTTGGATAAATTGTTTTAAAAAGTGCATTTTTTAAAAATTGTGTTTTTAAAATGTAAGTTTTGAAAATATTATTTATCAAATCACACTTAACTATTTGGTAAAACTATGAAAAAGTGTGGTTTCTATAAACTGAACATTTAGATAAAATTGATGTAAAATGTATGTGATAGGCATAATTTACCAAAATGGACATAACTATGTTGTCAAGACTCCTTTCTTATCTTGTAACTTGTATGACATATATAATAATATAATTTTTTTTTAGGTTACTGACTTGTTATAGAATAAGAAAAAGTTTTCATAAAAATTAAAAAAGTTAAAAAAAAGAAAAAGAAAAGAAAAGGACACCCACTTTAATGTTTTATATTTAATTGTGTGTGTATATATATATATATATTTTGTGCAAAAGAATCAATCCCCTAGACTCCTACCACAATTTTTGCCAATATACATCTTCTACAGGCACTACTTTTCTACTTACTTGTCTTCCTTTTCTCATCCCTACAGCGCCGCCTCCCATTAATCTTCCTTAGCTCCAATTTTTACCCTTGCCTATAAGATTCTAGTCAAGCAAAACAGTGAGGACAACTAATCCTTGCAATGAAAACGATGCAACAGGCTAAAAAGTGAACAACTGGTGGCAAACAGGAGATAGATAGAGGCAATTGGGCGAAAGCACAGAGGAGATCGATAGTGTCAAGGCAACAAATTTTTCTCAAGTATTTTGGTCATTATGCAATTTTGTGAGGATATTTTAAGAATTTTACACTTAAAAAGGAACATTGATAGTAAACTCATAAAAAAGTGTTTTTGAAAAAGCTTGACCTCATTGTGTTTTAAAAACTCAGTTTTTTAGCAACGTGATTTCTTTATAAACGCAATGCCAAACATTTGGACTTCTAGCAATTTCTTTATAAACGCTCATTTTGATTACCAAAAGCTTATCAAAATGGGCTCTTGTAACAAAGAGTAAAAAGAAAAAGATTTCATTGTCTTTTTTGGTACTATTTTTTTTTAATAATTGTACATTTATCTAAATTATTTTATGCCAAACGCACACTAATAATTCTATACATTATGGTTTGTTAATGGTATTTAAAGTCTCATTATATTTATAAGATACTGGTTTTAAAATTTCTTACCAACATCTTGGAGCCACTCCTATGAAATTTTTTCTTGTAATAATTTGGTGTATGTAAGATTGGGGGACTACATATACTTAAGACAATAGTTAGATACTTGAAGAGATCTAAATACTATTTTAAGAAATTTTTGATACCAATTTTATACGGGGCTGCATACATTCGAAGAAACAGTTAGATACTCAAAAAGATCTAAATACTCTTTTAAAGAAAATTTTGATACCAATTTTACGGGGATTATATATACTCAGTATACCCATTTAAAAAAAGTTTTAATTCCACTTTTTCCGGGGGAAAAAAAAAATCCATACACTAAATGGAGCTGCAAGTTTTATCCAAATTCCATGAAACTACGACAGAAACAAAAGAGCCTAGTACTATGATACGATACAGACATATAGAAATACACATACACATATACAACCACGCGAGGAAGAAAAAGCAAGGTGGGCATCTTTATTATCGTGAGGGCGAGAGACACGCGGTGTGCATTGTTGGACCCACCATTTCCGCAGTTGGGTGTACTGCTCTCTCTCTCTCTCATCCATGATCCATGTACTATGGTAAAGATTTAATCTATTTTTTTTTTTTCTCTTTTTTTGCTTTTTAAAAAAATTTGTTGGTTTTTTCTTTCATGTGCACCGTACACTATCTACGCCTATTACATATTAACATCTCACACTACACCACACAAACACAACAACAACAACATCATCACCATCATCATCACCATCGTATCCATCATCATCATCAGCTGAAGCAGAGAACTTGCCTAAGGAATCGTGCACTTTTCCGACACCACCGTTGATTTCCGATTTTTCAGGAACCAGTTCTGGGCAAGTACTTTGCTTTCTTTCTTAAAAGTTTTCAACATATATATATTTTTTTGTTCTGTTATGTTCTGAGCTTGTACATGATCTGTAATATTGATTTAGACTGTTTTACTTTGTTTAGATGTGGAAAGTTGAGTTTTTGAGATTTGGGTCATGGTTTTGGGCCTTTTCTAGTTGATTTTGGAGGCTTTGGTGGTTAGTTTAAGATTATTTGGTATGTGGGTTGCCCTTAATTGGAACCATGGTTGTGTCAGTGTACTGTTTCTGGACTTTTGGGGAAGAAGTGAAGCTGATTGATTAATTGAGTTTTGGGGTTGATTCAATTTTGGGGTTTGACTTTGATTTGTTAGTGGAAAAGAATTTAATTTTCTGGGTTTGTGCTGTTTTCTTTGGTGGGAGGGGGTAATTAGTGGATTGGATCTTTTGGAATTTTGGGTTTGAATCATGGAGGCTAGATTTGGAGGTGAAGCTCATCGTTTCTATGCTATGAGTGCTGCGGATTTGCGGGCCATGGGGAAGAGGACTTCGGATTGGGATTCGAATGACTGGAAATGGGATGGTGATCTTTTTATTGCCAGCAGGTTGAATCCTTTGCCATCAGATAGTGTTGGCCAACAATTTTTCCCAATTGGGTCTGAGATTCCAGTGAATGGGGGCTCGTCGAATAGTTCATCATCATGTTCTGATGAAGTAAGTCTGGGCCTTGAGAAAGGGAAGAGGGAGTTGGAGAAAAGGAGGAGGGTTATAGTGGTGGAGGATGACAATTTGAATGATGAAGAAGCAGGTAACCTTGCTTTGAAGCTTGGTGGACAGGGTTATCAGGTGACGGAGAGGGAAGTAGGAAATTGGGAAGGAACAAGCGGAAAGAAGACTAAGTTGGTGGGAAGTACTTCAAACCGTGCTGTTTGTCAAGTGGAAGACTGCGGTGCTGATCTGAACAATGCGAAAGACTATCACAGACGGCACAAGGTCTGTGAGTTGCATTCCAAGGCCAGTAAGGCACTTGTAGGAAATACCTGGCAAAGATTCTGTCAGCAGTGTAGTAGGTAAGCATTCAGTTCTTTGTTGCTTTAGATAATATTTGTAGTTACAATCACTTCTGATAATCATGTGGAAAATGTGCATTATTATTGATCACCCTGGTAATACAAGAAACATATCATAGTTGCTGAATTTCAATAAAAGATTTGAAATATGGTTATGGAGAATTTTTGCGTCTTGAAATGTTCTCAAGGTCTCCAGCCCCATGCCCAAATTTTGCTTGAGATTATTTTCCCACAGCTTGCTGTTCCTTTATATATTATCCTTGATGCAAATTCATGTTTTAGCAACAATCATGCTGTTTACATGGTTTGTTGTTAATATATATTGGCAGGTTTCATGTACTTCAAGAGTTTGATGAAGGGAAGAGAAGTTGTCGCAGACGTTTGGCTGGCCATAATAAACGGAGGAGGAAAACAAATCCTGATCCTGTTGTAAATGGAAATACGCTGAATGATGATCAGACTAGTGGTTATTTATTGATTAGTCTTTTGAGGATACTTTCGAACTTGCACTGTGAGTATGACACACTTACACTGTAATTATTAAAACTGATTTGAATTTTTTCTGTTTGATCCTTGTATATTACCTTTGCTTTTCCCCCTTGGTCATGCTTTTTGCAATGATAGTGGACGATGCTAGATTCTTGAGCTTTTCTTTCTTGATGCACAATTACTGTGTCTTCTCTGGCCCATTTGAGAATGAACTGTTAGCTGCTCAGATTTGATTTGGACTCCTGCATACCTTGTTTATAGTTATTAATTATTTCAGTAGATTAGAGATGAATTTAAGAAGAAGCTACGTTAATCAATAATTTGACATCTTGATTAAATCGTCTACTTGTGTCAATAGAAAAAGCATATGGTGACCTTTGAGATGAAATATTAAAGATAGTAGGGACCTAATTAAGCACACAATAAGTGGGTGAAAAATATGGGAGGATTGTTTGTCAACATGCAAATTTTGGTGATGAACTGTGCCTTTCGTTGAAGTAAGAGAGAAATGAGGAGGCTGGGACATGTGGAAGTATGTGATAATGACATCTTACATCGTCTGCTATTAAACATGTACCGATCTGTTTTAAATCCTGAGGATTAAATTTGTATAAATCCTATATACATGGGCTCCCCTTAATATGCTTGTTTAAATAAATTTATTACTTTTTCAGAAAGCAATCCTGAAGATTTAACTTGCAGATGTGGGAATTACCTGCCTATTGATCTTAACCTGCAAATTATTTTTTCTTTTTATTATTTTTTATTTTTTATAGTTAAGAATAATTTTATTAAAAAAAGACTTCTTTGTGGACAACAAACAAGAAGGACCTAAGGAACCTGCAAATGATTTCTTACTTAAGCAATTGTCATCATACCTAAATGATTTCAAAGAGGAATGAACTGTTTATTTCCCTGCACTGTGATTTCTTTCCCTACTCTGTGATTTCTTACTTTTCCTACTGAATATTTATGCCCCTCACCTAGCATTTTAATATAAAAATATCTTTCATTGTTCTTATAAAAAAAAAAAAAACATTCATTGTTATTTTAATTAGAGAAATTATGAGGATTCCTATCTCACATCAATTGTCAAACAACTCAACCAAGAAATGTTATTGGTTAGATGCATTTTATTCTCCTTTATCAGATGATAAGTGTGTCTAGCACACATAATGGTTATTAGTAGTTACTGATTGTTAGAAACTATTCTCTCAGATTTCGTATGTACTTTCCACATAAACGGTTGTTTAAAGAAGAAGAAGAAGCAGTGATTTTATGGTGGTTTGATAATTATATACATAATTTTTGTCATAAATATTTGAAATGGTCAGTGAGATGCGTCTTTCCCTTTCTTGAATTGCAGCCAATAGATCAGACCAAACGACAGAACAGGATGTGCTATCTCATCTTCTAAGGAGCCTTGCCAACCAAACTGCTGAACATGGGGGAAAGGACATATCTGGGGTTTTACGGGAACCTTCAAATTTGGCATCACTTGGAAATTCTGAGTTGCTTTCTGCTTTACTCTCAAATGGTCTTCAAGGACCTTCAAGGCCTTTTAAACAACATCAACCTGTACCTGTATCTGAAATTCCACGTCAAGGCCTTAGTGTGGATGATACTAGAGTTGGAGACATACAAAACATGTCTTCAAAACCCAGCATTTTGAACAGCCCTCCAGCTTACTCAGAAGTCAGAGATAGTAGTGCGGGGCAGATCAAGATGAACAATTTTGATTTGAATGACATATATATTGACTCAGATGATGGCATGGAAGATATGGAGAGGTCTCCTATTCCAGTGAATATGGGGACTAGCTCCCTGGACTCTCATCAGTCAAGTCCACCTCAAACGAGTGGAAATTCAGATTCAGCGTCTGCTCAGTCACCTTCGAGTTCAAGTGGAGAAGCTCAGGTATATTTTCTGCTTCAGAATATGTTTTATGGACGTATATTGTGAGTGCCATTAGTATGCACAACATGTGCTGGCATATTTGTGTAGAACCAACATTAATGTGCCTCATTTAAGTTGATCAGCAAGAAAAGTGCAATTTTGTAGAGCAAAAATATCCATAAGATGTTGTTAACATAGTAAGAATTGACCTGTTACAATGTCCCCACCCTTTTTCTCACTTTTATACTAGTCGAAATGTACTATTTAGATTCTTAATTGACATACAGGGATATTGTTATGGTGGAAGTCACTATTAAAATGATGCGGGAGTATGGATACAATTCATTTTGTAGTCAATTGTATGTTATATTAGTCCATTGGATTTTATTTTAGGTCTCATTAGTTAATTGGGTTATTTTTATTTAATTTAATTTCCAAGAGCCCAAGGGTATATTTATAATTTATTAATTGGAGTTTCTTAAGTTAATTAAAATTATGGTTTATTCCTAGTGGTCTATATAAGCAAGTTATTGTATACCTACAACAAAGTTGACAGTTTGCTTGATTAATAAAATTTCCGTTGGAATGTTCTGGTGTTGATTCCAGCCAACTCTAGGCATTAATTCCTAGGTTACTTTTATCTTTTAAAATTACTTTAATTTAAGAGTTGTATCAATTATAGTTTTGTCCTGCATCATTAAAGGGGTACTCCTTGTTTTTGTGTTCAAGACCCATGTCTATAGTCTTGTGACATGAATTTTTATTTATGAAATGTTGTCTCTCATTCATTTGCCTTCTAGTTTTGATACAGAATCCCATTACTTTTGTTTACTGGCTTCCAATGTGAATTGTACTGTTAATTTCCCACTCCCCTTTTCATTTTGTTATGTTTTTGAATGAATAGTTTTTACTTCTTTTCAATTATATGTATGGCATCAAGAGGTTGTCTTCTAACTTTGTTTTTCGCCACCATTACAGAGCCGCACAGATCGAATTGTATTTAAACTCTTCGGGAAAGATCCAAATGATTTCCCTCATGTACTGCGAGCACAGGTAATTTCAACTTTAAAATTTAATGAATGCAGTTGTTTTGCATTTCCTTTCTTTAACGTTCTAATTTTGAAAATTTTTGAACCTCCAGATTCTTGACTGGTTATCTCACAGTCCTACTGACATTGAGAGCTACATTAGGCCTGGTTGTATCGTTCTTACTATATATCTACATCAGGCTGAGGCTGCATGGGAGGAAGTAAGCTTTATATTAATGGAACTGCATCTGTTGTGGTGTGTGTGTGTTATTTTTTCTTTCAGGCAAGAGTTCTGACTTTATAAGTCTTGATGGCCTTTTGCAGCTTTGCTATGACTTGAGTTCCAGTTTGAATAGGCTTCTAGATGCCTCAGATGACTCTTTCTGGAGAACTGGATGGGTTTATGTTAGAGTGCAGCACCAAATAGCCTTTATTTACGATGGTCTGTCAAAGTTAATAATACTGATGTGACTATGTATGTGAAGTAGTAACACTTCTGGTGTGGAGGAATTAACATTCTTACTAAATTTGTGCTACAGGTCAGGTTATCATAGATACATCTTTACCTCTGAGAAGTAACAATTATAGCAAAATATTAAGTGTTAAACCTGTTGCCATATCTACAACTGAGAGAGCTCAATTTTTAGTCAAAGGCATTAACCTCACTCGGCCCACCACAAGGTATTTGTGATCATTCCTGTCAATGTGGCTTGCATTATTCTTAAATCCTGATGCCCTTGAAGTGATGTTAAAGCTTCATTTGAACTATGAATTTCTTTTTGTTTAGCCATGTATTTTATAGTGGACCAATGTGCTTCTACAAAGCCTTTAATGCCTCCCCCCCCCCCCCCCCCCCACTCCCCTTTTTTTCCAGTTACTCTGTGCACTTGAAGGGAATTATCTGGTAGAGGAAAATACTTATGATTCAATGGACAGTCTCAATACCCTCAACGAGAATGATGAGCTCCGATGCATCAATTTTTCTTGCTCTATTCCTGCAGTAAATGGAAGAGGCTTCATTGAGGTGCTGTTGTCTTCTATTTCTTCTCATGTATCTTGGTCCATTGCCCAACCTCCCATCCCAAGTAGTGGGTTTTACTTCTAAAATTTCCGGAATGGTTGACTGTAAATAATAATTTTCATCCATTTTGTGACGTCATTATGCTGTACTTAGCAATTTTCTTCATCTGGATAGGGGGTCATTTCGTTAGTGGTGTAAACTTCCGTCTTGATTGTTCCTAATTAATTGTTTTTGGCTTATTAATTATGAATTAGAGAGAGGTTTGAGATGGATTTGCTGTCACTCCCTAATTCTGTCAATATTTGGTTGTTAGCAATGAATTTGTGGTAGAAATAGTAAAGAGAGAGAGAGAGAGAAGACAAATGGGGCATGACTGATTCTATCTTCATGTTCTACTATAAAAAAAAAAAATTAAAAGAAGATTTGGAGACTGACTAATGCCTGCTGTTGCATGTGCCTTGGACAATATATGTACATGTACATTTGCATATACACCCACACGCACTGATTACTTATGAATTATGACTTAGTTCTTTATCTGTCTCATCTGATACTGTTGATATTTTTAAGCATATGTCTACAGTTCTGTCCTTTGTAGAACATAAAACTTTCTTAACAATGGCCTTGGTGTAAACTGTGGTTTTTCTTTTCTTGAATATGTCCAGATTGAAGATCATGGTTTCAGCAGTACCTTCTTTCCTTTTATAGTTGCAGAGGAGGATGTTTGTTCAGAGATCCGTGCACTTGAAAGTGAATTGGAGTTGAGTGAAACTAATGCAGATCTGGGGGGAAGTGGAAGAATGGAAACCAAGAATCAAGCTCTGGGCTTCATCAACGAAATGGGTTGGCTTCTCCATAGAAGTCAGTTAAAGTCTAGATTGGGAAACATGGATCTGAATCCAGAGTCTTTTCATTTAAAACGATTCAAGTGGCTCATGGAGTTCTCGATGGACCATGATTGGTGTGCTGTAGTGAGAAAACTATTGGGCATACTGCTCGATGAAACTGTGGGTGCAGGGGAGCACTCTTCCCTGAATCTTGCATTAGTGGAGATGGGTCTCCTTCACAGAGCGGTAAGGAGAAATAGTAGGGCACTCGTGGAGCTTCTTTTGAGATATCAAATCTCAGATCAATTAATATCTGAAAACAAGTCACTGGTTGATGGAGGCAAAGGAGGATTCTTGTTTAGACCTGATGTTGTAGGCCCTTCAGGTTTGACACCACTTCACATTGCAGCCGGTAAAGATGGCTCTGAGAATGTATTGGATGCATTAACTGATGATCCAAAAATGGTAAAGTTTCCTCTGTCTAAATTATTTCTGGAAAGAAGAGAGTTAATTTTGTATGATATTTAGAATTTCCTGAATGCTTACCTTCATCAGTGCTTTTATATACCCTTTTCTGGCCTTCATATTCCATATTGATGATATTTATACCAACCTGATTTAAACATTAAACCAAGTTATTTGCTATGTAGTGTGATTCAGTCAATTGGGTCATACATACAATTTATTCAGTGGCTGCTGGTTAGCTTTAGTGCTTCCAGTTTGAAATTACTTGACAAAGTCAATGGCAACCCTTTCTGACCCAATTGTTCAATCTTCTAGACTCATTACTACCTTCCGTTATTGGTTCAGCTAACCCAACCCAGTGTTCATTTCTTTAGACATTATATAGCAAATTTAAATTCCACCTCTGGTTGTTATATGGTTGGTGTTGAAGTTTTTGTACATGTTTAGATGGGAAATTGAGGGCAATTTCTAGTTAGCAACCAGAATTATTATAATTGAACATAGCACTATGTATGTATACTTTCCAGTAAAGACCATGGCACTCTTATTTATGTACTTTTATTTATATTTATCCTTTAAAGATGACTAAATTGGTGGGTCTGATTCAGGTGGGAATTGAAGCATGGAATAGTGCACGTGACAGCACAGGTTCCACACCTGAAGATTATGCTCGCTTGCGTGGCCATTACTCGTACATCCACCTGGTCCAGAAGAAAATAATAAGAAATCTGCAGCTGAGCATGTGGTGCTTGACATTCCCAGTGTTCTCTCAGACTGTAGTGTGAATAAAAAGCAAAATAATGAGCTGACCTCAACCTTTGAGATTAAAGGGACTGACTTGAAATGTATTCGGCAGCAGTGCAAGCTTTGTGATCGGAAACTGGCTTATGGAACAGGCAGCAGGTTTCTGGTGTACAGACCTGTGATGCTCTCAATGGTTGCCATTGCTGCAGTCTGTGTCTGTGTGGCCCTTCTGTTTAAAAGCTCTCCTGAAGTTCTCTTTGTGTTCCGCCCCTTCAGTTGGGAAGCGTTGGCCTTTGGTTCAATCTGAGGTGCTTTAACTCTGAAGCTGATAATATATGATAGGTGTTTGTAATTGTATGCATTTATAGACTGTAAATTAGAGATTTCCTGTAGAACCCGTTCTTTGGGGTGGGTTTTGGACTCAATAATATTGTTGACATACTTATTTAATGTTCAGTGTACTTCCCTCAAGCTTATTTAGTGTTCACTGAAATAAGTGCATTCTACTACCCCTTTATCTCTCTGTGTCCCTGGGTTTCCTTTTGTATTGGTGACATTTTTCGGTTTAGAATGAATAAAGGATTAGAGGTATTTTAAGAATATCTTAATGACTCACTCTGGAGTTTTCCTTGGTGTTGACTGATGAGAAGACAGCAATATGTTAACTGTGCCACCACTATGAATAATTTACTTCTTTCTTTTAGGTTTCAGTCTGTAAATGAAAGATGATCAAGAGTTGAAAAACATTCATGCTGGAAGAAAAGGCTGCTGCTCCTGAGGTGAAATTAACTTGTTGGTAAAGGTGATTCCTTAATGGTCAGTTTGGATTGAGGGGAGCAGAGTAGAGAAGAGTTGACCGAAAATTAAAAATTAGCCTAATTTTCGGCCAATTTTACTCTACTTCTTCATGTATTTTATTTTATTTTATTATTATTATGTTTTAGTTTCCAATTATCAGTCCACCATAAGATATGGCTCTTGCCTCTTCGTTTTTAGACCAAGTAGTAGAAAACAAACTTCTTTACACCAAGTAGTAGAAAACAAACTGTTGTATATTTGATAAATGGATAGAAATTGGGGGGGGGGGGGGGGGGGGGGGGGAATTTGAACCTTATTCCCACCCAATAAAATAAAGTAAAAAAACTGCAATACTTATATGTAATTGCTAAGTATTAGTTAAAACTAAAATTCTTAAAACCAAGATTATTTTGGAAGTTTTAACTTTTAAGCATTTGCATCAGGTTTTGCAATTTTTATTTTTTATCTATTTTAGTACAAGAACCTCTTACACACACACACACACACACACACACACACACACACACTCATTTCTCAAAACACTAAACATTGAAATATCTATTTTATACTAAATTTCATTAAAATAATTATTTTCTTGATTTTTTTTTTTAATTAGGAAAATTCTACTAGTATACCTAGAGGTTTAGACTAATGCCAATCAGGCCTAAGACTTTTCAAAATTAGCCAATTTAGTCCCTAAAGTCAAATTAGTCCTTAAACAGTTAGTTTTTTTTTTTTTCAATTGATTTAGGGACTAAGTTGGTTTTAGGAACCAAATTGGTTTGTTTTAAAGAGTTTTGGACCTGGTTGGTATTAATCTAAACTTCAGGGTATGTTAATGGAATTTACCCTTTTAATTTTCTCTTTCTTCACATACAACCACTACCATTAACTCTTTTTTTTCATCTTTAGGATACGTGAAGAAAGAATAAAAAATTGAATGCAAAATGAATAATGTTGGTGTAATTTTATATGGTTACTGTAGTAAATATGTAAATTTACACAATTATACAGTCATTGATGTGAGCCATTTCTATTATAGACCCATTATGGTGTTTAAATATTTCTCCAGATTAATCATTGTCCTAGATTCTCAATGTAAAATCTAATGAAAACATAATTTTTTAAAACTCAAATGGAATAATTTTCTTGGCATAATACACTTGAACTTTTTTTTTTTGAGTAGGATAATACGCTTGAACTTAAGAATGAAAATATGAGTTGTTTTGATTTGTATTGTGAAAAGCAAATTAATTTTTCATCAAACCTCCAATACTAACAGATCAATTGAAAAGATGAGTAAATTTCAAAGTATCGCTGATCTACAAACTTCCAAACCGATAATTGAAAATATGAGCAAATTTAACTTTTACTAATTGAGTTAATTGAGATTTACACAATAATCCAAATTTAAGATGTATAAATAAAATTATTATTATTTTTCTTTCTTTTCGTTCATTAAAGGCCATTTTTTTATAAAAAATTCAATAGCGGGAGGAGGAGAATACGGATTTGAAACTCTTAAGAGGTCCCAACTCCCAACTAGTCTAATATAACTTTACTAATTTCACTAATTTGGTTCCTTGTGTTTAAAATTGTTAATTTACATTTCTCATGTCTGAGAGTACACTCATAATATCCCTTCTCAATAGTCTCTCTCTCTCTCTCTCTCATGCAATCCTAAAAGCCTCACCTTTCTCCGTCAAAACAAATAGTGTGCTTATTCGTTGTTATTAGCAGCGTTGAGTCTCCTCCACTATTTTATTCTCTTGCTTTAGTGTTTGTGGAAAGCAGAAACTGATCACTGATCAGTTATTAGTGTATCAAAGTCATACTGTAACTGTAACTTTGATTGGAAAACCATATTCACTATCTGATGCAACTAGTCTAAGTACCAGATTGTAAGCACGAACTTTTCTTGAGAACTTTGTATTCTTTGCAGAGGGGCCTAAGCAAAACGCTATTTCTCCCAAGAATTTATCCTGTCAGAATTCATTCTGCCAAATCATATTTACCAGATGCAGCAAGAGCTTTTATTGAACCACAAACAAGTTTAATGGCTTAAACAGAAGTTTATCAAGGCTGCTATAATGTATTACATCTGTATGAGAGGAGCATCTTTACCTCCTCTGAAAGTTTAGTTTTGCCATGGCATATGCAAAAGCAAATGCAGTGACAAGTGGAAATGCTAAAAGAACACTGCTACAAGAACCAATTGATTATAGTTATACCCATAATAACTTTGTATATAGGCATTAATTGCTGTTTGCCCTCCATGTATCATTATTTCCTCTATATCACCATATTGTGAAGAAAGGAACCCTTGTAGGGACCAGGCAGTTGGGCAAATCCGATAAGCCCAAACCCACCACGTGGGAATTTTCTGCATGAAAAATTAATCACAGTTGGGTCAGTTGAATTGAATCTTATTCATAGGATTAAAAGAATAGAATTCTATTATAGCATAAGTAAACTAGAGGTTGGGCCTTGGTGCAATGACAAGTGCCTTTCACTAAAAACAATAGGTCATGGGTTCGAATCCGATATTAGCCTTTTCATACAAAATTTGGCTTAAAGTTGCCTGCCATGATCTCACTTAAATCCCCACAAAAGTTAGTGCTTTGTGCACTGGGTACTTTTTATTTTTATTTTTTTATAACATAAGTAAACTGAACTCTTACCTATCCAAAAATAATAATAAGTAAACTGAACTCCCACTAATTTCATAATTCCCAATAAATTTCTCTAGAAAAATCAATAAACTCATAAATTCTTGATCACCATCTTATGGCGATTTAATAAATTAACTTTGTCATCCCTTTCTATGCATTTTTAGATTTATATACAACAACAATACCACAATAACCAAGCCTTATTTGCAAAAGTTTGGAGTTGAGTATGATTTCTTAAACACTAGTCAGAGTTGGCCATATGTATTTTTTTGTCAATTTATGCTATCGGAAGTCATAATCTCTCATATTTCCTTGATAACCATTTTTAGATTCATATACTTTGTCAAAATGCTAGACTAAGTAAATGTGAGTGTCCAATAGCAATTAAAGGTAAGAGTTGGCTTACTGGTCCGGGCATGAGGAACCCTGAAAACAAATTCAACATGGTGTAGCTGAAACCCGACAATACTGAAGCCACTAGATAAGTTGGGGTCAACGAAACAAACAGCATACCAAAATAACTGAAGAAGAGGAGCATACTAAACATTGTGTAGAAGTACCAAAACACTTTGTATGCTGACCAGTAAAAACCTATTACTGGATATGTAATTGTAGTGAATAGAAATGCTTGAAAGAATATATATGGAATTTCAACAGCCACCTGCAAAATATTACATTAATCTTTGGCAATGGTAACAAACTAACAACTGCTCTAGGAAATTTTAGTACCTGTGCAAATGAAAATGCCCATAAGGAATACATTCCAGAAAACCTTTCTCGATATGCAACATTGCGTTCTGTGAATATATATGGTAGAATACCTGAGCAGTTGCAAATTCCCATAAACTGCATGAGAATAAACATTGCTCCTTGTATGTTGATAATATCCATTTCACTTTCTCTGTTCAAAGAAAGAGACAATATTTCGACATTTCAAATGGTAAAGACATAAAATCTCTGGCATGTAGTGTTTGAAATCCTAAAAACTGTTTTTGATAGGCATAATTTTAAGTTTGAAGTAAATACCAAGATTACCACTCAGGATGCTGTTGAGAACATCAGTGAGTGAAATGTGTCTTTCAATATTCAATGAATATTTCATGCAGATTGTTCGAAGATGCTAGATATAAGTTATTGCTCACAAAATATGAAAGGCTTAGCCTCATTTTGATTACATGGTCCAAATGTAACACTCTTACAATCAAGAATGTACATTACTAGGGAACCATCTGTGCATGTTCGCCACTTAGCAGAGTTTTTGCTAAGATAGATGAATTGAAATTGTAAACTTAAGCAATGTTGATCTATGGTACAAGTTTACTCGAATTATATTTAAGAAGCCTGTGATTAGCAAAGCTTTTTGCTCATGCAGATATATTTAGTTGAATAATGGGTATGCATGTGAAAAATATACAAATAATAGGCAGCTGTTTAAACTTCAGTTTGTTATACTACACTGGTGTAATATGTTGTCTCAATTGGTAAATCTCTTGGTTGGTGTTGACAAGTAAAAACTCATGAATATGTGGTTTCTAGAAAATGCATTCATTACTTTGTTCGACCTGTTTTTATACTAAATAAAGAGTGAATATGCTTCGGGCAACAGCTAACGTGAAAGTGTTACAATTCCTAGTGTGCTTTCAAGAACTGCAATAAATTGTTTCCAAAACTTAATCAGTAGTTGTACCAAAAAAAACTACATAGGTAAAGAGTGCTTACATTTTCTTCCCTTTCTGCCAAAGAAGTGCTCCAAATAATGAAGAAGACAAAATGAAAACTAGATAGCGCGCCAAGTTATAATGAGGACTTCTCCAGTAAGTCAGATGTAGCTTCCAGAAACATGCACTGAATTGTTGCCATCGATTTAGTGGAAAGCGAGTAGGAAAATGCAGCTCTTTTGAACCTTGTACTGGAGAGCTTAGTATTTTTACTAGTTCTCTGTTTTCTCTACATAGAACATGAACAAAATGTCACTTGGTTTGATGTAGTAGGTGTTGATGAGGTAGATTACTTGCTAATGCTTTGTTATTATATTCTTTACTATTCCCTGCCCTCTTCAAGCATATAATTTTAGATTTTAATCAATTCAAAACCCAGGCACTATGCCTTTTGACTTCTGATGATTGCAATCTGTACCTGCACAAATTAGACTCTTGGTAGAAACTGGCAAAATCCAGTTCTAGTTTGGCTTCTGCAGAAGGACTTGTAACCTCTAACATCCATGTCGCTGGGTTGTAATTTTCTTTGATTTTTGGAACCCCAGGAATACCCTGTCCAGAAAAAGGCGATAGACAATCATAATATATTATTCGCCCTGGGTTACACATTGTCTTTTTGAGGCATTTCTCTATTGTGAAATCATTTTCTGAATTTCTGACTAATAAAGTGAATGAATTGACCACTCATGCCAACAAAAAAACCTTAAAAGTTCCTGTTAATAACTTACCTCCAAATATTCAATAAGCTTACTTGAATTCTGACCCAGCTCTCCAGAATATATTATTTGCCCCCCTCTTTTAAGCAACATCAGCTGCAGGAAGTATCAGTAAATGCAGAAAATTAAACAAACAAGCATAGGGTGCTCCTTCTGAAGTTGGCTTGGAATTATGCCTTTAAAGTCCATCTCTCTTCGTGAGTTGGAAAAAAAGAAAAGAAAAGAGAGAGATGTATTATAAAATATAAACCTTCCCTAGTTATAAAATTATGCAAGGACGAGGACTTATTTTAGTTGGTGAAACATTTACCGGGTGCTTCCACATTAATAATCTTAAGCTTTCCCATTTTCCTTTAATATTATCTATATGGAATGAAATGTATCATTTAATTACCTCATCAAATGCTTCAAATATGTCAATACTTGGCTGGTGAATGGTGCAAACGACTGTCCTTCCTGTACTAACAATATTTTTCACAACTCGCATAACAATTGCAGCTGCTCTGGCGTCTAAACCAGATGTGGGTTCATCCATGAATATTATGGATGGATTAGAAACAAGCTCTACTGCTATAGTAAGCCGTTTGCGCTGCTCAGTGGAAATACCACTGATCCCGGGGACGCCAACTAAAGCATCTTTAATGTCATCAAGCTCAATCAACTGAAGAACTTCTGCTACGAATTCCTGAGACACAAATTTGGCAAATTGACATTCCATTAGGTAGCATTTCATTTTTATACAAATAGATTGAAAAATTCATGCATGCAAATTCTAAAGGCATATATAGAAAATTTAGATACTTTCACATACTTTATGTGTTTATTTCTTCCAAAATTTAGGAAGAATGGCCTGTTACTAGAGGCAGGCAGCCACCTTCACTATGAAATTATTTGATTTGTGAAACATTGAATTGCCACTTCATGTCAACTCAATGGTTTTTCCATAATTGGTTCTCTTTGACCTTTTAATTTAAAAAAGATACATAAAGATTTGAAACATGTTCGTCGGACAGTTACAATACATGCTTTTAAGTTAAAAGGCATCTCACAAGTCTTGTAAATTTATCAATCTGAGCTGGCAGGCGTAACCGAGCTGAGTATGCTACTGATTCTCCTACTGAAAGTAGTGGGGAATGTATATCACTTTGTTCACAGTAACCAGATATTCTGGAGTATGTGTCCTGGACTTTAGGGTACCCTCCAATTCTTATCTCGCCTTCCATATGTCCTGTCGTTTTTCTTCCCGAAAGAACATCCATCAACGTTGTTTTTCCGGCTCCACTAACTCCCATCAAAGCTGTAAGAACTCCAGGCCTGAATGCACCTGTAATATCTTGAAGAAGCTGTATTCTTTTCTCGGGAAAACCTTTCTTTCTCAATTCCTGGGAGATGGATGGATGAAGTTTGATCAATGTAAATCATATCTAACTCACGAAAAGATCAAAAAGTCAATTCAGTAGACCTTGCAAATACCTTGGGGGTATCAACATAGTATTGCACATTCTCAAATGAAATTGGTATGGGCTCAAAAGGTAAAACCACCCCTGTAGCATACACATAAGAAGTCAATGTTGATATTTCAACGCCCCTAAAAAAAAGCAGCTCATCCATATGTTGTATGTTAATCAAGAGATGATATATATAGTATTTTAATTGATCCATTTGGAGTCTTGGACCATTTGTATCTACATGCATTAGTATTTACCAGGTATTGGAAAAATAATAATAAGTAAGCTTCTTACCCATTCTTTCGGTTCCTTTGACAGTTGTAGATCGACCAAAGGGAGTCGGCTCTTTTTCTGGACCTACAATTCTCAAATCTTCTTTTCCCTTTAGAGTAGAGAGCCTTACATGTGAAATCAGAGTCTGGGCTCGCCCTGGAGCTGTATAAAATTCATATTTCATTAGAGATTAATCGAGATGGATAATCAAATTATAATTCACCTTTGTCTTCTATTTTTTTTTGGCCATGACTATTTATTTTCTCATGTTCTCAAGCATATGCATCGGAGTGACAAATTACCCTTTAGATAACTCAGAGCCAAAGTAATTGCAATGTTGAAAACCATCCAATATCCTACTAATGCTGCCACTGAAATCCAGTAAAAGTGGGCACTGAAATCTAGATCGCGGCTCATTAGAACTTGATGCCCTAGAGTGACATTTGAAGATGAATCCTGTACGTTGCAATGATCGTGGAATATTAACTGTGAGAAACATAGGTACCTCTGATATGTGATACTTTTCAGTTTTCATAAAAAAAAATATTAGTAGTTGTGGGTTCCAGATAGTTCAACTAGTAAAGTCTCTTATGGTTGAATAAGAGATATGGAGTTCAATCCCTCACCTATACTAAAAACCGATTGGTGTCTTGGTCTGATGGGGCCATAGGTTAAAAGTCTCTCTCAAAAAAAAAAAAAAAAACCAGTTGGTGTCTTAGATTGATGATAAATCATTAGGAGCGGACACCATAGATTATAAGTTTCTCTAAAAAAAAAAAAAAGCCTAGACTAAAAAAAGATTAGTGTTTTGGACTGATGATAAATCATCATGTGCAGATGCCATAGGTTAAAGTCTCTCTAAAAAAAAATATTAGTACACTAAAAACCGATTAGTGTTTTGGTCTAATGATAAAGAGTTATCATCAGGAGTGAATGTTATAGATTAAAAGTCTCTCTCAAAAAAAAAAAAAAAAAAAAAAAAAAAAAAAAAAAAAAAAAAAAAATATATATATATATATATATATATATATATATATATATATATATATATATATATATTAGTAGTTTGGTTCATGGCCTGCCCTTCCATAGGCCAATTAGGCCATTGCCTAAGGCCCCAAGTGGAAGGGTCCCCCAAATTTTTGAAAAAAAGGTAGTTTAGGAAAAAAAAAAAAAAAGTTTTAGATGAAACTCCAAAAAATCTGAGACATTCTTATGACCAAAGGTACCCAAAAAATTCTTTGGTCTAAACAAAATCAATTATCCCAAAAATCAAAACAAATCAAAAATCTCAATCCCTAAAATTAATCATACCTTTTTCTCTCTCTCTCTCTCTTTGCCTCTTGTAGCTCTTGCTCTCCAGCTCTCTCTCAACTAGATGATGTTAATTTGCAAAACTACTGTCTTAAACTTGAATCTTTTCTCAAACATGATATTTATTATGATATTAATGGTTGAGATTTATTTTAAGAGTAAAAAGTTTTAAAAGAAATTTTACAAATAAAAGAATGTACTCCAATTGACATATTAAATTATATAAAAATGTTAGATTCATTTCCAAATTCATGCAATGCTTAAAGAATTTTACTAATAATACATGTTACAGTTGCTTCTGCTCAAAGAAATTTTTAAAAATTAGAATTAATAAAATCATATCTAAGATTAACAATGTTTCAAGAAAGTTAAAGTGGATTAACTATACTATCGATTAAAAATAAGATGTTAGAAGAATTTGAATACAAAAATTTAATTAGTCAATTTATATCTCAAAAAGTCAAAATATATTTTAAATGAAATATATCATAATATAAAATATTAAATAAATAATAATTTAATTAGTACATAAATATAAAAAAGACCCCATTTTAGTTCTTGCCTTAGTTTGGCTTATCACCTTCTGCCACCTTGGTGCAAGGAACTCATTCAATGAAACACCTATTTCTGCATATGCCAAAGGAGAAAACCAAAAGCCCCACTTCAAACAAGCAGGTAGAGAAGCTGCAGTCATGAAATGCATTTTAGTTAGAGATGTTGGAAGTTGTAAACCAAAAGGTGCTTCTTGATATTTCATAATAGTTTGTGCCTTTTGTTTTTGCATAACTATTTGTATATTTTGTTTTTCTATAACTGTTTGTATTTATTGTCATTCCATAACATTTGTGTCTTTGAGTTTTTCATGTTCTAAAATTTTCTGTATGAAACAAAGAGTCATGACAATAATGACAGCTTTTGTAACTTCACCCTATAAAAGGAGAAATTATGCAGTTCTCTAGTGAACTACGTCACTTATCTATTATTCCACTAAAAGACTCCCACTTGTTTAAAATTGTTGAATCAGTAATTAGTTTCTGTTTAAAAAAAAATTCAAACTTAAAAATTTTAAGCAAGTGAGAGTCTTTTAATGAAATGGTGGACTACATTACTTGTCTACCATGAGAACCTGATAATTTCTCTTACAAAAAAGGATAAATGTATGATGTGAAAGTGTGTGAGAGAAAAAAGTTACTGTGAGGACACTCCTCAATTAATCGGATTTATCCGCTTTGGGGAGCCAGTCCCTCACGGTTTATCGGCTCGTCCCCGAGTGCAGGCAGGATCTTCACCAGGAGTAAGGGCTAGACCTTGGACTCGCAGGCTACCAAGTCCCACATCGGTTAGAGTTCCCTCCCACACATGGTTTATAAGCTTCTGGAGCGACCATGTGTGTACCACTACAACACATGTGTTGTAGCCTGTGAGTCCAAGGTCTAGCCCTTGCCCCTGGTGAAGATCCTGCCTGCACTCGGGGACGAGCCGATAAACCGTGAGGGACTGGCTCCCCAAAGCGGATAAATCCGATTAATTGAGGAGTGTCCTCACAGTTACAGTGAGCTCTCAAGGCAGTAGCCTAATCTCTTTAAATGTTTGTGAGTTTGAAGTACTTTAATGAAATTTTTATTCCTCTTTTTCTTGTGAGTACTTTTAAAATCTAAGTCAAGGTTTTGTAAAGCGGACAAGATATATATATATATATATATAAAATTTCTTTTTTGGGACCTGGGGATTGAGGATTCTGATTGAAATCATAAAAGTCCTTACATTTTGGAATCACAAATCCACTGAATAAATATGCTACTATCAAAGTGAGTAGTGAGCATGGTGCTGCAACTGTTGGATTTCGAAAGATTGATGCAATTAAACTGAACATTGACACCGATATTTGATGGACAAGGAATAGAATAAGGATTGGCCGAAGAACCTGAAAGTCATAAATAAATGAATATGAGCAGGGGACATATATATATTCATATTGTTTACATAATTGAATGGCATTTTATATTTTCCAAAATACACTGTTGGTCCCAAAACTTTAGTTTATAAAGTTTAAAGTAATCATTTTTAGTCCCTAAAATACTTGAAAAGTTATCGACCAACTGTGTATTTAAGTTTTTTCCCCCTTGAAAAACACACCTTTCCAGTTCAGGACTGTAACCAATGACATAATAAGTAAGACTGTCCAAAGAAAAGCATCTAGGAATGAGAATGGAATCTTTAAAATGGCAGCTGGAATGAAATAAGTCCACGCGGGATAAAAGTAGAAATCTCTTTGCTTGTAGAAGACTGCAAGTCTGGAAGCTGTCAATGACAACTCTGGAAGACCCAAACATATAAACCTAATAAGAGTGTAAAACATGGCCCCCATGTAGTAACTTGCGTGGACCAGATCGATGCTCAGTATCCGCGAGCGGATAAACACTGTCATCGTGACCAATCCTACGAACAAAAGCTGTAGTAAACAAATTCAAATGTGAAATGTTTGCTGTTTTGTAAGATTGTCTAAGTGATAACACAGAAATTACTTGTCACTACTATCCATTACCTGCGTAGATTTAACACATGAACAAATGAGTTACGCTTCATAAGTAACCATTCTCGAGCCATGCATGCTTTAATAGTTCCCAATTACTCAATGAGTAAGTGTCAAATGACAAAGCTTTCTTAGGGTACTTTGATTTATCAACTGGCCTAGAAAGTTCCTCATTTAGCTTCTCTCCAGGTGATATTCCTTGAATGATTTTTCAAAGTTGTCTATAGAGATGTAAAAGTAAGGTCGGTCTTCATGGTACCAGTACTTGGGTTGATCTTTTTTAGATAATACCTACACAAATGGAGAAGGCATTGGGAGGCTAATTCAATGAAAGTGTGCTAACATGTTTCTGCTTTAAAGAAAGATGCATACTTCTTGGAGGAAATCGGCTACGCTTTTTCGTGGTGGGCATCGAAAACCACAATGCTCGAAGAACGCTAGAACATTGTTGCGAGGCCCATGGTATACAATCTTCCCTTCTGCCATTAAGATAATGTCATCAAAAAGGTCAAAGGTCTCTGGTGCTGGCTGAAGAAGTGATAGCAAAATGGTGGATCCTGTTATGTTTGCTAGATGTTTCAGACAGGTAACAATCTGGAAAGTAGTGGAGCTGTCTAAACCATTTGATATCTCATCCATAAAGAGAGCTTTTGTTGGACCAATGATCATATCCCCTGGTGGCGAAGAACATTAAGGAAAGTTTATTTTGATGAAAGACAAAAAAATGCTCAAACATTAGAAAGTTGTCCTTGTTAGGATTAACACTGAAGGTTTCAGCTAAAGCCTAAAGCCATCCCATGTTAGAATTGGATTCTTATTTTGCTTATAATTTCAGTGTATACAAGAATTTTTTTTGCATTCTAGACAGGGACGGAACCAGGATTCATAGTTGGGAGGGGGGGGGGGGGGAAGCTTACTATAAGTTCATTGAATAGTTCATTGAACTTCATAACATCTATTAACATCTTAATCATGTATTTGTGGACAAAAATATATAATCATGTTGCGATGAACTAATATTTATTTCACCAATAGTGATTCTTCAAAATGTTGTTCGATGATTTTCAGAAAATAGGATATCAGTAATGACTTTGAATTTATTTGTATTTTCTTTCAAAAATCAAACATTATAGTTGATTTTTCCATTATCTAGAAATCATATAAATTATAAGGATTTGTTTTACATCTACATAACATTCAAACAATTTCTTGACTTGTAGAGTCATGAGATTTTATCCAATGTAAAAATCAATGTTTATTTGGTTTTTCTTTGGAACTAATTTTTGGATCAATAGATTTATAAGATAGGGAAATAATGAAGTATCTCAAAATTAAATAAATAAATAATAGAATGAGTCCTCTTCATGTGCTATTTAGACACACCTTACACCTTTTGTTTTGTTTTGGATGAGTACATCTTTTATCATTAGTCGCTTCTTTTGAACCAAAATTTCACACATACATACACACACACTCCATATAGAGCTATAGCAAACACGTGCCACAACCCCCTCTACTCATTTGGGCATTCACAAGTTCACTATTCACACAACACAACACAATTGTTTTGTTTTATTTTATTTTTCGACGAAAACGATAGCTACAAGTTCACACACTAATGTTCGCTTATTTTGCAAATAAGTTAATTCCAAACTAACCAGTCTCTTAGTCGCTAAGACTGTAGAAGTTTAGTCCCTTCCTCAAAGGAGAATTTGGCTGGTTTTTCTGTTTTCTTTAGGAGTATCAGGTATACTCTTAAGGCTAGTGTTAATTTTGTTGTGGGGATATTCGTGGGAAACAACTATTTCTTTTACTCCACTTCATGTTGCTGCATGCAAAACTTGATAGTATTGCCATGGAGCAACTAACTATGAGTTAAACAATATGTCTCTGCTAGACAAAGAAAAAATTGATTTCATCCTTCTTGAGGACCATAGGAAAGGAAAGTTCGTTATTGCAACAAAATTCTTAACTTCCCGCTTTCTTCAGATGGAGGCGGTAGCAAGAACTTTCAAACAACTTTGGAAGACAGATAAAAGGTTCAGAATTCGTAACCAAGGAAATAACATAGTCCCTTCATTTTCAATAATCTGGCAGAAGTGGACAAAATTCTAAAGAGTCAACCATGGAGCTTCGATAAGCACTTGATTGTCATGCAATGTTATGTGAATGATGCTCTAGTTGGAGAGCTTGTTTTCAAGAAAGTCTCTTTTTGGGTGCAGGTCCATGACATCCCAATAAGTTTTCAATGAAGGAAGGTGGCAAAGAGACTATGTGAAACAGTTGGAGAAATTCATTAATCAAACGACGATTGATGGTGATGGAGGCCCTTTTTTTGGAGTGAGAGTAGTGGTTGACATAACAAGTCCTCTGTGTAGAGGTAGGGTGATTACTCTACCAAATGGGAGCAAACACTGGGTAAAGTTCAAGGACAAACGCTTGTCAAGTATGTGTTACTGGTGTGGATGTTTAAATCATGATGATAGGGACTATGACTTGTGGATTCAGAGCAAAGGTTCTTTGACAACGGATTAGCAACAATTTCGTTCTTTTTTACGAGCACCACCATAAAAATCTTCCCGTAAGAATGTGGTTTATGTTTTGGGCTATTATGAGGAGTGAAGCACAGCAAATCGAGGGAGAAAAAAGCCGAGATGGCTGACCATGCAGCGGGGAGAGCGGCCTTAGTTGCAAGGTCATTATCAACAGTAGAACAAGAAAGGGATTCTAAACAAACGGGGGAAAGCATTCTGTCTCTATGGAGTTGAATGCTGAAGTTAATGTGCAAAAGGAGTGCGTTATAGATGGCTTACAGGTGGACGATAGTCTGATCCAGAGTTTAAAGGAGAAATTATTGCACCATAATGATTTGGTATTTACCTCAGAATCCACCCTCAAAATATTCAATGCTCTCCCTCATCAAATGAAAAAACCCTAGTTGACCCTTCCATCAACGGTTGAGATCACAGGAATGACAAACAATCTCAAAACTTGGAAATGCCTACTGCGGCAGTGTAGTCCAGGAATGTCTGAACCTCAACCTGAACCTAAAGGAAGAGAAAAGCAAGTCTCAGTGAAGTAGATGACCCCAAATCTCCTAACAAACATTTTCAGGTCCCACGCAGATCCAAAATGTGTACAAATACAATGGTGTAGACTACAGTGCAGCTTTACTAGGAGCCATGAGTCCTTTAGTGTGGAACTGTCGCGGGTTTTAGAACTAGGTGACAGAGAAAGAGAGAGAGAGAGAGAGCTTGGAGATTTTTTCCGGGAAAAAGATCACTCCATCATGTTCATTACCGAAACATGGGTGGATGAAGCAAGACTAAAAAGTATTAATCGGAATTTGAAATTTGTTCACATGTTTTGCGTCCCTCGAATAAACAAAGGAGGGGGGCTTGTGTTGTTTTGGAAGGATTCAATGAACTTGTGCATGGAGATGTCTTCAAAAAATCATATAAATTGTATTGTTGGGGATGACACTGAGGGGGCTTGGAAGTTCATAGGTTTTTATGGCGAGCCAATAACCCACAAATGCCATGAATAGTGGGATTTACATCGGCAACTGCACTCTCAATTCAACCTTCCTTGGTTATGTGTAGGGGATTTCAATGAGATTTTGAGAGGAGAAGAGAAGAAATGGGGATCAAACCGAAGTCATGCTCAGATGCAACTCTTCAGAGACACCGTGGATGAGTGTGGTTTCATAGACTGGAATGACAAACAATCTCAGAACTTGGAAACGCCTACTGTGGCAGTGTAGTTCGGGAATGTTTGAACCCCAACCCGAACTTGAAAGGAAGAGAAAAGCAAGTCTCAGTGAAGCAGATGACCCAAAATCTCCTCACAAACATTTTTAGGTCCCACGCGGATCCAAAATGTGTACAAATACAATGGTGTAGATTGTAGTATAGCCTCACTAGGAGCCATGAGTCTTTTAGTGTGGAATTGTCGCAGGCTTGGGAACTAGGTGACAGAGAGAGAGCGTGGAGATTTTCTCCAGGAAAAAGATCCCTTCGTCATGTTCATTGCCGAAACATGAGTGGATGAAGCAAGGCTAAAAAGTATTAAACGGAACTTGAAATTTGATCACATGTTCTGTGTCCCTCAAATAAACAGAGGAGGGGGGCTTTTGTTGTTCTTGAAGGATTCAATGAACTTGTGCGTGGAGATGTCGTTAGAAAATTATATAGATTGTATTGTTGGGGGCGGCATTAAGGGGGCTTGGAGGTTCACAGGTTTTTATGGCGATCCAATAACCCATAAACGCCATGAATCGTGAGATTTACTTCGGCAACTACACTCTCAATTCAACCTTTCTTGGTTATGTGTGGGGGATTTCAATGAGATTTTGAGAGGAGAAGAGAAGAAATGGGGATCAAACCAAAGTCATGCTCAGATGCAACTCTTCAAAGACACCATGGATGAGTGTGGTTTCATAGACATAGGGTTCAAGGGTAACCCATTTACATTGAAGAAATATTTCAGAGATGGGCAAACCATTTGGGAGAGGTTGGATAGAAGTTTGGCAAACAATAAATGGCTATTAAGGTTTGGAGGTTCATTAGTGCATCATCTAATTTCAAGCACTTTGGATCACCCCTCCCCCCCCATTTTTCACCATGCTCGAAGTGTTGGAACCAGTTATTCTTGAGAAGCCTTTTTGCTTTGAAGAGATGTGATTAGCAAAGAAAGGTTGCTCGGACACAGTGAAGCAGGAATGGGGTAAGCATAGCATCATTCATAATTTTTTGAATGTTGTACCAAAAATCAAAAATTGTGGGAAGGCATTAAAAAGGTGGACTAGTAAGAATTTTGGGAGTGTAAGAAAGGAATTAAAGCTGAAATAGAAACTCTTGGCTAAGGCCAAATTGGAGGCCCTCACAAATGGGATCAACTTTCGGGTTAGAGGGTTAAGGAATGAGGTGAATGAGCTTCTTGATAAAGAGACAAGGATGTGGTTTCAGAGATCACATGCTCTGTGGCTATTCAAGGGTACAAAAATTCTAAATACTTTCATAGTAGAGCTACCCAAAGGTTTAGGAAAAATAAAATTAATTGATCAGGAATGCATCGAGTGAATGGTGTTCAGATCCAAGGCAGGTAGCAACAGAGATGTTGAATTTTTTCAGCAATTTATTTTATTCAACTTGTACATGCCAACCCAAGTGGCCTTGGAGACTGTGCAATGCATAGCTACCGAGGAGATGAATAGGGAATTGCTATCATAATTTATAGAAAATGAAGTTCAAGTGGCTCTTAATCAAATGGCTCCGCTCAAAGCACCTGGCTTAGATGACATGCCTCCCCTTTTCTATCAGCATTATTAGGAATTGGTTGGTAAGGATATCACGACATCTATTTTATCTTTCTAAATTCAGCAACATTACTAGACCATCTCAATCAATTTCTTCCAGAAGTAGATGATTATTCATTTGCTTCTCACATTCCGTGAATAGCTACACTTTTATCACTCTGATTCCTAAATTTAAAAATCCTGAATTGGTGTTGGAATTTCGCCCCATTAGTTTATGTAATGTTCTATATAAAATTTTCTCTAAGGTGTTAGCCAATAGATTAAAGAAAATACTCCCACACATTATAACCGAACACCAAAGTGCATTCACCAAAGATCGTCTTATTTCATATAATATTCTAATTGCCTTTGAGTCTCTTCATAGTATGCACATTGACAAATCCAAAAGGGGGGTATATGGTCATTAAGCTTGACATGAGCAAAGCTTATGACAGAGTTAAGTAGCTTTTTTTGGATAGCGTGATGAAAAAATAGGGTATCACTCTCATGATGTTATGTGTGACCACTGTATCATACTCTATTCTTATTAATGGTGCACCATAAGGATTTATAAGGCCATCAAGGGGCATTAGATAAAGGGATCCCCTCTCCCCTTTCTTGTTCCTATTATGTACGGAAGGGCTATATGGCTTACTCACCCAATCAGCCTTAAGAGGAGACATTCATGGCTTCTCCCTATTTAGGAGAAGCCCCATACTAAAACACATATTATTTGCAGACGAAGGTTTGCTATTTTGCGAGTCTGATGTCAAGGAGGGCCAAAAAATAATGGAAGTCTTGCAAGTTTATGAGATGAGCTCGGGCCAAGAAATTGATAAGGCAAAAACTACCATTTTCTTTAGTCGCTCAACTAGTGAAGAGCAGAAGTTGATGATTAAAAATAATTTGGGGGTAGAGGAAATAAGGAGTTATGAGAAGTATTTGAGCTACCATCCCTTGTGGGGAAGAACAAAAAAACAAGATTCAACTACATCAAGGAGCGAGTGTGGAGGAAATTACAAGGGTGGGAAGAAAAACTACTATCTCAAGTGGGTAAAGAAATTCTTATTAAAGCAGTAGTTTAAGCCATCCCCACCTATACCATGAATTGTTTCAAACTACCTATTGGTTTGTGTAATGATTTGGAGGAGCTTATTCGCAAGTTTTGGAGGGGACAAAGATGATATCGAAGGAAAATACATTGGGTTCGATGGGATGAATTATGCAAACCAAAGAATGAAGGGGAATGAGTTTTAAGGACCTGGCACTATTCAATGATGCACTTCTAGCAAAACAAACTTGACGTTTTCTCCATAATAAAAATTCTCTATTCTATAGTCTTCAAATCAAAATTTTTTCCAAGTTGCTTAATCATGGAGGCATTGGATTCACAAGCTGGATCTCATGCGTGGCGAAGCATTTTAAAAGGTAGAGATGTTTTGAAGGAAGGCTTGCATTGGAGGGTAGGAGATGGGACTTCAATCCAAATCTGGTCTGACCCATGGCTGCCCTCTAAATTCCTACCATACATTTCCTCACCAATACCATCGGGATGGGAGGATGCAAGGGTTTCTTCTCTCTTCGACTCTTTCCAACAGGTATGGAACTCGGCTACTCTTCAACAACTATTCAATCCTAGAGATGCTGAATTGATCCATTCCATCTCACTGAGTAACATACTAGTAGAAGATGTCCTCATTTGGCCATTCACTCCAACGGGCTCATAGTCAGTCAAGTCTGGGTACAGGTTCCTTTACAAGTCTCAGAGTTTGGACAACAATGACTATCAATCAGCGAACTACACACTTTGGAAGAAGATTTGGGGGTTACAAGTTCAGCCTAAGGTCCGAAACTTTCTGTGGAGAGCACTTAAGAATTTTATCCCAACCAAGTTTTACCTCAGGCGAATAACTATCTTGGCGGATGATCGGTGCGATCAGTGTAAAGGGGCATCCGAAGATGTGATTCATGCGCTGTGGTCATGTCCACTTCTATCACAGGTCTGGTCTCATGACTCCAGCTGGAATTATAATGCAACTCCGCATTTTGCAAGTTTTCGAGATTTGGTGGAGCATATCATAGACACGGGCAACGATCTGAACCTTTTTGCAACAACGGTGTGGGCAATCTGGTGCTGCCGAAACTTCATGAGAACAAATGAGCAACCCTTCCTGATCCAACAAATTTTCCAGCAAGTGCAGAAGGCCAGAGCCTCCTTTGTCCGAACCATCCCTCCACATCCACCTGATCAGCCCAGCCAAACTCCACCTCGACTTATCTGGAAACCTCCTCCTTGGTCGAAACTCAAAGGTTAATTTTGACAGGGCAGTGTTTAGAGAAGATAACCTTGCTGGTGTTGGAGTTATTGTCCGAAATGGGTAAGGCAGATTAATGGCCTCAATGGCAGAGAGCTTCCAACTGCCCTTCTCGATCACTGCAATAGAAGTGATAGCTGCAAAGAAAGCATTACAGTTTGCCATAGACCTCAGACTATCATCTATTGTCCTTGAAGGTGACTCAAAGATCACTATTGATGGTCTAAGGGGGGAAGAATTATCCTTGGCAGAGTATGGACACCTATTAGATGAAGCAAAGGACATAGTAAAGCAGTTCGCTGAAGTTGAGTTTAATCATGAGCTAAGACAGGTCAAGAAGGCAGCCCACAACATAGCTAGACATGCGAGACATGTTAGTGAGCTTTCGGTGTGGATGGAGGATGTTCCTCCACACATTTTTCCTGTAATCCAAGCCAAGTCAGCTTTTGATCAATAATATTATAGTGTTTCCTCTAAAAAAAAAAAAAGTTCACACACTAATACACTATCAGCTACTAGCATTTATTAGATAAATATTGGCAGAAGATTTGCCTCATGGGCTTACACAACCCATCTTAGAGAGAGCAGAGAGAGGATTGAGGAGAGATTTCAGAGAAAAGATAGGTCAAATTAGAGAAGGAAAAGCCTAATCTGCTATATTGCCTTAAGGGTATTTTTTTTTTTTTTTTTTTTTTTTTTTTTTTTCTGGTTATTTTTGTGACATTTAGGCAAAAGGGTAGGTCAGATATTTTTTCTATTTGGGTTAATTTGTAAATTTTTTGGAGAGGGGGCCAGTATGTAAATTTTGGGATCATATTTTAAAAATTTTATTTATATACATACAAAAGTAAAATTATTTAAAAAGTGGAAGGGGCCAAGGCCCCCTCCCTCAGTTCTATCTCTGATTCTGGAAAACCTGTTGTGAGCCTCCTCTTTTGACCGCCTGAAATTCCTCTATTCATCATGTCTCCTGTAAGTGTGTCAGCACAATTGTCTAGTCCTAGAATCTGTTATCGCCGATAATGATAACAAAATTGCTGTTAGAGTGAGGATAGGAAGTTAGGAACTGGATCATGGATCATTGAATTTAGTAAAAATAATTACCTTCAATATATAGTCCGTTTGGAGACTTTTTCTTAATCCTTCAATAGAAGTAGCCTATCAATCAAGTTTTCATTAGCAATGGGAAAACAGGACAATGGAAGGAGCTGCTACTATTTTGGAAATATGATAGAGAAGTAAACTGTTTTTTGCAAATTAGTTACCTTCATGTAAGTGTCAATATCTGATTCGGGGATAATTCCAGCTTGCTTCTCCCTTCTACAAAGTTCTTTCATAATATCTTCAACAAAGAAAGTCCTATAAGATCAACTTAATAATATAAGAGCATGATTGTGGCCACAAGATGCAGAACAAAGCCTACCTGCTCTGTCCCCAATGCCTTGACAACGTGCAGAGAAGTCAAGTGTTTCTCTCACTGTCATTTCAGACAAGTGCAGGTCATATTGGCTTATATAAGCTGATGTCTTCTGAGGAACAAACTCCTTGACCTCATAACCATTATAGGAGATTTCACCAGTGACCTGAAAGTCAACATTCACGTAATAATAATTTATATTTTGTTGATTGATTCACTAGTTTAGATGAGTAGTTATATTAGAATCTGTATCTCTAAAATCAAATGAATTTGTTTCAAATGCGTAAATATGTAGTAAAGGTCACAACAACTATCTTATATATCAGAAATGACAGGTTATATTGTTATTTTTGTTGTTTCCTTGACAGGACATGAAGAACAAGTAGAAAACCTTGAGAGATTGATCTAGTGTCCCAGCAAGTGCCCGTAGCAAAGTGGTTTTCCCACATCCTGGAGGGCCAAGCAATAAAGTCAGCCTGCATTTAAAGTGAGCTTATTAAGCCAGTAAGTAATGTTGTTTCATAGAATACATTGTTTCTTTTGCCAATGAAAAGATATCAAAACACGTGAGTGTTACTACTAGCATGTGTGTTCAGGATCAACCTTGAAGGCTTGATGATGCCACTGGCATTTTTGATAATCTTTAGCTTGTTCACTTTAGAATTCTTGTATTCATTAGTATACCTCATACCCTGTTCAATATTTGACATCTCATTTACTATCCAAGATTAAGCATTTGTTAAAAACATTAAAGAAAAGGATAAAGCTCATCATAGAAAAAGCAAGAAATGCAATAGCATGATTTCAGGTATATATTGAACCTATATTAATATATTGATATCCAAACATTAGCAAAGTTTGAAGTACTCTATTACAGGCCACATATGATTCCAACTACCGTAGTACATTGTATAGAATGCAATTTCACGAGTTACCAACTAGGTATATATATCTTATCATCTAGATAGATCTATTGTAACACACAATTCAATATAGTTAATATGTCACCTCTCAAGATGGAAGTTTGAAGACAAATTGAGTTTGAGGGAGATGCTAGAGATATCAAAGCTGAAATCTAGTATAACTAGTCCATGTTCATTGGAGAGCGTTAGCATCAGTTTGTATAAAAATTCAAGTTTATTTTAGCATAAAAACCTACTTTTTTATTTTATTTTACATACTTACTTTTCAAACACCTCATATCAAAGTATCTATTTTACACTACATTTTATTAAAATATCAAATTTTCTTGATTTTTTAAAAATTATTTTTCTTTCTTCACACACAACAACTATCATTCACTTTCTTTCTTCATTCTCAAGATACGTAAAGGAAGAATAAATAACTAAATATAATATAAATTGTGTTAGTGTAAATTTACACAATTATACACGAAATGATGTGAGATTTATTTATTTATTTATTACTATTGAAGGCTCTAGATTTATTCTAAAACTAAAACACATTAGAAAAAATAAATGGTGGGGAACACTTACAACGATTATGTCTTTGAGTGTGCTCCAAAGAGTAGGGATGGGTTTTCCATGAACGACCTTGCATTCTGCTTCTATGAACAAATTTTGGAATCTTACTTCCACACTTGGCAATTCCAGACCCACTCTAAAGAGACAAAAAAGTTTCAGTATAAACGGCATGGTAGCATGTGCATGTTTACATTTACAATTTGCGGTAAGTTAGAATTATAGTTAATGATTACATTTATTATTTTTTACTGTTTAAATTTTTAGAACAAGTGGTAATATAAGAGCAATAAGTCAGAAGGTCATGAGTTTGACCCATGTTTCCACTCAACCTTCCATTTACAATGTTAAAATTTTTATAGGTTTGGTCTAATAGCTTTCGTTCAATTAACGTCTTTCCATTAGAATCAAGAGGTTTATAACTCTAAAGCTTTGTTTGGATTGCATCTGCGTTTTCACGTAGAAGTGTTTTTTTTTTTTTTCTTCAGCACCTTGTACATTGTTCATGGGACATGAACAGTTGCATTTAGGCTTATAAACAGTAATTTTAAAAGTGAATAGTAACCGAAAAATGATTTTTTTTTTAATTGTTTTCAGTTTTCAATAAAATAAACGGTATCCAAACACATACTAATTTTAACATATTTTTTTTAAACTCTTTGGAGAAATGCTTTTCTTTTTTTTGGTTCAATCCACCTACTGGACTTTTCAACATATAATATTTTTTTTTTCAGCGCCTGGTGCATTGTTCATGGGACATGAATAGTGCATTTAGGCTTATAAACAATAATTTTAAAAGTGAACAGTAACTGGAAAATATTTTTTTTATTGTTCTTAATTTTCATTAAAATAAGTGATATCCAAACACACGCTAATTCTAACATCTTTTTTTTAAACTCTTCGGAGAAATGCTTTTCTTTTTTGGTTCAATCCACCTATTGGACTTTTCAAACACATAATCTTTTTATATTAAATAGCTTGCTCTTCTTCTTCTTCTTCTTTTTTGGATTAAGAGGGAACATTCCGTAGTAGAAGCAAGGTCTACTGCTCTTTCAGTCCATGCTCTGGCCATTTAATGTTCGTCTAATATTATAGTTTTATCTCACATTAGAGTCAATCTCCACCATTCGATTATATTGCAGCAGACTCCTAAACCTCAGAAGTACTAAGAGCAATATTATGACTCTTCAATAGCTTTTTTATTTTTTATTTTATTTTATTTTATTTTTTAATTTTGTCAGCATCTTCTGAAGAAAGCAAAATCTATATTTATATATATGGAAATTTAACACTAACCTCCTATGAGGTTTTCTATTATTTCATTCACATCTCCTTAAGTTTGTATTAAAACACTCACTTCTCCTAAAATTCAAAGTATTTACATTGACCTCCCAAAGATGATTGAATTTTTTTAAAAAAAACTATAAACTGTCGTCCCCACCCTATTTAATAGGAAATTCAGGATTTTTAAAAGCCTCTTCTTTGAGATTTTTTAAAACCTTGTTTTCAACTAATTTTTTAAGAGAAATCAGCATGAATAGTTTACATTCTAGGAGATGTAAGTATAATAAAAGAAAATCTTAGGGGAGGTCAATGCTCTCTCTCTCTCTCTCTCTCTCTCTCTCTCTCTCTCTCTCTCTCTCTCTCTCTCTCTCTCTCTCTCTCTCTATATATATATATATATTGGATTCAAATTACACATTGTGTAACTCTAAGTAATGTTACATTATCTAATAATTTATTATAGAATTCATATTTTGAAAATCGTACCGTTGAATTATTTGTTCTATATATTCTTAACATTCATGTCAATTGAATATTATTTACCATTTAATCAATAAACTCATTTGTTATATATTATTTTAAACTACAAAAACTTAAATTTAATTAATTGATTGGTGACTATTAATTGATGTCGATTGATTTTTTATTATCTTTAAATTTTGTAAGCATGGAAAATATACGAAAATAATAAAATCCTCTAACTTGGTTACATTAGGTATAACCAAGTTAGAGCAGTACCATCAGGTGTGTTAAATGCCAAATATTTGGCATTTGACAAACCAAACACCACTATTCAAGCCTCATGAGGTGTTTCAAATGTGTCAAAATTATACAACATACTACAGTATTGTCATAACTTTGGCATAGTATGGAGCAATATAGCACACGGCTTTATTATTATTTTATTCGTCTTTCTCTCTCATCCCACCAATTCTCTTCATCTTCTCTCTCTGTCACTCTCTATCTCTTCCCTCTCAGTCCTCCATGCTCAAGATTTCTCTCATCTTTGCTCAAGGTCTCTCATCACCTCACCTCGCTACCAACCTCCATAACCCTGGCCGTCGACCTCCACATCCCTTGCTGCCAACCTCCCACGCTAGGTCTCTTATTTCTTCTCTCTTTGTCACTCTCCATCTCTTCCCTCTCCTCCCTGCTCAAGATCTCTCGCCGCCTCACCTCGTAGCCAACCTCCACAACCCTCGCCGTCCACCTCCACAGCCCCCGCCGCCAACCGTCAGATCTCTTAATCGGGTCGTGGGTGTGAGATTTGGGATGGGTTTTGATGTGTGCGTTTTGGGTCATTGATTGATCGGTTGGGTTGGGATTTTGGGCTAGTGGTGGTGTTGTGGTTGTGGCGGTGGTTGGTTGAGTTTTGGGTCAGCGATGTTTATGGCTATAGTGGGCCGGCGGTGTTTGTTAAAGATTTTTCAGTTTTTTTTTTTCTCTCTCTCTCTTTTGTTGAGGTTTTTGGATTTGGAATTTGTTGTGGGTATTTGGTTGTGTTTGTTTTGAGTTGTATTTTGGGTGGTAGAGGAAGCTCTTGGTTGTGGCGGTGGTTGTAGCGGTGGTTGTTGGTGGCGATTGCCACTGGGTATGTGTTTGTATATTGGCTGGGTTTGAGTAAATATATTATTTAACGTGGTGTATATATTATTTTAATATTTAGAATCAAATAATAAAACATCTGATAAATTGCATGTTGTAAAATGATGTGTTAAAATGATAAAGTTGGCGTTTGATGGGTTAAAATAACATTTTTTTTATGAAAGACCTGATGGTAATGCTCTTAGATGAGAACTTAGGCCCACTAAACACAAGCCTCTTAATAATACCTATGTGGTTAATATTGTATATATGATATAGATAATTTATCTTTATGTCTTACCCTTATAGAGGTCTGAATATTTTATTTTTTGGATCGAATTTTTGTCCTAAATATTAATCTTTATGTCTTGCGCCCTTCAACTTGCAAGTCATGTGAGAAAACAAAATTTTTTTTATACGCTTGAGTTAAGTTTTCTACTTTTGGACGGATTTTACTTCCAAATCAGATTAGCTAGAAGAAAATTCATCCAATCCATGACATAATAATTTTAACAAATATTCATGTACATGGTTTACGAATCATTAGTCATTACATAAGCACTTCGAAGAGATTCTCCTAAACCGGTGGAGAAATTGTCCTTTTTTTTACTACATCCTTTTCCTTCAAAGTTATTGTTAGTTTTTTTGTTTTTTTTTTTTGTTTTTGTTTTTTTTTTTTGTTTTTGGGATAAGTAACAAAAAATTTTATTAAAAAAAAAAAGAAAACCAAGTACTGGCAGTGTACTAAGAGAAAGTACAATCAATTTAAAATACAAATGATCAAACAAGTTGTATTTGAAAGATTTTGTTTTGATTTTGTACTTTTTTTTAATAAAAAAATGGTTCCTCTTGCAAATGCACGTTGCATTGTGCATCAGTGCATATGTCGAACAAGTAGTGATTAGAAATAAACAATAGAAGGAAGGATGAATGTTTATACCTATCTATTCTTTCTTTCTGTTTCTCTAAGAGCCGAAGGTTGTCTTCCTCAATTTCCTTCAAAAGCTCGTCAATGAACACGTGTTTCTCTACTGCTCCAAGCTTGGTGACATCCACCACTCTCTTTCCTGCTTTCTCTTCTTTGCTATCATTCAAAAGCTTACAATCAACCAATGATATATTCACTCGTTTTGTTGTGGGTAATCTGTCAATCTTAGCCCAGTACTGTAACTCTATTGCACTTTCTGGATTACTATCATTGCTCAAGGAACTTGATGCATGGTGAAGCATGGACATGTCCATGCTTGTTCCTATATCCGCCATTTTGTTTTTACACTGTAACTCTCTCAGCTTCTATATGTGTATATATATATACATATCCTCTGTCTCCCTATCAAAACTGAGCCACGTGATCGAGCAAGGCCTGCTGAAGGCAAGTGATGCAAGCCTATAATCCCTACTTGTATAAAATAATAAAAGCAAGTGATGCAAGCCTACGGCCCGCCCCCCCTACTTGTAATATATATATATATATATATATATATTATACAAGTAGGGTCATGCGCGACGCGCATACACACCCATATATAAATATATATGCCATTTTATCGGTCAAAAGATTGCATTAAATAGGACTATTGTACCCTAAAATACAAAAGGTTAAAAAAGGAAAAAAAAAACAGAAACAAAAGGCTCCATAGTGCAGTGCACAACACCACACGTATAGCTAATAGCAGTAGCACAATACCCATAACATACTAGCGCACACAATACAACCACATGACCCACAGCCCCACACGCTAAAATTAACTTCCCTAACAGACTAACCCACCCACGGTAACGTTAATAATCTCTTTTACTTTATTATTATTTATTATACCTAAGTAAATTTTTTTATTTATTTAAAGTACACTAAAATTAAGTGAATTAGTTATATTATTAATTGAAAAAAAATGTTACAGAAATTTAAAAATAAAAAACTTAATTAGTAATTTTGTATTTCAAAAAACAAGAAAATAGATTTTAAATAAGAAATAAAAAAGTTTAATAAATATTTAAATATTAAAAAAAAGTCCACTTAAAATTTTCACTTTAGGTCTTCAAAATTGTTGAGTTGTCATGTAAGTGAGTTCTCTATAACTTTAGGAGCAAATAGAGACGGAAATAGGATTTCGAATTAGGGAGGCTATAGCATAAAAAGAAAATTATTATGAAACTCCAGTTGGTATTAACAAATCAAAGGAGTCAAAACAATACCTATAGCTGTTTTTAAATTTGGCCAAGAAAACTAAATATTTTAATACCAATTAATACTAGTGTACCATTTTGAAATTACTGTTACTTATATATATATAGCAAAATAAAAATATATTATATTAGAATTATATTATTTTTTTTAGTAATTTTGGATCAATTTACATTATTTTTTTTTCACTTATATTTCTACCATAAATATAATCCCAACTAGGGCCATGATTTTAGTTTTCCCACCGACCTACATGCCACATTTTTTATTTTTGTTTTCTTCCGTTTTATTCCCCTCCACCATTCCTTATCTTCTAGATCTTTCTTTTTTTATTTTTTTTTTCTCCACCTTTTTTACATCCACACAATTAATTATTTTTATTTCTACTCTCTCCTTTTTCACTTGTTCCTCTTACTTCGTTTTATCTTCTTCCTTTTTCTTTATTTCGTCCACTTTAAACCCTGTTTCTCTCTCTCTCTCTCTCTCTCTCTTTCCCTCTCTCTAGTGTCCTTCAAAATATCAATTCTGCATGTATTTGTATTCTCAATCCGGAATCATGTTGTGCTGCGGTGACACCACCTCTCAGCCTCTATTTTCAGTTCAGCGTCTCTCACTCTTTCTCAGTTGCAGTTTTTTTTCTTTGGGAATTTAAGGGCTGGGCTTTTTTATTTTGGTAAATTGGGCTAATGTTTGTAACTTTCCTATCGGTGATTTTGTTATTGGGCTTTTTTTTTTTTTTTTGGAATATTCTATTTTTAACGGGTTAAGTGTAATTCCATTGAACCAAATTCCTAAATTAGTACCTCTCTCTCTCTCTCTCTCTCTATATATATATATATACTAATAATTTTTTCCCAAATTTGAAGGGGGGCCTGCTGCCCCCAAAGCCAAAGAAATGGCTCCGTCCCTGGGAGCAGAGTTGTTTACTGATTAAATCAAATGTGGGTTCCATTTGCTTAATTTGATTTATTTTATTGTTTCTAGCTTATAGTAATAGGAGAATTAAAGTCATGATTCTATATATTGTCGTATGCTCATGACATTTCATATCAAGTTTCATTTTACTTTTTTTTCTTTATGTGTGTGTATATATATATTTATATACACACATAGAAAAACTCTTCCCCAAGTAGACACTTTTCTCAAATTATTAATTAAGACATATCTTATTACTTGTTCAATTCTCTACCTTTCAAAAAAGAAATTTGACTTTCAATTCATGTTAGGATTAAAACAAAAACATAGGAAAGTCAATGTTGAAATTATAAGGTCTTCCTAGCCAAACAAGTTTTTTTTTTGATGGACCTAGCCAAACAAGTTTAAAACACTTGAATAAACAGAGGATTAATAGCTAAATTAGTGGCAAACCACCTTCAGCATTTGCTAATTACTATATAGTAAATATATAAAACTCATGGGAAAGGGGAAAAAAAAACAAATAAGAAGAGAAGAGCGTCTCAATCTAGTGCAAAGCTTTAGTGCCTAAAGCTTAAAAAAAAAAAAAAAAAAAAAATTCAACTACATTTTTTCCCTTCCTCGTATCAATACTTTCTATTTTTCTATTTTCAGATCCCAATATATATATTAAAAATAATAAAAATAAAATAAAAACCCGTCATCACTGGAAGAACTTATAAAGGCCAACAGAACCTTAAAACTTAACTGCGATATTACTAACTCTTATGAGAAAGCTATAATATGCCTAAGTTCCTTTATGCCTAACAACAAAAATAACATCCTAGTTATTTTTCTTTGTAATCTAAAATGAAAGATCATGTATAAGAAAGTTCTAATCTCTAAAAATTCTTAAAAAAAAAAAAAAAAAACCACTATGCACACCCTAAACCTTATCTTTATTAAGTGCACTAGTATGAGCTCTCTCAGATTCAAACTGAATTAATTACCAAAATATTCTTAATGATTCTAAAGGGTTCTGATCTTGATGGGGTTGTGATTATTTTTTTTGCTATAAAAAAAAAACATAATAGGTTAAACTATCTTGGTCCACTTTAAATTTAATTGGTCTATCAAACTAATATAAATGGCAGGTTACATGTGTAATGCACAAGCAAGCTCTATTACTGGAATAAATGAATCCTCAAACGTATAAACAATTATTATCTTTAGTTTGATAAATTAATATAAACAGTTTTTTTTTTTTTTTTTGCTGAATAATTAATGTGAACAAATGTAATTACTAGTATAAATGAAAATGTGAGGAAAATTGAAGGTTATGAGTCCAAGATGTAGCTCAAAGAAGACAGAAATTGAAGCTTTCAACAACGGCTTTAAAGATCAAAAATCGTGAAACTTGGAATCTAACGTGTTTTAAAGACTAAGCTATTGCCTTTGTTTTCGTGCTCTACGTGCAAAAAAGAAAAAAAAAAAAAAAAATATATATATATATATTATATATATATATATGTATGTATGTATGTATGTATAAAAGACTCTTCAAAGCACAACTATATTAGAGGTTTAGAGAAATTTTGCCGTGCACATCAAAGATAGAAAACTTAAACCTAGCTTTGATCAACTTTATGAGTTTAAAAGATCAATCTCAACTAATTTTGTTGTTTGGAGATCTAGAGCTATAGCCATTGAGCTATCCTAGCGTGTTGTTGCAGAGAGAAAACCTTCAAGGTGGTTTTTGGAGTCACAAATGTAGTTCATGGAAGATTTTTAGCAAATTGTGTACTTCAATTGTATTTAGTGAATTCCTTCTTAGGGCGAAAGAACCCCTTACCGTCATAGTGGTTTTTTCTTTGGAGGTTCTCTTTCGGTTTTTTACTTTGTCATCATAATATTTTTTTTCTTTCTCTATTTTTTATTGCTTTAAAAATGGTTATATGTTGACTTCTGGTTATTAACTTGTGTTAGTTCTCAAATACATTATTATATTTGAGGTTAACAAGTTTAATAGTCAAGCCTAATCTTCAGCTTGAGTTTAGTTTTTTCATTTTTGGCTAAATAAATGAAGTAAAAACAAATCTTTTCCTAAATTAGGTCTAAATTGTTAAAAAAATAGCTTGATTTATTTATAGACCTATTTGGCATCATGTATCTTTTTATATTTCTCACACACTCAACTTTTTAAAGGGTATGAACTCCGGCAAACAATCTGTGGCTTTATCCTATATTTGGATGAAGGGATACAAGAGGAGAGGTTGCTATAAGGCTAGAAGCTCTCCTCTCTCTCCATCTCTCTTTGTTCCAAACATACCCAAAGTTATCTAATGTGGTTTTTATTGCCTTACATTTATATTCTTACTTAGTTACATTTCTTGTAATATTTATTATAATTAAATCATGTTGTCTTTTAATTTCATGAAAGACAAAAATCATCCTTGGATAATTAGAAAGTTATTATCTTTTGTTCTCTCGTTTAGTAGAAAGAGTAACTCGTGTCCTTATTTTTTTGAATTTTAAGAATGTCTTTTCATTCTTCATTTTTTTTTCTTTTTTATATATTAAATGAATGAAAGGAATTTCAGTTCCCTACAGCCATTAGGAAATTCCAGTCCTTCCTTTTACCATAAAAATATTATAATTAAAATAATTAAAAAAAGACTCACCCTTTCTCTTTCTTCTTCTTCTTTTATTTTTTTAAGGGTGAGTCTTTTACTGAGTAAAGACAAAATTATGTTAAATAGATTCTAAATTGAAGCACAATTATGATGTTGTCTACTATTGGACAAAATAAAAATAAAATTGGAAAACTACAGGCTCTTTCTCTATCTTCTTGCATTAGATTTCAATGAACAGAGACAGAATTATGTGATGTTGTCAACTATTGGACAAAATAAAATTAAGTTGGGAAATTAGAGAGGATGAAACAGGCTTCCATCCTCTTCATAAAAAAATAAAAATAAATGAGGAGGTTGACTCTTGACTCTTTTGTTCAGTAAAGGGGCATGCTTGCTTGAATTGCATTTTATCAAACACAACCGGTGGCATGAATTGATATATGATTGGCAGCATGGCATGGCATGAATCATGATTGTTGGTCTTTTTTTTTTTTTTTTTGACGTAACTATTTTACAATAGTCTATAACTATATATAATAAGGTGATATTCTCATTTATGAATACTACTAGTTAGGGCAGCCGTGCAAGACACATGCTTGCCATGGAAAAAAAGTAGTAATTGAGATCAATTTTAGATTTTATTTGTATTACAAAATAAAGATATGAATCATTTGGTTTTTAAAATATATATAGATTTATATTAATCAAAAGAGACATTAATTTTAAGAATTTTGATAATTATGTCGCAAAAAGTTAATCTCATTCGCTTAAGAATTTTAATCAACCACAAAGTTAGGGTAGCTATTTAATGTATAAATATTTATTTAACTATAATAGTTTTTTAGTACCTACTTGCTAAAGATAATATATCTACTTTCTAAAAACTTCTAAGAATGATAACGAATATCATCATCTTCTAATAATAAACAACTGAGTTTTGCTAAGAAATTAAAAAATAAAAATAAAAAAGAAGATAACGAAAGGCATGTGTCATCGATTTTTTCATTAGATAAATTATAAGTTTTGAAAATTTAAACCTAGAAAATCAACATTCTTTAGATAACAAATAAAACACCTAATATCATCATTCTAACTTTCTAAGAATTTTTATCATTAAAACTCAAAATACATAAAGAAAATTTTTAGGATATTAAAATTTAGCGGGAGTAATTTAGACATTACACAATAAAATATTTTAAGAATCATAAGCTTTTATTAGGGTTTAACTGAGAGAATAACAATATGACATATTAGCTCTTTTCCAAAATATTAAGGGAAAACTTGCTTAATTTTAAAATTTAAGGAAGAATTGTAAACTACCTCAAACATAAAGGATGAGAAATGTTTTTTTGTCTAAGTTTTTATTTTTGTTTTTGTGTGTAAAACTATGCGTTTTTACTTAAAATAGTGTGTAAAAAAAATATACAAAAAATTTACTTAAGAAAATTCTGTGGAATAGTGAATTTTGGCTCAACAAAGTTGATTAAAGCAATAAAAAATTTCTAAAAATACAACAGAATAACGTAACATTTTGATAATACCTTTATAATTTTGTTATATTTTATTTTAATTTGTAAAGAATTAATAGTTCAGCAATTTTGAAAATATTGTGACAACAGCAAGATGTCTTGACATTTTTCACACAAAAAAATGTTATGTTCATGACATTTTCACAACAAATCATAAGTAGTAGGTTACTACAAGTTGTTATTGGTGGGCAAAAAAATAGTTTCATTGGTAAGTTTAAATTAGAACCAATAACAATTTACCATATTTGATTTGTTATGAAAGAATTATGAAAATTATTGTGGATATAGCACTTCTTTTTCACAATACTTTTATTTTTAACTGTAACTGGTTATAGTATGATATTTTATTATTTTATTTTGACATATAATGAATTACATCTTAACAATTGTGAAAATATTGTGCCAATTTGTGATGTTAATATTTTATTATAATGTGAAATAGCGTGAATTGGACAAACCAAAAATAATATAGCAAATATACTACAACTTTATGCATTCACAAAAAAAAAAAAAAAAGCGGCCAGCAAAACAGTGAAAGTTGAACAAACCAAAACTACTGTAGCTTTTCTCATTTTTCCAATTTGTGATGTTAATATTTTATTATAATGTGAATTAGCGTGAATTGGACAAACCAAAAATAATATAGCAAATATACTACAACTTTATGCATTCACAAAAAAAAAAAAAAAAAGCGGCTAGCAAAACAATGAAAGTTGAACAAACCAAAACTACTGTAACTTTTCCCATTCACTCACTCTCTCTCTCTCTCCTCTCTCTCTCTCTCTCTCTCTATATATATATATATAACACACACACACACACACATTACATTTACAATGTAAATTTATATTATAAACACATAAAAATTGGTAACCGTTGCACACATTTGCAAAATTTGTATAATTTTTTTTTTCTGCAAATGTATATAATATGTGATACTTTTTATGTGTATACAATGTAAGCTTACATTACAAGTAGAAATTAAACATATAAAGATCCTTTAAAAGAAAAAAACAAGCTCAAACAAAGTTGGTGAGCTTGAAGAAAAAAAAAAAAGAAAAAGAGAAAGAGGCAACTCACTAAACCAAAAATACTATTCATAAAGTAAACATATAAAGATCCTATAAAAAAAAAAAAAATCTCAAACGAAGTTGGAGAACTTGAAGAAAAAAAAGAGGGGAAAAAGACAATCACTAAACCAAAACTACTATTCATAACACTATTTATGAGCCTATTTGCTCTTTTTATATATAGAAAAAAGAGCACAAATTGATGACTGGAAAAAAAGAAAAAAAAAAAAAATGATGAGTAGTACATATTGAACAAACTAAAAGTACTGTAACTTTTACACATGCACCCAACAATTGTTATAACATTTTTACAAAACATTTATTTTCAATTGTAGTTGGTCATAGTTTCATATTTTATTATTTTATTTTGACTTATAAGAAATTGACACCTCAATAATTGTGAAAATATTGTGAAATTTGTTGTATCAGTATAACAATATATATGCGGGTTCTTATAAATATTTAAAAGTGTAAGGTTGAATTTATTTAATCATTTTGTTGGCTTTATTCTGTGCCAAATTTAATTGTAATTCAGCATTTAGAAACTCTGTATTTAGGTAGGAATCATGTAAGGGTAGTGTGTGAGAGAGTGTGAAGAAAATTTCAAGAGTGTGCATTTAAGAGGAGCCCCGTGACTAGATCTTGCGACTGGCGAGTTGCCAAAGATGGCATACGTGTGAAGCATGCAAGGGGAGCTAAGGGGTCACGCCAGTTGTTGTACTATAGGACAAAACTTCCAGCTGACCAGACAGTTAGCTCGTGACTCAAACTTGCGACTTGTTCCAGTTGCTAGCTCAAGTTGCCAGAATGTCCTGTTTGGCTGTAACTAGCTCTTTGCATTTTATACACACCTTACTATAAATACACTTATACCCACGAAATGTTGAAAACTTCTAGAGAGAATTTTGAGAGATAAACCCTAGAGAAAAACAAGATTGACTCATCCACAATTTTTATCCTTTAATTCTCAAAATTCTTCTACTCTCAACCTCTCCATTGTTACATCCTTGAGAGGTATATTAGCCAAATCTTTATCTCACCATACACATATCTGTGAGGAGGCATTTTGGTACTTCGGAAGCGGTTCTGAAGGGATCAATTAATTTTGATTGATGCAATGGGCTTATTGCGGGATCCGGTAAGCTAGAGAAGACAAGGTTCGGGGTAACCCTGTTGGAGCAAGAAGCTTGGAGGGCTTAGGTGCACTGGGTAGATTAGACTTGGAGGGTCTTCTGCTATTCATGTAATCCAACTTTATTCTCTAGTGGATTTAGACCGCTTGGAGGACAACAAGAGGTTTTTTACCGAGGACTTCGGTTTCCTCTTCAATAACACATCATTGTGTTGTCTTTGTGTTTGCATCTCTTTTCCCTTAATCTTTACCTTTTAATTACTGTTGTAGTTGTGATTAATTTCGGTTTAGATTGTTTTACCAATTTTGTTTTAGCTTATTTTCATATTCCGCACATACATTGTTTGATAATAAGCTTGTGTTGGTAATTTTTTATTTGGGGGTCTAATGTTTATAAGTGTTTTACACACTATTTGAACATTTATTTGGTATCAGAGCGGGTACACTTATTTTGGTTTAAATACCTAAGTGTGATCCTTGATCCCTTGTGTTTTTTGTCATGGATAGTGCTTTGTTTGCCTCTATGCATGATTTGGTTGATGATAAATGTAAGTTGTCACGTGTTCGTGAAAATGCTTCTATGAGTGATAATCCTCATGATTGTGATGCTATGTTACATGAACCTTTAGGTCTGTTGATATTCCTAGCATCAAGCTCTTGAAGAAAAATTCTAAGAAGTTTTAAAAGAATTTTAGCAAGTTATTTTGTGAAAATTATGATTTGATTGCTAAGCTCAATGAATCCAACAAATTGGTTGAGAAATATAAGAAACTTGGTGAAAATTCTCTTGACAAGCTGAAAGAGTTTGAATATGGACTTTGATGCTAAACTTGTTTTGTCTAACAAGCTTGTTGATGAGCTAAAATGTGAAAATGAATCTCTTAAGATGCATGCCAAGCGTTTGATTACTGAACCTATTGTTAAAAAGGATGAAAATATTTGTTGCAATTATGTTGTGGTACCCGATTTTGTGCCTATTGTGTGTTCTACCCCAAAGAACAAATTAGTGTATATTCCTTCACACAAAAGAAATCAAAAGGTGGAGAGAAGGGCTCTTAAGTCAAAGCCTCCATTTAGGTCTCAATCTAAGGTTTTGGATGGATCTAAATTTGTTCCAACTTGTCACTATTGTGGTGTGATTGGTCATATAAGACCTCAATGTCATAAGTTGAAGAGAGAACAAAATCATGTTGCTAGATCCCTTCCTAAAAAGCCTAGTGGACCTAAACACATTGTTTGTCACCATTATGGTGCTTTTGGTCATCTAAGACCTCATTGCTCTAAGTTTCATGCTCTTAAAATAATCAAGAGAAAAGAGAAACTTGGGTTTCTTGGAAGTTGTGCTAAAAAGGGTAAACCGGATTTAAGTGAAAATAGTATGTTGTTAAAGAAAGTGTTTAATGCTCTTATCTCCTTGACTATGCGCATCTCTGGTTCTCATTCTTCCAACCCTCGTCTCACTTCTCATGAGACACTCATTCCAAATAATCGCTCCGTTTGGATGAGGAAGGGTTCCTATGGTTGAGTTTTTGCTCTTTTGGTCCTTGATCTAATTCTTTTAATCTTTATTGGACCCTCCATGCATTAGATGCTTCATTGTCATGCATTTTTGCATCATGCATCTCTTTATATGAATTGTTTTTGTTGTTTTTCTATTTGATCTTACTTTTATGTTTTTGTTTTTGTGTGTGTGAAAAAAAATCCGAAAAACACATAAAAAGTGAAAAATTCAAAAAGTTTGATCGTATATGTTTGAGAACATATCTCATGTGAGTTTGGCTTAGTACCTTCGTATTAATGGCGTAGTGCATTTATGAGCTTAGCTTGTTTTGTATGCACATCTATCTTTATGGGAAAAATCTTGACATCTATGTGTGATTGTTGTAAATCAATCTTTAAGCTTATCATGAATGATTAGTCAATAGTCATGTTGGTTTTGATACATGCGTAGACTTATGCTTATATCTCTTCCCATTTTTTTTTTGTTGCTTAAAGAGCTCGACAAATATAAATCTCAAAATGAAAAGAGATAATGAGCTACAAAAACCGTAGCACATACTAGTATTTTGATAGGCCAAAAATGTATTGACCCCTTGTGATGAACTACGTTGATTAATTAGCCAAGTTATTAATTAATCAAATTAACATGCAAAGCGTGGTAGTACAAACAAATCACCAATTAAACTAAGTATGCAGCGGAAATTAAATGACACAGTGATTTGTTTACGAATGGGGAAAGCCTACACAGCAAAAATCCCATCGAGTGATTTTAAGGTTACCACTCCCGAAATTCCACTATTATCACAACAAGCGGTTACAAGTAAAGGAATCCCAAGTACCTTACCAACCTATAGTTGAACTCTTACCCCAATACCCAATTGGACTTGTTCTGTCGTGACAATTTCTCCTTTCAATGCACGGCTCCCAAGTACGTGACTAACCAATTATGCGGATCCCAGTATGCGACTTTAATCACCAACTAGAGAAGATTGTTGGCTGCAAAGTTCTTCAATTCATCCACACAATGAAGATCACGAAGATGCTTGGTTACAAAACCCTACAGTGCAAAGACACAGCAACTTCTTCACAAGAGAGATGAACTAGGGCAAGGACTTTGTCTTAAGTCACAATTTGCATGAACAACGATTTCTTAATGCTTGTGCAACTTTTCATCACTTTGACGACCCTTAAAATGATTCTTTTATATGTCTAGGGTTAGGAGAAAAGAAAGCTCAAAGACACATCCACAGATTGAAATCAAAACAAAACTCAGAATCTGTTTTCTCAAATCTTGATCGATAGAGGTATCGAGATGCTGTCGAGCAACTGTTGAGCCACGGGCTGGAACAGCTCTTTAATGAACTTGCACTTTTCAACTTGTTTCTTGGATAGACTTGATGACTTCAACACTTGATCTTGAAACACAGTTTTTTGAAGTATAAAACTCATCCTAATTTTACCCAATTACAAGTAAATTGCGTTTAGTCAAAGGATTAGTCAATTACATAAATGAATGACATATGTTCTAAACAAGTGAAACACATATGTCCTAACATATTTGACTAGGAAAAAGGAAAAGCGACTTTTATGAAAATGTATGGTGCTCAAAAGCCAAAGGCTTGTTCATCAATTTGAAATATCAAAAAATTTTAGGCATTGATCTCAAAAAGAGATGTGAAGATAAAAAATGATCAAATGTTATGAATTGTAAAGAAGTCAAATGAAAAGCTTCAAAGATATGTAATCATTTTCTTGTGGGAGGCCATATATGTTCATTTCTATAATTGAGATTGAGCACTTGACTTAGTACTAGTTGTGTATGACTTGATTGAACTGATCATTGAAGCTTCACTCTAGACTTAGGACTATTCCACATTTAATACACACACACACACAACACACATACTTAATGTTCAATGAATGCCTTATCCATTTGTTCGATTGTACTTGTTCAAATGTGATGTGTGTGCTTAACTATATATGGATCAAACCAAAAAGATTTTTTGATCATTTTATATGTATTCGGAAGTGATTTTTATCACTCTTTGTGTTCGTGTTTAGTGCTTACTTTGTTTTTCATTGTTTTAAACATGTTTTGTGCTGAAAAACAGGTATCAGAGTTTTTCGTGACTCACTCGCGACTTGGGAAAATCTTCACGACTCGCCAGTCACGAAACTGAAAAATGCATTTTTATCGACTCACTTGCGACTTGTGAAAAATTTTGCGACTCATCTTGCGACCTGCCAGTCGCAAAATCCCAGTTGCGAGTTCATCCAGAAGCTTTCGCGACTCATCCTGCGACTCGCTCTTGACTTGCGAAAATCTTCGTGACTCGCCGAGTTGCGAAACGCCCAGAAACAACTATTTAAAGAGCTTTTGGTGGGAAACCTGTTTTAAACCTTTCCCATCCTCTCTAAAACCCCTCTTTCAATATTTTTACATCAAAACCCTCAATTTGAATTGTTTTTCATTCCATTAACATCTCTAAGGTAATTTTAAACTCTTTTCTTTGATTTGGATCTTTAGATTATGTTTTGGAGAGTTTTATGCTTTTGGTTAGAATTTTCATCATAGGGGTGGGAAAACTTATTTTTTGTCAAATTTTTGTATGGAATTGGTTTTTTTTGATGATTTTCTTTGGATGTTGGCCCTTTGTGGCAAAAAGAACATATATTAAGGGTGGTTTTCATGATGTTCATGCATTATTTCACATTGTTGTTCATAGTGTGCAAGCTAGGTGTTTGAAAAAATGTCTCTTAGGCATTTTCTCGCTTGTTTGGACTCTGATGAATATCAAACTTTGGGGTTTCTCATGTTTCTTCATTAGGAACATGTTTGGATCATTGGTTGTGGATTTTACACACCTTGCCCCACATGTGCAATTTCCATGCTTTGATCATGCATTGCACATAGCCACCTCTTGCACACACCTTTGCTACCCTTGTCATGCATTGGTCTATACCTTGTTTCTTTATCCTAGCATGTTATGTTTGCCTTATGCTTTGTAGCATTTTGTTTTGCCTTAGGTTTGAGCTTCATTTTCTCATTCATCTCGTATCCCTCCTGCATCATTATCATTGTTTGTACATTCATCTCTTGCCCTCTTTTCTCCTTAACCCCTTTGTCTATTCATGTTAAAAAGGGGGAGAGTATACTCTAGAGTAGTATACTGGAGAGTTTTGTCATTTCTATATGACTCTTGTGCACATTATTAAGGGGAGAAATTCTATTTCGTGTGCACATTTGTAGGGGGAGAGATATTCCATAGGGGAGATGCATATACCAAGGGGGAGAAGATATAGTGTTAATAAGAAAACTTTGTTTTGTTTGTATTTCTTTATGTTTGTTTTCTTGTTTGCATTATGGTGCTTTGAGTTATGTTTAGTATTTATGCTTTGTTGTTCTCATTGCATCATGTTTGTTTGTGGGATATGCATACATCCTTATGCTATTGTACTTCATCAAATGCATGTTCGAATGATCATTTGCTTTGCCATGTGATCATTGTAGTCATTTCTTTATAACTGTTTTGGTGTATGATCAAGTTGCTCACATGTTTCACATCATGTTTACTTGATCGCAATTTATTTGTTACATTATACTTGTCTTTTTATTACTTATTTTACCTTAAGGCTCTAATGTGTTTTGTGCAAGTGTTTCAGGTTACAGGGATGTATGTTCCAAGTTCATCATAGCTTCTATGATTCCTGATAGGGGGATTGATATGATAGGGGGAGAAAGAGAGAAAGAGAGAAAGAGCTATATGTTATATTAACTATGTTTTTGCTTTGCTCATAGTTCATGATTATGTTCAGCTATTTAATTTATGCTTTGTTTTGTACCTTAGCTTTGTCTCTCAGTACTTTTAGTTAATGTTATGCATTTCTTTTAGTACATTACTCTTATGCCCTTGTTGAATTTTATATCCTTGATGCAATTACCTTGTGTTGTTGTATCGGTTGAGTGTTGGACATGCAAATGATACTTTGCATTGAGCTTATAAGTTTGCATGTCTGGATATTCATTCCTTGAGTGAATGATTATTGTGGTCACTATTTATAGTGATTGCTCATTTTTTGGTCAAGCTATGCTTTATTGTTGTTATTCTTTATTACTTGATTGCATTGTGCTTGCTCCATACACATTTCAAGTTTTCTGCTTACAATAATCGTATTGTGTAGTTGTTTTCAGGAAATACTTGTTCGTATGGTTCAAGAGCTTCACAGATTCTAGAGTTAGGTATGAGTGAGTTTTGTTTAATTGGTCCCAACTTACATGTTAAGTCTAGAGTTTGTTTTAGGGTTTTGTCACGGAATAGCCAAAGGGGGAGAGTGTAAGGTTGAATTTATTCAATCATTTTGTTAGCTTTATTCCATGCCAAATTTGCTTGTAATTCAGCATTTAGAAACTCTGTATTTAGGTGGAAATCATGTAAGGGTAGTGTCTGAGAGAGTGTGAAGAAAAACTCAAGAGTGTGCATTTAAGAAGAGTCTCATGACTGGATCTCGCGACTGGTGAGTTGCCAAAGATGGCACACGTGTGAAGTATGCAAGGGGAGGTAAAGGGTTACGCTAGTTATTGCACTACAGGACAAAACCTTCAGTTGGCCAAGCAGTTAGCTCGTGACTCAAACTCGCGATTCGTTCCAATCGCGAGCTCAAGTTGCCAGAATGCCCTGTTTGGCTGTAATTAACTCTTCGCATTCCATACACACCCTACTATAAATACCCTTATACCCACAAAATGTTGAGAGCTTCTAGAGAGAATTTTGTGAGAGAAACCCTAGAGAAAAACAAGATTGACTCATCCACAATCTTCATCCTTTGATTCTTCAAATTCCTCTACTCTCACCCTCTCCATTATTACATCCTTGAGAGGTACATTAACCAAATCTTTATCTCACCATACCTATATCTGTGAGGAGGCATTTTGGTACTTGGGAAGCAGTTCTAAAGGGACCAATTAATTTTGGTTGATGCAATGGGCTTATTGCGGGATCCGGTAAGCTAGAGAAGACAAGGTTCGGCGTAACTTTGTTGGAGTAAGAAGCTTGGAGGGCTTAGGTGCGATGCTTAGATTAGGATTGGAGGGTCTTCTGCAATTCATCTATCCCAACTTTATTCTCTAGGGGATTATTGACCGCTTGAAGGGCAGTGGAGAGGTTTTTCGCTGAGGACTTCAGTTTCCTCTTCAATAACACCTCGTTATGTTGTTTTTGTGTTTGCATCTCTCTTTTCTTAATCTTTACCTTTTAATTACTGCTGTGGTTGTGATTAATTTTGGTTTAGATTGTTTTACCAATTTTGTTTTAGCTTATTTTCATATTTTGCACATACATTGTTTGATAATAAGCTTGTGTTGGTAATTTGTAATTTGAGGGTCTAAACGTTCATAGGTGTTTTACACACTATTTTAACATTCAAAAAGGAAAAAAAAAAATGTACAAACAAAAGACTGAAAAAAAAAAAAAAAAAAAACCGTAGCTACAGTGCCACTTGAACAAACCAAAGTGGCATTGTAGCATCGGTTAAAAAAAAAAAAGGCTTACTAAACCAAAAGGGCACTGTAGAGGCATTGCCTCTTTTTATATAGTTAATAGAAATAGTAGATTCTATTAATTAAATTCATAGGTCTTTCTTTATTATTGACCAAAATATCAATTGGTTTTTTATGTAGGTGAGAATAACCTTAGATCTATTATTCAACTATCCAAAATTTTATCAGATGAGCTAATTGAAACTCACAATTAAATTAATAGTTGAGTCAACCATTTATGAGAGACATTATACATTTTCATTACACTATTCTAAATGAGTGAGCTATAGTTAGCTCACTCATTTAGAATAGTGTAATGAAAATGTTTAATGTCCTATTTATAAAAATCCATCTACCGTTCCATGAAAGGTCTTAAATTGTGAGGAGTTGTGCCTCTCCTGTATATAAGTTAGAACTTTTATCAAAGGTTATAACCTTTTTTTTTTTTTTTTTCAAGAATAACAGATATATTCACCAAGAGTCACAACTCTCCGAAGAATTGTATCTTTCATAAGGGGTTCAACTCATTACAAAAAACACAACCGTATTGTGAAACATATAAATCTATCAATAGTGAAAAAATATACACAATAGTGTGCATCATGATCATCCCATACACTGACAATGATCAACATCATTCAAGTATCACATTGGTCTCTGCGGGTTTTGTTTAACCTATTCAAAATTCATGATAGAATAAGAATAAGATGGTTAAATTTCTTGTTACCCACGACCACTAACTTAAATAATTTGGATAAGTAATAAATTATTAATTATTTAATGAAACAACCATGTGCTACATCTCTGTGTCACTTTTTTCATAAGAGGAAGAAACGTTGGGATGCACAGACGCGGCAAAATGGTCGCCGCACCCACCGCTCGATGCGGTGACGAGCGAGGGTCGCCGCTGCCTCCGCATCTGTGAAGCAACCATTTTTTTTTTTTTTTTAAATTTTCCAACTCGCGCCGAATCGGTCTGTATCGGCCAAAACCGCCAATACACGCCGAAAAAAAAAGAAGGGTCCTAACTAGTCTAACCCAATTCGTTCTTCTCATCTTCAGCTCTCTCTCACTCGTCTCTGTCGCTGGTTTCTTGAAGGAACCCACCTCCTCACAGTTGATAACTTCTCCATTATTTTGCTTCTTCTTCTGCGTTTTTGTGTTCTCTGCTTATTCTCTTCTTCTTTTTCAGTCCTTTGCGGGTAGTCTGCCTTCATTACCTTGTATTGATTTATTGTTTAATAGTTAACACTTTAATTTCTTTTAGTTTTGTGAGCCCTTCACACGTGAGTCACTTATTGGAAAGCTGAAAGTTTCAGCCTTTAGTCATTTGTGTTGACTTCTAAGCCACCCCACTCCACGTGGCTAACCTATTTCTCACCATCTTCAACTTTTTTTCTTGTTTTATTTTTAATTTTATCATTACTCTTGTAATAATCTAAAAAATAATTATTAATTATTATTGAGTGATATTTTAATACCTCTGTCAATAATTCAAGTGTCAAAAACTTTAGTGTACTTATTACTATCTATTATTATTATTATTATATTATTATTATTATTATTATTATTATTATTATTATTATTATTATTATTATTATATGAGTTTTTTATTATTATTATTGTAGGGACATTGGGCCCAGTAATTTATGAAGGGTGACCCAAGAATATCTTTTGGGCTAAAAGCCCAATCCGAGGATATCAAGTGATCTAAGGGTGTATGAATGTACCTCATAAAGAAAATACTAGGTAAAAAAGCGATAGTGTCTGAGTAAATATGTTTGAGGAAGACTGTATCCTAGGATAATGAAGCCGTGGTAATAGAAGGGAAGGTTTAATATCCCTAGGCTATATTATAGAAATTCCTATGGTTTTGGGAAGACACGGTATACATAGAGGATAATAGAAAGGGTGGTGTAGTATCTAAGATAAAGCTGCTACCACCGCCCCCGCATTAAAGACTCTGCAACTGATATGCTGGCTGCATTAATGGAGAAATGAGACCTGAGCATGAGGTTTGGAACTTGGCCCCTGTCTCCAAAAGACTTCAGGGAAAATGGATGGGACAAGTATCTAAACCAGCGTTATAACCATGAGGAAGAGGAAGTATAAAGAAGAGAAGGGACCTTCGGAAGAAGGAGAGACTTTCTTTGGAGAGAAAAGAAAGAATAGTATACGATAAATCTGATTGTCCACAATTGTAATCGATCTTGGGAAGTAGTATTATAAACTATCCTCGGATTGTGTCTGAGGAGAAATTTTTCATTCATATTCTTATTGATAACTCCCTATTTGTGCCATTGGGCCCAAAGCCCTTTTTTTTTTTGGTTGTTTAAATCACTTTTGAAATCTAGATTTCAAGCCCACTCTCTACAAATTTATTGTAAAAATGCCTTTCCAGCCATTTCCTTTCTAATTGTGGGTTGGGAGCTCGAATTGTGTCCTTACAATTGGCGCCGTCTGTGGGAATTCTAGTCTTTGAAGAGGTTTAACATCATGGTGGGCTCATGACCACAACACCATACAAAGTCTGTGGGGTCCCAGCATGAGGATCACTCCTTGCATCTTGAGCACGAAGAGAACTGGGAGGGTAGTGTGCATACTACGCACACTACCAGAAGTAGGAGTCATTCACAAGGGGGAAGTAGAGTTCCTCACGAGGAAAATACCAAAGCCATGCAGAAAGAAATTGACAGCCTAAAAAGGAAATTGCGTCACGAAAGGCGAAGGCGAACTCCTTCTGTCTCCGATCCCTCTTCGGACGGTTTCGGGGATGACAATTACAGGCAGAGATCCAGAACTCCCCTAGATGAATCTTTCTCTTACGAGGAAGACAACCTGCATGGGCAGCAGGGTAAAAACTACTCCTCTAGGGGCTTGGGAAATGATGCTATGGGTAGGGCGTTGCATCAAATCTCCAAGTCACCCTTTACACGCAAGTTGGAAGAAGGGAGGCTACCTCGGCGCTTCACACAACCAGCCTTCACTATTTACAATGGCCGAACGGATCCTGTGGAGCATGTGAGCCATTTCAGCCAAAGGATGGTAGTACATTCCAAGAATGAGACTTTGATATGCAAGATTTTTCCCTCTAGCTTGAGACCCGTGGCCATGAGATGGTTTGATGGCTTGAGGGCAGGCTCTATCAATTCTTTCAAGGAACTTACTAGGGCATTTGGCTCTCGTTTCATCACATGCAATAGAGTTCCTTGGCCTTTAGATTCATTATTATCCATGGCCATGAGGGAAGGGGAAACCCTAAGAATGTATTCAGACAGGTATTGGGAGATGTTCAATGAAATTGACGGAGACTTCGATGATGTGGCGATAAGGACCTTCAAGGTCGGCCTACCTACGGAGCATGACTTGAGGAAATCTTTGATGAAAAAACCTATCAAGAGCGTGCGTCAGCTCATGGATCGCATCGATAAGTGCAAAAAGGTTGAGGAAGATCAGTAGCAAGGAAAGGGTAAGGCGAAGGTTATCCCTCAGGAGAGAAGGGATTTCAAGTCAGACAAGTAATACAACAACAGGCTTGCAAGAGATTTTTCCAGACAAGCTAGTCCTACCGCCCCACAAGTGGTTAACATCTTTTTCAAGGAACCAGTGTAACAACTGTTGGAGAAAATCACGCATGAGTCATACTTCGAATGGCCCAATAAGATGGCAGGGGACCCTTTGAGACGCAACCAAAATCTCCATTGCCATTATCATCAGGAGAGGGGTCATACCACTGAAGATTGTCAGACTCTGTGGAACCATTTAGAGCAATTAGTTAAAGAGGGAAAGTTAAAACAATTCCTGTATCAGCCTAATTGGCAAGGAAACCACTCAGGGGTGGCAAACCACAGTGGCCCTTCGTTAAGGCCTCCTCTAGGTACAATCAATGTTATTTTCACTGCACCTGGAAAGACTGGCTTAACTCCTTTTAGGGTGATGTTTGTAGCTTAGACCTTGGCTGAGGAATCAAGGGATCAGCCGAAGAGGATTAAGGCGAATGTCCTACCGGTTTTGGGTTTCTTGGAAGAGGACAAAATCGGGACTATCCAACCACATGATGATGCCTTAGTTGTTACCCTAAGGATAAGGAATTGCAATGTGAGGAGGGTGATGGTCGATCAAGGCAGTGGCACAGATATCATGTACCCTGGCCTGTTTAAAGGGTTAAATTTAAAGCTTGAAGATTTTACGGCTTTTGACTCACCCTTGATAAGCTTTGAGGGAAAGGCTGTCATACCAAAGGGGCAAATTAGGCTGCCTATATAATCAGGCCCAGAAGTGGTAAACGTAGATTTCATCGTGGTAGACGCCTATTCTCCCTATACAGTTATTGTGGCAAGACCTTGGTTGCATGATTTGGGTGCCGTTTCCTTAACCTTGCATGTCAAGGTTAAATTTCCTTCTGGAGATCAGGTGGTGGAGCTGCTTGGGAGTCAGTCTATGGCTCGATAGTGTGTCACGACTGCAATTCTGCGTCAGCCTGAACTGGAGTCCTCGGCCTCGGCTAACGGAAAGTCATAGCAATCAAAGTCTCTGGCCACAACCGAGGTACCTTCGGTAGAAGAACCTGCATGTGAAGAACTGGAAAAGGTTCTTATAGATAAGGACCCTGAAAAATTCTTTCAAGTGGGGTTTCAATTGCCACAGGAGGAGAAGACAGAGCTAAATTTGTTTTTAAAGAGAAATATGGATGTATTTGCATGGAATGCTTACGAAGCCCCTAGGGTTGATCCGAGTTTTATTTGTTATCATTTTAATGTCAATCCAGCTTTGGTACTGAGGAGGCAACCACCTCGGCGATCCTCCAAAGAGCATTCTGAGGCTGTTAAGGAGGAAGTGCTCAAACTCAAAAAGGTGGGTGCTATCAAAGAAGTTTTTTATCCTGAATGGTTAGCTCATACGGTGGTGGTAAAGAAGAAGAGTTTGTCCCAAGGATTCTTTCCCAATGCCTCGGATTGATCAGTTGGTGGATGCTACTGTTGGGCATCCTCAGATGAGTTTTCTTGATACTTTCCAATGTTATCACCAAATGCCTTTAGCTGTGGAGGACCAGGAAAAGACTACATTTGTCACTCCTACAGGAAATTATCATTATAAGGTAATGCCCTTTGGTTTGAAGAATGCAGGAGCTACCTATCAAAGGATGATGACTAGGATGTTTGAGCCATAGTTGGGAAAAACTATCGAGGTATATGTGGACGACATGGTGGTAAAGAGTAAAGCGGTTTCTACTCATTTGGAAGATCTGAGCAACACTTTTCAAACATTGAGAAAGTAAAAATTGCGACTCAATGCCTCTAAATGTTCTTTTGGTGTGGGGTCGGGCAAGTTTCTAGGCTATATGGTAACTTATCGAGGAATTGAGGTCAATCCTGCTCAGGTCAAGGCCATTAGCAACTTACACCCACCTCGGAATCCTAAAGAGGTTCAGAGGCTAACAGGATTGATTGCTGCCCTCAACTGATTAATTTCTCGGTTGCCTTTCTTTTAGTTGTTAAATAAATGGAAGGGTTTTGAATGGACCGAGGAGTGTGTGGTGGCTTTTCAACAGCTTAAAGAATATCTCTCACAACCACCCGTTATGTCTCGACTAGAAATTGATGAAATTCTGTTCGCATATATTGTAGTAGCTAATCATGCAGTTAGTTTGGTTCTTATACGGGATGATGATAATATATAGAGGCTAGTTTATTACGTGAGCAAGTCTCTGTATGAAGCCGAGGTGAATTATTTACCGCTGGAGAAAGTTATCCTGACGGTGGTGCATACTATGTGAAGGCTTCTCCATTACTTCCAGTCTCATACAGTTGTTGTCCTAACACAACTCCCTCTTAAGTCTATACTTCAGAGTGCAGACTATATGGGAAGAATTGCCAAATGGGGAACTGTCCTAGGGGCTTTCGATATCAAGTATATGCCTCGCACCTCTATAAAGGGGCAAGTCATTGCGGATTTGGTGGCGGAGTTTGCTGAGCCCTCATTAGAAGAGTATATTAAAGGATCAAGCATGGATAAAAAATCAGTTGACATGATTTTGTACAAAGAGCCTCTGTTGTGGAAAGTATATGTTGATGGAGCAGCAAATCAAAGAGGATTTGGTGTGGGGCTAGTTTTGGTATCCCATAAGGGAATTACTTTTGAGAAATCTTTGAGATTGGGGTTCTCAGCCACCAACAATGAAGCAGAATATGAAGTCATACTCGCTGGAATGAACATGGTTTATAAGATGGGAGGGAAGATAGTACAAATGTTCTCGGATTCACTATTGGTGGTAGGCCAAGTGGAAGGGAAGCTAGAGGCAAGAGATTCAAGAATGAAAGGATACCTAACCCAGGTCAGGTATATACAATCCAAATTTGAGTATATTTCTTTATTACATGTGTCCAGGTGTAAGAATACTCATGTTGACTCCTTGGCCACACTCGCAACATCCTCGGCGCAAAGCCTACCTCGGGTCATCCTTGTTGAAGATCTGCGGAAACCCAGTGGGACGAGTAATAACGCCACTCGAATTCTTCAAATTAGGACAGGGCCTAGTTGGATGGATCCAATTGTGACGTTTCTCAAAGATGATATCTTGCCTAAAGAAAAGTCCGAAGCAGATAAGTTTTGCAAGAAATCACCTCGGTTTTGGCTGTCCGAGGATCAAAAATTATACAAGCGCTCTTTTTCAGGACAATATTTGTTATGTATGCACCCAGAAGCAACGGAGTTACTTTTGGAAGAGTTGCATGAAGGGATTTGCAAAAGCCACACTGGAAGAAGGTCTTTAGCTCATAGAGCCCTTACTCAGGGCTATTGGTGGCCCCCAATATGCAGAGAGAAGCACAGAATTATGCGAAGAAATGTGACCAATGTCAAAGATTCGCTTCTAACATACATCAACCAGGAGGTGTTCTTAATCCTCTGTCTAGTCCTTGACCTTTTGCTTAATGGGGCTTGGACATTGTTGGACCTTTCCCAAAAGCAGCAGGGAATAGGCGGTGGCTCCTCGTTGAAACGGATTATTTCACCAAATAGGTTGAAGCTGAGCCATTATTAAATATCAAAGACATGGAAGCAAAAAATTTTGTACATTGTCACCAAGTTTGAAATCCCTCATACTCTCATTTCAAATAACGGTCTACAATTTGATAGTAAGGCCTTTAGAAAATATTATTGTGATCTAGGCATCACAAATAGATATTCCACTCCAGCTTATCCTTAAGGGAATGGGCAAGCCGAGACCATCAATAAAGTGATAGTTAATGGGCTCAAGAAAAGGTTGGGTGATGCTAAGGGAAGATGGGTGAAAGAATTGTCACATGTCTTGTGGACATATCGAACTACACCACGAAGGTCCATAGGAGAAACACCCTTTTCCATGACTTATGGAGCTGAGGCAGTAATACCTCTAGAAACTGGGTTTCCAACACTACTCCAGATAGCAATGATAATCTATTGGAGAGAAGTCTAGACTTAGTTGAAGAATGACGAGAGAATGTCATGGTTCAACTAGCTTATTATCAACACAAAATCAAGCAGGAGTATGATTTTCATGTAAAGCTACAGTCTCTTGCACTTGGGGACTTGGTACTGAGGAAAGTTTTGGGTACAATAAAGAACCCAGCATGGGGAAAATTGGGGCCCAACTGGGAAGGACCTTATCGTATTACCTCAGTTGCAGGCATAATAGCTTATAATCTTGAAGATCTAGATGAATATGTTATACAACGCTCCTGGAATGTAAGTAACCTACGAAGGTACTATTACTAAATGTAAGGCACTTCGGCCATTTTAACTGATATTATATGGCGTTCATCATCTTCATTTGTCTAAATATGAAACTGAAGCTTGGTATGCCTGGATCCTCAGACCACGTACCTCATTTAAATTGATATTTTTATCTAAGTGTTAGACAGAACCTTAGTTATGTCTGGTCCTCGGATCATTAAGTATCAAACTAAAACTTGGTATGCCCGGATCCTCGGATCGTGTACCTCGTCTAAATTGATATTTTTATCAAGTGTTAGACAGAACCTTAGTTATGTCTGAACCTTAGTTATGTCTGGTCCTCGGATCATCTACTTTGGGGAAATTAACATTTCAACTCTTTTTATTAAGTATCAAACTGAAGCTTGGTATGCCTGGATCCTCGGACCACGTACCTCGTCTAAATTGATATTTTTATCAAGTGTTAGACAGAACCTTAGTTATGTCTAGTCCTTGGATCATCTACTTTGGGGAAATTAACATTTCAACTCTTTTTATTAGTATCAAACTGAAGCTTGGTATGCTTGGATTCTCGGACCACGTACCTTGTCTAAATTGATATTTTTATTAAGTGTTAGGCAGAACCTTAGTTATGTCTGGTCTTCGGATCATCTACTTTGGGGAAATTAACATTTCAATTATTTTCACTAAGTATCAAACTGAAGCTTGATATGCCTATATCCTCGGACCATATGCCCCATTTAAATGGATATCTCACTAAGTGTTAAACAGAGCCTAATAACCTTTTGGTCCTTAGACATGCCCCATCTAAATGAAATTCAACTATGTTCAATCCATATATCTTGAAGTCTCCCTGAGATAGTGATAAATGGATAGAAATCCAGGAGCATCACTTATTGCATTTGCAGACATATTGAACATGTTTATTGCCTAAATTCAAATCCAGGTTGCTGCCTTAGCTTTATTAAACTTATAAGGGTAAAAAGATTACTGTTCTAAATATAGCAAAACAAGTATGAAGTAGTATGATCAAGGCCAAACAAAAGCAAAAACATCAAACAAAGGAAGTAGAACTTGTGTTTTCATTAAATTCAAAATTCTTTGGAATTACAAAGTACTTGTGAGTTATCAAAATGACACTAGGAAGAAATAAAGGAAAGGCTAAAGAAGAGAAGAGAACGGTCATTGCTTCAACTTTATCTTCAACGGGTCTTTAGGGTCTTATGGAAGTTGAGGCTGCACCGAAGACTCAACAGCTATTCCTTTGCCTTTTGGATCATCCTTCAAGGTTGTTGGATTTGTTTGGTCACCCTGCTTGTCCTTGGAAGAGTCTTTTGGGTCACTTGAGGGCTGTGTGTCCTCTAGTGCCTTTCCTTCTATTAGATCAGCTTGCTTTGGGAGTTGACCTTCAGCAAAGGCAGAATCTTCAACCAGCTCACTTTCTTTGTCCTCAGATAGTTGTAGGTCAGCATCATCATTGACTTGAGGAAGGTCAGGGGCTCGAATCGCTGAAAGGTAGTAGACACTCTCTATCTTTCAAAGAGTAGAAGATGCCTCAACCCCAGCTCAAGAAAGTGCCTCGTTCCACACTTGGAGGTAGTAATGTCTGCATACCTCAGGGACCTGAGCCTTGAAAGTTTCTGTGATCTCCTTCACGCCGACCTCATAACCTTCTTGTTCAGCTCGGTCTTTTGCATTCTCAGCTTTTTCTTTTGCCTTCTCAGCCACTTCTTTTTCTTGGAGGGCCTTCTCTTTAGTTTTGATGGCCTTCTCTTTTACCCTCTCAGACTCCTTTAAATATTTTTTAAGATCCTCAATTAGCTTTCTTGCTGCAGCAGGGTTCTCATTAGTTTGCCTAAGTAGCCGTCGTTGGTCCTCGGTTTGTTTCGCAGTTGTTTTAAGAGCGGCATCCAAGCTGGACTTCTCACTCTCTGCCTTAGCAAGTTTTTTTGTGACCTCTTGTAGTTTTTTCTTTTGTAGGTCCAAGATCCTTTGGGCGTTTTCACACCTTGATTCTTCAGCCTTCAAAGACTTGTACGAGCTAATGGCGATCTCTTCTGCCCTATGAGCAGACTGAACAACCTATGAATGGAAGACAACAATATAATAAAGACAAAGTTACAAGTTTTATAAAAATAACAAGAATAGAAGTGGACAAGGCTTGGAAGAGATGCTTACCATGGTAAGCTCCTTCTTCAAAATCATGAAGACATTTTGGTCTTTTTTTTTTTTTTTTGAGCTCACCCATATCCTTGGGTAACAGCAAAGCTTGCTCCAATGCATCTGCTATGCAAGTAGCTGTTCCCTCATCGGATTTCCTGATGGATGCAACAACAGTGACTGCGTGGTCATCCATAGTCATATCAGGGAGTTAGATTGGAGCATGTACAGCCACGTGAGATTCGGTTCGTCTATCTGACCTATTCTGCACGGTGCGGGCCTATTTTTCTCCTTTTTCGATCTCAAGCCCTTGGGAAGAGAGCCCTTCCCTACTTCCATCACTTCTTTCCCTTTTTGCTGGTCCCGTTTTCTTTTGTGGTCAGCTGGGTTGATACGCTGAGATTGGGAAGGAGGGGGAGGAGGAGGAAGCCTAGATTCAGGGCCTTTTTCAACGCCTTTATCTTGGACCTTAGTGCGAGGTTCCTTAGGAAGCTCTTGAGTCCCTGCTTGAGCTTCCAGTACATCTTTGAGACTCGACTTTAGCTTGCGTTGGATACCCATGGGATCAGGTTGTTGGATGATGTCTTGTAGGGTTTGAGAGGATGTGCCGAGGATAGAAACTTGGTCTTTGGGGGAGTGAGGTTGATTAAAAACCTCGAACTCGTTCTCGAAATCGGATACTTCAACAATCTCTTCTTCTTCCTTTATGTCGGGTTGGGAAGAGGTTGCTTCACCAAGTGTATGTTGTGTTGACAGAGGGATTAGGGGAATCCCTACCGGAACGGGTTGTGGGGGTTTTATGGGTTGGGTAACCAAGGTACCCTGAGGAATAGAAGCCCCCTCGGGTAGCAAAAAACCTTCAACGGCAATGCTGATCCAGGGAAGACGTGGGTCTTTGGCTTTGATCACACACTTCGGCGCCTAAAAAGCTTTGGAAATGGGATCGTACCAAGGATTAAATGAGCCGCTCAGAGTTGGCCGTCTGTATGCACAAAGACTTCGGCTTGTAAAAGTTTGTCCAATCTCCCAAAATCAATGAGGAGAGGGTGACGATCCGCTACGTGTGGGTCTGCAAAATTGTCCAAAAGAAAGAAAAACAAGGTAAGAATAGATAAAAAGGTAAAAGGAATGGTTTTTAGATAGATCCAAAACTTCACCTGGGGTCCCCTCCCTTTTCGGATAGGGTAAGTCGTCGTGCCAATCTCTTGATATGATCAGGAAGTCGTTTTTTAGACCCTTATTGGATTCAGGCAAACATTGAATTAACCTAACTGCTGGATGCCTAAATTTTAAGTAATATTCATCTTTTTTCTTTAGGTAGTGGAGGTTATAAACTCAGTTTACATCGTGATGAGTGAGCCCTAGGTTTATCTTCTCATTTAGGGCATCTATGGAGTCTAAGATCCTAAAAACATTTGGGGCACACTGGGTAGGAGCTAGTCTAAAAACCCTAAGATAATCCCTAGTTACAGTCCCCATAGGGATTCTCATCCCTCCTTCGATGAATGCAGTTATCGGGATTACTACCTCTCCCGTTTTTCTTTTTACGAAATACTCATCTTCTGTACAGTACGTAATAGACTAAGAAAATAGACTAGCCGAGGATAAAGGAGTACAGAGAAAAAGAAAGGGGAAGGAAGAAAAACAAAAAGAAAAAAAGCTGATAAGAAAGGGAGAGAGTATGGGAGAACTTACTTTAAACAAAAAAAGAAGGCACGGTCACCTCGAACAGGGTATTTGGTAAAATGAGAAAGCACGTGTAGATGGCAAATGTTGCAGGTACGTTATAGGAGCGTTATGGTGTGTGAGAGGATTTGAAAGAAATTGGTATTTATATATCATTGGGAATTATGAAGTGGGAGAATTCCCACCTCTACCCAAGGGCGATTCTCAACCGTTGGATGCGTGTCACATCGCTGAACGTGGGGAACATAAAGACGCTAGAATTTAATTCAAGGACACTTCGCATGCAGAAACATCGAGAACATGCGATGGGCAGTTCAAAAATCATCATTCTTGTCAGCAATATTGCCAAATATCCGCAGGACAAAAGGAGACAGATGTCGAGATCCTCCTTTCATCCCGAATTGGAGAAATAAGAATCTCGAGGGGCTATTGTAGGGACATTGGGCCCAGCAATTTATGAAAGGTGGCCCAATAATATCTTTTGGGCTAAAAGCCTAATCTAAGGACATCAAGTGATCTAAGGGTGTGTGAATGTACCTTATAAAGAAAAATACTAGGTAAAAAAGCGATAATGTTTGAGTAAATATGTCTGAGGAAGGCTGTATCCTAGGATAATGAAGCCGAGATAATAGAAGGGAAGGTTTAATATCCTTAGGCTATGTTATAGAAATTCCTATGGTTTCGGGAAGACATGGTATACGTAGAGGATAATAGAAAGGGCGGTAGAGTATCTAAGATAAAGCTGCTACCACCGCCCCCGCATTAAAGACTCTGCAACTGATATGCTAGTTGCATTAATGGAGAAATGGGACCTGAGCATGAGGTTTGAAACTTGGCCCTTGTCTCCAAAAGACTTCAAGGAAAATGGATAGGACAAGTATCTAAACCAGCGTTATAACCATGAGGAAGAGGAAGTATAAAGAAGAGAAGGGACCTTCGGAAGAAGGAGGGACTTTCTTTGGAGAGAAAAGAAAGAATAGTATATGATAAATCTGACTGTCCACAATTGTAATCGATCTTGAGAAGTAGTATTATAAACTATCCTCGGATTGTGTCCGGTGAGGAATTTTTCATTCATATTCTTATGGATAACTCCCTATTTGTGCCATTGGGCCCAAAGCCCATTTTTCTTTGTTGTTTAAACCACCTTTGAAATCTAGATTTCAAGCCCACTCTCTACAAATTTATTGTAAAAATGCATTTCCAGCCCTTTTCCTTCTGATTGTGAGTCGGGAGCTCGAATTGTGTCCTTACAATTATTATTATTATTATAATATAAAAAATCATGCTTAGCAATATATAAAATATATAAATAAAAATATATTTAATAATTTTTAATCGCCGCATCCTGCCGTACTCGCATCTTATTTTTTTTTTAAATTGCCAAATCCTCCTGAACCTAGAAATGCACCCATGCTTCATAGAAAAAACGCCAAGAAATTTTTTTTTTTTTTTTTGTTCTAATGATTAGAAATACTTATATAATATATATGTTGCAAAACCTTAGTAGAATTTAAATCAACTCCCTTTGCTTACCAACTTGCCCAACTAAACACCGACACATTACACATGCAACCATGGGTAAGAATTTACAAGACCAGATAACAACAAATCTGGTGGCATGATCAACTTCATTCAAGCATCACCTGGGTCACGTTCTGCTAATTAAACAATTCAAATTCATGATAGAATAAGAACAGGACGGTCGGCTAAAATTTCTTATTACCCGATAACTTAAATTAATTAGAGTTGGGATGGTTGCACACATGTCTGTACATTTTCACGCTGATGTGCAACAAGTTTTTGCCTTTAAATTATTGGGAGAACTAATCATTTGTCATTAATGATTTAATTAAAACAACCAGTCAACCACGATGGGGATGCATCATCATTAAAACACTTATTTTTTTATGACAAGAATGGATTTGGGAACTCCTCCACCACTTTCAAGCATCACTTTTCTAACGTGTGAAATTATTGACATAAATGAAATGGTACCATTTTCAAGTTCTGAGTAAGAATATAAATCATTTGTCTCATTTTTCTGTATTTCACTTTATGTCACGTGCTTGATTTTTTTTCCCTCCATTTTAAACTTTGGGTATTTTATGAGGAAAGTAAAAAATAATCTGTGACAAATTATGATTGGTGAAATATTAATTGGAACACAAAAAATTGAATAGAGGATTTGTATTTATTAGACTTGGTATAAGAATAAGATAAGGCTAATATGGGAGCATTTTTCAATCACTAAATACTAAATTGATAAAATTAAACTTTGACTTAGTTTGGTTTCACCAAAAAAAAAAAAAAAACACTTTAACTCAATTCTACTACCAAAATTGTATTAAGAAAATCTAGAAACACAACAAAGTCAATATTTTCACAACAACATTGTTTTCAGTTGTGGTTGGTCTGCCCATGCACTAAGTGCTTGGAAGTTTAGGGGGATAAAGGTTCAAGTTGTGAGATTAGCAGCATATTATAATTATTTCTAAAAAGAAATTTTGATGGGCCTAAATGTAATGCTATTTTATTTTGTTTTGACTTATGGCAGGATAATGCTTTAACTTGTTTTGAAATGTGGTGAGATTTTGTTGCATTTGTAGAAGAATTAATTGTATTTTGACCACAAAAATTTGAAGGCATGTCCATTAACCGCTACCTAGCTAGAGCTTCAATGCCAATTTTACTTCATGTCATTCGCAACAATTTCATAACACCAAATATACCTACCACCTCACACATATCTATTAGCCTCTATACCTCTAACAGGATAAGAAAAGATTAAACTATGGTAGACCCATGTATGAGGTTGTTGGCAAATTGGGTGAAGTGAATTACTGTGACCCTAACTTTATTGTAAGTACTCCTCATGCTTAACCAAAACATATGGTCTTTGGTGTAATGAACTTAATCAAGCCAATTTGGAAATGGCCTCATTTGGTTTTTCACTTTCATGGTAATGGAATTTAATTTTCTAGCCATTTAAATTGTTAGGGATATTATTGATGTAATTGGCTAATCCATTGACAAAACGCACTTTACTTGTTATTGGGTAGATTTAGGATAATTTAAGACTTCAAGAAACATGTTGTTCAAGTGTAGTGTTAAAGTCGTGCAAGTTTGTTCAAGAAACAAGTAAAGAAGTGTTGTTCATTAAAACTTGATAGATGTCTCGATAGAGTCTATCTATCATGATTTAATGTTGAAGCTTGACAAAAGCTTGATACATGCTGTATCTGTCGAGAATTACAAAATCAGAATTTTCAGATTTGATTACACGCATATTCAAGTGTATTTGCGTAGGGTTTCTTTTCTCACAACCTTGACATATATAAGGATTATTTTAAGAACTGTCTCAAGGTCTTAAGGAGAATCCATACACGCATATTGTGACTAGAGACAGAAATTGCTTTATTTCATCTTTCTCTCTGTAGAAGCTACTGCGTCTTTATGCCAAGGGTTTTGTGACCAAGGAGCTTTTTAATCTTCATGTTGATGAACTGAATTAAGTTGGCGTGTTAGTCACGTATTGGGATTTGTGCATCATTGGTTAGTCACATACTAGGATTCGTGCATTGAAAGGAGAGATTGCCGCTACAATACAAGTCCAATTGAGTTTTGGGATAAGGGTTCAACTGTAGGTTGGTATTAGGTACTGAGATTCCTTTTACTTGTAACCGCTTGTGATTGATAATAGTGGATTATAGGGAGTGGTGATCTTAAATTCACCTGGTGGATTTTTGCCTCGGAGGTTTTTCCTATTCGTAAACAAATCACCATGTCAAATTTGTTTTCTACTGCACTTAGTTTAATTGATGAATTGTTTGTGCTACCATGCTATTGCATGTTCAATTGACTTAATTAATTAACTCGGATAATTAATTAAGTAATTTGCCAAGGAGTCAATACATTTTTGACCTATTATAAATAAGGTTGATATTTTTTTATAAGGGGAAGTTGCAAATTACCCACCTGTGGTTTGACCCGTTTTAATAGTGCCAACCCGTGGTTTAAAAGTTATCACTTAACCCACCTGAGGTGGCATCCGTTAGACCCCCATTACCCACCTCTCCCTTTTCACCGTTAAAAATAGGGGTAAATGTGTCTTTTTCATTATATTTTATGTCTCTCTCCTCTTTTCTCTCATTCTTCTTCACATAAAACATAAAGGAAACCCAATACACCTACAGTCACAAACAAAGCCACAAATCCATGTGAACATACACCCACATATTCGCTAGCCTTCCACTGCTAAAAACATGCTAAGCAGTGCTAGAATCTGTTAAGACTGCAGAAATGCAGACTGAAATACACACAAGAGCAACAGAATGAAAATGCAATCCCATTAATTTCCCACAAGAGCAAACTGAAAAAACATGCATTATAAAGCTACAATTCAGGACAAGCAACACTGCTCAAAACACAATCATCACTATTACATCACAAGTGAACCCCAATACCCCATTACATCACTATCAGGCCTAAACAAAAGAAAGCAGTCAAGTCCAAGAAGAAAACAAGCGGAAGATTGAGAATTTGGGGAACAATGCTAGTAGCAGCACAAAAACCTAATCGGAAAACAAAAACAAGAAATTTGAGATCGAGATGAAGAAAACCCAGCAAAAAAATCTGCAAAAAAAAAAAAAAAAAAACCCAGCAAGCTGTTCAAATTTTTTAGGTTTAATGGATTTGTGGGTTAATGTGTTAATATTGCTACAGCCATAGATCCAGCAATGAACCCAACTCTGTTCAAAACGATGCCACTCTGAGCCAGTCTAGGAGCTTCATTGGCGACGGTGACGACGTTGAAGCTTTAGAAGCAAGTGCTTGTGTTGGCAACTTTGATGGAGAGTGTGAAGGAGACTGCGCTAAAATTAATTTCACTCACCTCAAATCTTGCGATCTGAGCAGTATTTCGCATCGAGGCCTTCAATTTTGGACTTGAGGCCTTGATATTTGCGTGCTTTGACGCCAAGACTTGAGACTTGCTTGCTTGCAATTCTCTCTTTGCTTGCAATCATTTTTTTTTTTTTTGGTGTGGTGAACACAGGTTGATAAAATTAGGGATTTACTCTTGTTTGGTTGGTGAGAAAATTTATAGGAGAGGAAAAACCAAGCTTCAATACACCTCGTTGCTTGCAAGTGTTCAGATTTCACTTTGGCAATCTAAGTGAAGAGAGAAAGGGATTATGGGTTTGGGGATTTTAGGGTAGAGAGAGGGAGAGAAAGCTTCTTTTAGGGTTATATTTGGATTCCAATTTTGGCTTATATAGTAAATGAGAATTTCTAACGGAAAGGGTTGAGGTGGGTACCAAGGGTCTAATGGAGGCCACCTCAGGTGGGTTAAGTGATAACTTTTAAACCACGGGTAGGCACTGTTAAAACGGGTCAAACCACAAGTGGGTAAAGTTCAATTTTCCCATTTCATTATTTTTAAACTAGTATTATGACCATGCAAAGCACGACTTTACTCAAAACTATAAGTAAATATATCAAAAATTTATTAATAATTGCTAGCTAATTGATACTCTAATAGAGTCTATTGAATATATTAAATTGTGTATATATTACCCATTTTAAAATAAATATGACTTTGTCACATGAATAGTTTTTTTTTTATGAGATAGAAATTCTACTTTAGCATAATCTAAGTATATATATGTGTGTGAAGCTCTCTTCTAGAGACTTGAAACCCAATCCTTGCCCTCCACACCCTACAAGCACTTATAGTTGTAGAGTAACCATCACGCCAAGAGTGCGCGGTGGTGTCACGTGAATCATTAATGTGCAAGCATGCTGTTCCACTTCATGATTCTAATTAAATTTTACAAATTCAAGGTATATTAAGTATCATGTCATTAAAAGTTTTAAATGATGACATGGTTTATGATGAAGTAGGAATTTGCTCCGTCAGTATGCCCCTTGAAAGTATCATAGATGATCTGTAAAACCTATGTCACAGAAAGCACTCAATAGATAAGGGCACTGGTTTGGGGCCTACCAAGAACCTTATGATGCTTAAGTTAGCTTATTCTCTCTGAACAAATTGTAATTTGTATAGCAGTTGTGTGTTCATGTCCTTTTACTTGTTTTGCTTGGCTTTATATAACCTTAGGTTGAGTTAATACTCATAATACCGTCATGTTGCAATTGGATAATTAGTTCTTAATGATTGCAAATTAACTCCAACATTTTCTGTTTGCAACGGGTCCTTAATTCTGCATTATTGGACAATGGTAACGGTTTTGTGCTATTCATTACCTAGTCAATGATTACTGCCTAGAGTTAATGCTCATTCGCTCATCCATACCCTTACTCGTCACTATCATGGAAAGTTTGCAAGTAATGGACGACCATTTATATGCTACTCGTCAGTTGCCCCCCTTATTCCTTTGTTGTTTATTGTCTAGACGAGCTAAGGAATATGGAAAGTCCGTTTTGGGTGGATCACTTTGTATGTGCCCCGAGATTCTCATTCCATCATATTTACTATAGGGTGACATTTTTGTCAGCTGATCGCCACGCTCCATGTTTGTGTTGGCCGCACATGTTTGTCTTCCTTGAATTTACCGTGCATGAAATTCATTTCCTTTTTTTTTTTATTATCAAAAAGCCTTCTCATATTGTTCTTTTTCTTTTTCTTCTTCTTCTTCTTCTTCGTTATAGATTGAGCTTGGAGTCTGAAACTAGAGGAGAGTTCCTACACCTTTTGTACAGCAAGACTCCTTTTCCTCCTTTAATGGTTGATTTTGATTTCATTAAGAAGGAAACTTCCTCTGTTTCATTATCCTTCGCCAGGCTAGGAGTGTTTCTTGAGTCTTCTGGTGGTCTCGTCCCCACATTGGTTTAGCCTTTACCCTCTACTCCGTCGATCTTTAATTGCGCATCATATAGAGATGACTACCATAGAGTACCGAGACAACGACGTTAAGTCTAGCGAGTTAGAAACTGATTTGTCGTCAAGTGATGAGTCTACAAATAAAGTTTTTGAAATCATAGTGTCAAAACCCCCATCATCTTCAAAACCCTCCTCTTCTTTAAAACTCCCTTCGTCTTCAATTCCTTTTCATGCTTTCCCTGAGTCTTGTCTTTACGAGTTGAGACATTTGAACTCTATTCGCAAGAGATTTCAATTTCCAGCAAGGGTAGCTATAAGATTACCTTGTCCAAACAAAAAAGCATGCACCTTTGCTTATGGCGAGGTGAGTTTTTATGAAGCTGCCTTTTCCTGCGGCCTCTATTTTCTTGTTCATTCGTTTATGATGCAACTCCTTTCTACTCTCAATGTTGCACCTGGTTAGCTTGTCCTTAACGCATGGAGGACGATTGTTGGTTGTATGTTGATTTGGGTATTTGTCCATGATGGGGACATGATTACCTTAAATGAATTTCTTTATCTATACCGTTTGAAACCTTCCATCCACTATGGGTATTTTGAACTTCTACCTTGGAATAGGGAGTCTAGAATCGTCCGTAGCTTCCCTACTTCCTTTCATAACTGAAAATCACGATATTTCTTCATTTCTAGATTTGGATGGGAAACCATGTCTGACGACCTATGGGGTGAAGTCTCATGGTTGCTACAGAAATGGGAAATCTTCTTTTGGTGCGTCTCTCTATCCTCTTCATTAAACTGGTTGTTTTAAGTTTGCTATTCTTCTGATCTCCTTTTTTGTCCCTTTTTTTTTGCAGTTGCTAATTGTCCATTGTTAGGAACGCTACCAAGGACAAATTAAGCCTGCACGTGAATTTTCCTTCACAGTTGACGATTTCGATGAGCTGGTTGATCCTTGTCGTCTGTATAAGTGTTACCTTGGACCTGAGCCTTCTGCATACATTTTGAAGAAAATAGCCTAGGAAGAGAAAAGTAGGTTTTTAATTCTTTGTCCTTTCTTGTCTTACCTTATAGATTTTTTTCCCTACTAACCTTTTTTCTTGCAGAAATGGCCACTAGGTATAACAAAGACAAATATGCTCGTGTTAAGAGCTTGAAGAATGAACCCCTATCTCACATTACCCCTGGATCAAAGAAGCGTAGGCTGGATGAAGGGAAGGACGAGATTCCTACCAACTTGTCACTCTTTGGTACTTTGTCTTCTCCCACACCTTCTATCGAGATGATGACCTTCGGTCCTCCAAAGACACTTTAAAGGGAAGGCCAAGGTTGGCAAGAGTGTTTGGGATGACCTTTCTACCGCCCTTGGACGAGCTCATTCTATCATTATTGACGATGAGCTTAAGGGTCTCTCGTCCATCCCTTCTCCCGAACTAGTTAGCCGTCATATTCACAAACTAGTGCATGTATTTTACTCAACGTTTCTTCATTACGTCGTTAAGTGTTTACACCTGTTAAACATTACTAACCTTTCTTTCTCTTTTCAGGTTCTTGGTGAGTCCCTTTGTCTGACGACAGACTACTTGAACAACGAGGAGAAAGTAGTAGTGGCTAACTCCAAGGTTGATTCTATTGAGTCCGAGAGCTCAAAGTTGAGGAAGGATCTAATTGAAGCTATGGACCAATCGACCAAGGCCAAGAAGAAGATGAAAGAACTGAAGAAAGTACTGAAGGTTGAGAAAAAGTTTGTCATTCAAAAAGACGAGGAAGTCCAAGCTACCCTCCTAAGAACGGACGAGGAACATGAGAAGGTGATTGCTAGGTTCCTTGAGTCTGATTGCTTCTCCGACATGTAGTTCGAGTAGTACTTCAAGGGCTTCAAGCTTCTTTGTCGTGGATGATGAAGCACCATAGCCATGTAACGGGTTTTGCAAATCTGGACTTTGAAGCTATTGATACTAAGATCCTTTCTGACGAGGCTAATGAGAAGGAAGGTGAGACCATTGCTAAAGCTACCGATGTTGTTGAAGGTGAAGGTGTTGCTATAGGAAAGAGCTACTGACGAGGCTCAGACAAAGGTGGGCCATGTTGAGGAAATCGTCAGTGCTCCTTGAAGTAATTTTTTTCCCCATTTTAAAGACAATGGATGCCTCCTGCTTTTAGGCTTTTAATTTAGAAACAATGGGTGCCTCCTATGTTAGGAAATATGTGGAACTTGTTATGAACATATGTTATTTAGATTGGCTAATCCTTTGACAAAATGCACTTTACTTGTAATTGTGTAGATCTAGGATTGTTTAAGTCTTCAAGCAACATTGTGTTCAAGTCAAGAGTTAAAGTCATGCAAGTTTGTTTAAGAATCAAGTGAAGAATTGTTGTATTTTAAAACTTGATAGATAGCTCAACAGATTGTATCTATCGAGGTTTAAAAGAAGTTTTTAACCTGAAGCTTGACAAATAGCCTATCTATTAAGGATTACAAAAATCAAATTTTCAAATATGTTTTTCATGCATATCCAAGCTATTTGTATAGGGTTTCTTTTTTTACAACCCTAGACATATATAAGGATTATTTTAAGGGCCGTCTAGGGTGACACAACTGGATGCAACTTGATGAAAAGTGATTATTCACTTAAATTGTAACTGGATATAATTTGCCCTAGTTCATCTTTCTCTTGAAGAAGCTGCTGCGTTTGTATGCCGTAAGGTTTTGTAACTAAAAAGCTTCTTGATCTTTATTGTGTGGATGAACTGAAGAACTTTGCAGCCAACATCTTTCTCAAGTTGGTGTGTAAGGCGCGTACTGGGATCCGCGCATCGATTGGTTAGTCACGTACTAGAAGTCGTGCATTGAAAGGAGAGATTGTCACTACATTGCAAGTCCAATTATGAATTGGGGTAAGGGTTCGACTGTAGGTTGGTATAAGATACTAAGGTTCATTTACTTATAACTGCTTGTTTTGATAATAGTGGATTCTCGGGAGTGATGACCTTTAATTCACCCAGTGGGGTTTCGCCTCGGTGGTTTTTTCCATTCGTAAACAAATTACCCATGTCAAATTTAATTTCTTCTACATTTTAGTTATTTGGTAATTTGTTTGTGTTACCACGCTTATTGCATATAATTGAATCTAATTAATTAACTTAGCTAATTAATTGATTAATTTACCAAATGGGTCAATACATTCTTGACCTATCAAGTGGTATCAGAGCGGGTACACTCTGATTAGGGTTAATCTTTGTTGTGTGATCCATTGACTCATGTTTGTCATGGATAGAGGAAAATCTTTAATTATACCTCATTTATTTGATAACACTAACTATGCATACTGGAAAGTACACATGAGAGCTTTCTTATAGTCTTTAGATGAGAAGGTGTGGCAAGCTGTGGAGATTAGCTGGACCAAGCCAAAGGAAGTACCTGCTAATTGGGATGATGTTAAGATCAAAGCGGAAAACTTCAACAGCAAAGCATTGAATGCTTTATTCAGTGTAGTCACCAATGAGGAGTTCAAGAAAATATCCTTTACTTAAACTGTTAAGGAAGCATGGGCCATCCTCCAGACAACTTATGAAGGAACTAAGGCTGTCAAGGATTCAAAGCCTCAAAGGCTTACCACGAGCTTTGAAGAGACTAAGATGGAGGAGGATGAGTTATTTGAAGAGTTCTATGTCAAGCTGAAGGACATAATGAAACTGTCTTTAATCTTGGGGAAATCATTCCAAAACCCAAAATTGTGAGAAAAGTGCTTAGATCTTTTCCAAAGAGATTCCATGCTAAGATCACTGCCATTGAGGACTCAAAGGATATTGATCAAATTCCTTTGACAGGGCTGGTTGGCAACTTGTAAACTTATGAATTGGGTTTATCTAGGATCGGGAAATCAAGCAAGAGCAAGAGAATGACATTAAAGGCCAAAAGCAGTGACACTGATGAGTCTTCTAATGATGAAGATTCTAAGATCAAATCCTACATCATGAGGTAGTTCAAAATTTTTATGAAGAATTCCAACACAAAAGGATTTTACAAGGACCGAAAGCAATCTAGTTCCTCACAGTTCAAGAGCCAAGATTAGGGAAGAAGGATGCTAGAAATGATAGTTAGTACACTATTCCCTCCGAGCCAAAGTGTTTCAGTTGCCAAGGTTTTGGACACATGAAACAAGAATGTCCAACTTAGAAAAGCAAAGCTCTTGCTGCTACCTTGAGTGACACTGAGCCTGAGGATGATTCAGATAATGATGACGAGGAAATCTTGAATGTCTTCACTGCCATAGTAACTCCTGAAGGGATTGTTGAAGAGGTAGATGAAGAAGAGGACTTGGTGGAGTCTAAGTTTGAGAAGATAAATTAACCGGACGACATCCATACAACCTATGCAAAGCTATACAAGATCTCTGAAAAGCACGAGAAATTGTATAGGCTGGCCACCAAGAAGTTGAGTGATGTGAAACTTGATCGAGAAGAGCTCTCCACAAAAGTTAATGAAGCTAATTAGACCATCGGAGCACTGCGGTTTGAGAACAACTTCTTGGTTGAAAGGACCAAAAAGCTTGAAGAAGAGCTGTTCCAAGTTAGAGCTCGATTGGAAAGGAAAGCTTGATAATCAGAAATCTACTTTTGATAGATCTGTTTTGGGGTATGATTTCTCTTCTTCTAATATTGCTTCTTCTAGTACTATTGTGTTTGTTCCACCTGCTAATAATGTTGATTCTGAGAACAATGATGTTAAAATTGTTTTAGCTAGTGAGAATATAGACAAGGAAAAATCTATTTTAGGAGAACCCCCTAAGCTTGAAAAGAAAGAGACTAAAAACCCTAGGACTAAGGAGGGTAATAACCAAAAGTCTAAACAAAAGAAGCAGCATTTTTGTTATCACTATGGAGCTACAGGACATACTCGACCTAATTGCTACAAGTGGTTAACTACTTAACAGAGCAATAGTATGATCTCATCTGAAAACCAGAATCAGTTTTCATCCTCTTTTGCTCCTCTTGGAGATCTTATAGAGGCCCTTATGTTCCTTTCGAACTTGAATGGTTTCAATTCTTCCCTCTCACCTTTGGTTCAAGGGTTTGCACAAAGGAAAGATTCTTCCAAGGTGTGGAAAGAAAAATGCTCAAAGTGATTCAGTCACTTTTTCTCTCTCCCTCTCTTTTGTTTATGCATTACTTGTGTGTTTTGATTTTTTTTTTTTTAAGTTAGTCTAGTGTTATGCTATGCTTTGTCTTAACATGTTTTTGATTGTTTGTTTTTAGTTTTGCTTTATTTTATTTTTCATTAAAAAAATTGAAAAATCAGAAAAATACAAAAACAGAGTGTGTTTTGTGTACATTGGTACTTGTGTACCTTGGATGGCCATTGAAACAAAGTTTTCTAAAATTTGTATATTTTGCAGCTTAGATGAGCATCTTAACACACAACTAAGCAAGTGAGCTTTGTGGCTCGTGTTGGTGATGAGTAAGATTAAGTAATCTCTTGTACTTAACACTCATATCACTTTTTTTTATGGGAAGGACTAAAAAATATTAAGAGAAAGGCATAAATAACCACTTCACCACTAAAGCTCGCCAATCATGGAAAACATCTGAATGCTTCAGCATAGCAAAATTTATAATGTTTAAAGCTTAATATAATTGAGTATTTCTCCTCTCTCTATATGTGCCCATGTATGATATGCTTAAAAGAAAATATATGCAAAGAAAAATAAAAGCAAAAAGAACCAAAATGTTTATAAATATGGTTGCAAGCGTGTTTCTAGGAAATGTGGGAGTTATAGGATGTATCTCTAAAGTGATAGTCCCTATCAAGTAGTTATGATTGTGTGTGAGTTAAATTGATTCTCTCATATCTCAAATCGTCCTAACATGAGACACTTATGCAATCTTGCGATATTTTCACACACAACATGCAAAATTCATTGTTACTTTTGATACATGCCCATCACAAGAAATACATGTGTTAATGTATGCTCACTGAACTATCTTGACTTGTTTTTAAAAATATAAATTGGTTAGACTTGTTTAGTGTGCGTTTGGATCTTAAATGCTTTACATTTTTCTTGTTGAGAGTGTTTTTGAAGAGCTTAACATGTTGATTGGATCTTTGGTTGAGTAGCTTGCTTGATTGCATTCATTTGTGTTTTTCTCCTCTTTGAAAAATCTGCTTTTATCAAGCTCAACTGCTTCTCGACACCTCTCGACAACTAGCTATCCATCGAGACCCTTGAACTTATTTTTCTCAACAGATCTTATCACATCTTTGATCCATCGAGTTATTTAGAATTTGTCTTGATAGCTTCTCGACAGATTCTTGATCCATCGAGAAAGTTTTTGTCTGGCTGATAGCTTCTCGATAGTTGTTTGATCCATCAAGGTACTTTTGTCATTGATAGATTCTTGACAGCATCTTGACAGATTTATCTGTCGAGAATTAGTGCTCGACATATTCTCGATACCTTTCGATCCATCGAGATGCATTTTGTTTAAATAACTTCAACGCGAAATCAGATCTCACTTTTTCATATCTCTCTCGACAGAAAAGCTATCTCTCTCCCACCAAACACTTTTTTCTCACTCTTTTCATCTTCCCCACTTGGATTTCGGCCTAGATCTTGCGTTTCTCCTTTGGTATAATCTTCTAATCCTTAATTCTTCATGCATTTCATGTTTTAGACCTAGGTTTTGGGTTTTCTTAAAAGAAAAAATTAGGGTTTTTGAAAACCTTCAAGTTTTTGTGAAAGTTTTAGGTTAGGTTTTGCTTCAATGATGATATATGATCATGCATTGCATTCCATTAGCATTTTCACAATATTTTCACAATATTTTCATGCATTTAGATGTGTGTTTTACATGTTGGAACCTTGTGTGTTATTAGGTTGGATTGGGCTGAGCCTATGATTTTTTTTTTTGTTGCACGTCGCATGATCATGCATTACTCTTGCATACATACCGTTTCTTTTCTTTTTCAGGTACTATATGTTGATTGGTGTTTTCTGTTTGTCTCTCTTTCTCTCTTTCTCTCTCTCTCTCTCTCTCTCTCTCTCTCTCCTCTCTCTCTCTCTCTCGGATAGTCTACCCAATGGCACCAAAGCGTAAGTCTACTCCGTCTCGAAACCTTCTTCGTTTCGGGGCATCGTCTTCTTACTCCACTCCTTTCCATGTCAGATAATGAGAAGGCTCATAAGGACTTCTTAGAGAACTTCTCCAAACGCGGCATTCATTCGGAACGCCACATTATCTATCAAACTTTTTAGATACTGCTCTTCTAACTGTCATACACAGACGGGGTTGGGAATCTCTATGTGAGATGCTCATGAGCTATCCCTCCATGATCATACAGGTGTTTTACTCTAATATGCACGGTTTTGATTCTTCGATACCTCAGTTTTCTACTGTTGTTAGAGGTACTCGTATAGTAGTGACTCTGGAGCTTATCTTCGAAGTGCTACATATTTCGAGGGAATCACATCATGATTACCCCGGTTGTCCACGTTTGAGGATTGTGTCTAAAGACGAACTTCTGTCTCTTTTCTGTGAGACACCTTCTTTATGGGGTGGGCGTCAAAACACCTTATGTTCAGTCTTTGCAAAAGGTCCAAGGTTCCTAAATATGGTGATGACATTTTTTTTTACATCCCTTGTCTCACTATAATTCTATTACTGAGCCTCGTGCTTGTTTTCTATTGTCCCTCTTAGAGGATCTTTCTATAGACTTTCCCTCTTATTTCATTCTCTCCTTTATAGATGTCTATAAGGATACGGTGACCTGTGATATGCTTATCTTTCCTTTTTACTATTGCGAGGATCATTCGCCACTCCTCTGTTTCCCATCCCAAGTCTAATTATTTCCCCATCATGCGTGCCATTGACGTTAGTACTATTCAACGGAGTGAGGCTCAGCTTCGATCGAAGGGGCCACGGACCGAGACGGCGACTCCTCCATTTACCTTCACTCTTTTTTCTTTTGCGAGTGGTGTGACTCTCAAGGCCATCATGACTCAGCTTGAGCATATGGATGCTCGCCTTGACACTCTCAGTGATGAGCTGTGTCAGGTGAACACTCATGTGAGTTGTATCGCTCAATGGCAGGGTCAGCTGGGTAGCTTTGTTGCTTCTCCTTCTCTTGCAACGTCTGAGGATGAGGATGCGAGCTCTTCCGGTGATGAGGAGATGTTTGCTTCACAGTGACTTGCCCTTTGTCATTTGTGACAAAAAATGGGAGTAGTTTTGGATATGAGAGTAGTCATGTATCTAGGGGGAGAGTTAGCATAGGTACTTTTTGTTATGGGGAGTTTGTTTGTTTTAAGGGATGTAGTCAGGATTATATGTATTTTCTTTTCTTTCTTTTAGATACATTATCTTTTGTACATCGGTCTTGTGACCACTTAGTGATAGCAAACTTTGTATTTATCATTGACACACACACACACACATATATATATATGATGTTGTTATCGCTTTCACCTATCTCTCCATGTGAAAGTGTTTCAGAAAGACAGGTTGTCAAAATCTATCATGCCATGAACTCTCTTTTTGCAAAGTTTTTCAAGAGTTTGTGTTAGGATTAGATTTAATTGTATTCAACAAGTGAGTATGAGTTAAGTGATTTATGACGTATCTCATATTTCACTTGTTTTTGTAGTTTTGTCATGGATTGCCAAAGGGGGAGATTGTTAGGACATATGTGGAACTTGTTATGAACATATGTCATTTAGATTGGCTAATCCTTTGAAAAAACGCACTTTACTTGTAATTGGGTAGATCTAGGATGGTTTAAGTCTTCAAGTAACATTGTGTTCAAGTCAAGAGTTAAAGTCATGCAAGTTTGTTCAAGAATCAAGTGAAGAATTGTTGTATTTTAAAGCTCGATAGATTGTATCTATCGAGGTTTAAAAGAAGTTTTTAGCCTGAAGCTCAACAGATAGCCTATCTATCGAGGATTACAAAAATCAGATTTCCAAATCTGTTTTTCACGCTATTTATGTTGGGTTTCTTTTCTCACAACCCTAGACATATATAAGGATTATTTTAAGGGTCGTCTAGGGTTACGCAACTGGATGTAACTTGATGCAAAGTGGTTATTCACACAAATTGTAAATGGAGACAATTTTTCCTAGTTCATCTTTCTCTTGAAGAAATTGCTGCATTTGTACACCGTAGGGTTTTGTAACCAATGAGCTTCTTTATCTTCATCATGTGGATGAACTGAAAAACTTTGCAACCAACATCTTTTTCAAGTTGGTGTGTAAGCCGCGTACTGGGATCCACGCATCGATTGGTTAGTCACATACTCGGAGCCGTGCATTGAAAGAAGATATTGTCACTACATTGCAAGTCCAATTGTGTATTAGTGTAAGGGTTCAACTGTAGGTTGGTACAAGATACTGGGATTCCTTTATTTGTAATCTCTTGTTTTGATAATAGTGGTTTCTCAGTAGTGGTGACCAAAATATCACTCGGTGGGGTTTTGCCTCGGTGGTTTTCTCCATTCGTAAACAAATTACCCGTGTCAAATTTAATTTCTGCTACATTTAGTTATTTGGTAATTTTTTTGTGCTACCACGCTTATTGCATGTAATTGAATCTAGTTAATTAACTTGGCTAATTAATTGATTAATTTACCAAAGAGGTCAATACATTCTTAGTCTATCATCCTATTTTGAGGCTTTTGTTTGAGAAACAATGGGTGCCTCTTGTTTTGGGGCTTTTATTTTACAACAACGCATTTGTTTTGAACTTTGAAGTTCTTCTGCTTATGATTTATGCTTACTCTTTTATTACCCTGCTTAAGAATTTAACTCGCCATTTGAGTTTCCACCATGTTCTGTGATTTCAACTCATTGATAGATTCATCACCACGTTTATGATTTTTACTCTATTTTGTGATTTTAACTCATCTTGTAAGTTTTTACCACGTTTATGATTTTCAACTTGTCATTTTGAGTTTTTACCATATGTTGTGATTTTAACTCATGTTGTGAGTTTTTACCACATTTATGATTTGAACTCATCATTTTGAGTTTTTACCATATTTGGTGATTTTGACTCTTCTTTTGAGTTTTTACCACACTTCTGATTTTCACTCATCATTCGAGCTTTTACTATTCGTGTTCTTATCACGTTTGTGGTTTGAACTTGTTCCTAGATTTCAGATACTTCCTTTTCTTCATTGAACTTAGGATTGACACTTTGTCAAACTTTATTGAAAAAAGGAATGGTTGAACAAGCTTTATTATTTCATGCATTCCTCATATACGAGGGAATTACAAGGAAACAACAAACTGAAAATAGATTTATCAAAATACTTGAAGGAAAATATATACTTAGAAAAAACAATTAAACCAGGCAATAGCTTTTACTAATAGTAGTTCTTGAGATATTCCACATTCCACGTTCCAAGGATGAGGAAGTGGATTGTCTTCCAAATCCTTTAAATAATAGATTTTTTTTCTGGAGTAACGGACGACCTTGTATGGGCATTCGCAAGTAGACCCTAACTTCCCTTGCGCTGGATCCCTAGTAGCTTGTGAGACTTTTCACAGCATCATGTCTTTGGGGCTGAACCTTCTAAGTTTTACCCTTTGATTATAGTACTTTTGCATTTTTTGTTGGTACCGAGCCATGCTCAAGGTTGCCTCATCTCTTACTTCATCCAAACAATCCAAGCTAAGTTTTAGTTTGTCATTGTTTGAACCTTCGTCGTAATGAGCTCGCCTAAGACTGGAGACTCCTATCTCAGCTGGTATAACCGCTTCAGTGTCGAAGGCCAACTTAAATGGAGTCTCTCCTGTTGGTGTTCTCATTATTGTCCTGTAAGCCCATAATACCCCAGGAAACTCTTTAGGCCATGCACCCTTTGCCTCTTCAAGTCGAGCTTTGATGAGTTTAAGCAAAGTACAATTTGTTGCTTTTGTTTGCCCATTAACTTGTGGATGCCCAAGTGACGAATAGTGATTTTGTATCCCTAGCTCTGCGTAAAACTCTTTGAATTTTTCACTATTGAACTGGCGACCATTATCAGATATGATCGTCTTGCAAGCCCATAATACCCCAGGTATATGCTGCACGTTGCCGAACTGTTGACATTTATCACATTTCTTCACAAGTTCAGCTGCATCCTTTTGCATAGTTGACCAAAAGTAGCTTGCATTAGTTGTCTTTCCCTCCAGGGATCAAGTTCCGGAATGGTTACCACAAACACCTTCTTGTATTTCTCGTAGCACATATGTCGCTTCGTCAAGGGCTAAGCACTTTAGGTATGGCATTGAGAATCCTCTTTTGTAAAGCTCTTCATTCAAAATAGTGAACCTTGCTACTTGGACTCTGACCTTCTTTGCCTCTGATTATTCATATGGGAGTTGGCCATCTCTGATGTATGATATGATTGGTTCCATCTAGTTACTTTGTTGCTGGATCGAAAGGGCTTGCATTCCGTCAATACTAGGGATTGTCTGAACCTCTATGAGCAAGCCTTCCATTGCAGAAGCATGTTTGGTTGAGGCAAGTCTAGCAATCTCAACAACAGCTGAGTTTTCTTCCTTTGGGATTAGTTCAAGTTTAAAGCTACCAAACTTGTCAATGAGCTGGCCAGTCAGTTGTAGGTATTTCTTCATTCTTTCCTCCTTTTCTTCATATTCGTTGGTTATTTGTCCAACAATCAGCTTGGAATCAGACCTCAATCTCAAATCTTTAACTCCCAAAGCTCTTGCAACCCTCAAGTTGGCAAGGATTGCTTCATACTCTACCTCATTGTTTGTTGTTGGAAACTAGAGTTGGACCTTATATTTAAGGAAGTCAATCTCTAGTGATGTCATTATGACACCGACGCCTCCGAGTCTTGTTACAAACAAGCCATTTAAGCAAATTTTCCAATACTCTGCTTCTTGATCAGGGTCTGGAAGAGTAAATTTCGCAATGAAATTTGCTAAAGCTTGTGCCTTGATTGCTGTTCTTGGCCTGCAATCAATGGCAAACTGGCTTAGCTCAATTGCCTACTGGACCATACGACTTGCAACATTTAGTTTGCTCATTGCTTTTCGGATTGGTTGGTCTATCATGACTACAATGGTATGAGCCTGGAAGTGTGGACGAAACTTTCTTAAAGCCACGATTAATGAGAAGGCCATCTTCTCCATGCATGGATACTTTGCTTCGACACCCTGAAAAGCCTAACTAATGTAAAACACTAGCCTTTGTATCTTGGATTCCTCACATATCAAAGCGGAACTTACGACTGTTGGTGATACGGCCAAGTATAAAAACAGATCTTCTCTTTCTATTGACAGGCTTAGTAATGGAGGCTTGGCCATATGCTCCTTAAGATTCTAAAAGGGTGCCTCACACTCGTCCGTCCACTGAAAAGCCTATTTTAATAACTTTAAAGAAAGGAAGACACTTGTCAATGGCCTTTGAGACTAACCTGTTTAATGTTGCTACTCGCCCCATCAATCTTTACACCTCCTTGACTGTCTTGGGAGAAACTATGTCAAGTATGGCTTTGACCTTCTTTGGGTTTGCCTTAATTCCTCATTGAGATACCATGAAGCCTAGGAATTTTCCTAATGAGACTCCAAAAAGGCACTTCGTAGGGTTAAGCTTCATCCTATACCCTCTCAAGGTATTGAATGCCTCTTGATGGTCTGCAAGATGGGTTTTAGCTTCCCTGCTCTTTACGAGCATATCATCTACATAGACTTCCATATTCCTTCCTATATGCTTGTTAAACATCTGATTCACTAATCTTTGATAGGTGCCACCTACGTTCTTCAGTCTGAACATCATGACTTTGTAGCAATATAAGCCCTAGCTAATGACGGATGTATTCTTCTCCTGATCTTCTTCCTTCATTAGTATTTGGTTATAACCTGAAGAAGCATCCATGAAGGTTAGTAGTTTGTGGCCAGTCGTTAAGTCAACAAGCTGATCAATTCTGGGAAGTAAAAAATTGTCTTAGGGACATGTATTGTTCAAATCAGTGAAGTCCACACACATTCTCCATTTTTCATTAGACTTCTTTAACATAACAACTTTTGCAAGCCATTTTAGATAGTAGAATTCCCTAATGAATCCAGCAGTTAAAAGCTTTTCCACCTCTTCCATGATTGCTTTGTTTCGTTCTGGGGCGAATACTCGTCTCTTTTATTGAACGGGCTTCTTTGTTGGGTCGACGTTAAGACTGTGCTCTATCACTAGTCTGTCGATCCCTGGCATGTCCTCATCACTCCATGCAAAGACATCCAAGTTCTTTTTCAAGAACTTCACCAATTCGTCTTTTAAAGTTTGTTGAAGCTCCTTTCCTACCTTGGTGGTTTTGGATGGATCTACTTCTACTAGTGCTACATTTTTCGCCTCTTCCATGGGTGTGGGTGGTTCTTCTTCTACCATCCAAGTGTGATTTTTCCTAGATGCCAAGACCGCTTGGTAACATTCCCCAGCCAAGATTTGGTCCCCTATGATTTCTCCAGTTCCGTAGAAAGTCGGGAATTTCACTTTCAGGCAATATGTGGAAGTTACTTCCTTAAGGCGATTAAGGGTTGGTCACCCAAGAATCACATTGTAAGACAAAGGGTAATCGATGATCAAGAAGTCTACCATCCTCGTCACTTGAGCGGGGTAGGTCCCTGCTGTAATCTATAATGAAATGATGCCCCTTGGATAAACACGGTCTTTGTTGAAGCTAACTAATGGAGACCTGAAAGGTTTGAGGCGTTTTGGATCTAACTTCATCTACTGGAAAGCCGTTATATACATCACATCTGCCGAGCTCACATTGTTCACCAGCACTCTTCGGGTGTTGATCCCCTCAATGGCTAGTATAATGACCAGGGGGACATCATTGGGCTACCTAATCCCCTTCACATCTTGCTTGAAGAAGACAATGTTGTCATTCCCAATGCAACGATGTTTTGCCATTGGGTGCTTGACATGGACGTTGTTCACCTGCCTCTGCACCGCCTTCCTCAGGGACTTGTATGATCCTCCAACGATTGGTCCTCCAGTGATCGTCCTTACCTCTTCTACAATGGGTTTGAGATTCTCTCGATATTCCTCTCTCTGGTCATCAGTAGGTTTCTCCTCTGTTTGCTAGCGAGCTTGATAGTCTTTCTAACAAACTTTTGGAGCTTCCCCTCTTTGGATCAAATTCTCTATCTATTCTTTCAAATCTCTGCATTTGTTTGTATAATGGCCATGGTTCTTATTGAAGCGACAGTAATTCTTCAGATCTCTTTGCTTTGAGGACAAGCTTAATGTTTTAGGCCATTTCAAGGCAGGACCGTCCTTTATTTGCATAAAAATCTTGTCTACAAGCATTATTAAAGCGGTGAAATTTAGATTCTTCTTTGATGATGCCTCCAAACTACTTTTGCTAGTCTTAGCTTCCGTAAGATAATCTTTGTGCTCCTTCTTTTTGCTTTGGGACTCTACACCTTCGTCTTTCTTTCATTTTCCCCGTCAATCCCTTTGCCGTTAGCGTGTCTTCCCCATTGATGTATTTTTGCACTTTAAACAGCAAATTCGTCATTGAGGTCAGAGGAGTTTTCCCTAAGGAGAAAATGAGGTCAGGATTGATCAGCCCAGCCTGGAAGATAGTCATTATCACCTACTTGTCAGCCTCATCAATTTCTAGGACCGCTTTGTTGAATCACTTCACATATTCCCTCAAGGTCTCTCCTTCCTACTATTTCACAGTTAGCAGATAGGAAGTGGGTCTCTTATGGCGTTGGCCTCCAATGAAGTGATGGACGAAGGAGTCACTTAGTTGGTCAAAGTTTGCAATAGACGCTGTGGGCATTTTACTGAACCATACCTGTGTAGCTCCCCTAAGGGTTGCTGGGAATGTCCTGCAAATAACTTCATCTGAGGTCTGGTGGAGACTCAGAATTGTTTTAAATGCTCCTATGTGGTCCAAAGGGTCCTTAGTGCCATCGTAGACCTCCAACTGAGGGAGACGAAGTTTAGGAGGCAAAGGGCATTCTAGAACACTAGCTGCAAAGGGTGAGTCAGTCCTCTTAATCATGCCATCCAGGTTTATTACTGTCTTTCCCTTCATGGCCTTCTTGACCTTGTCCAACTTCTTTCTCATGTTTTTCATCATTTGGTCACTACCACGATTTGACTACGCGGTATGTTCTGAAGTATCTTTCTGTTATTTTCTGGACTATGGGCCTCGTCATCATTGTCATTGCGTTTGCGTAGAGACTGCGACATAGTCGGAGTCCCAAGGCGCACCTTTCACTTCAATTCCTCATTCTGTTTCATCAATTCTTGCACGTTAGAAGTGAGTGCTTGAATATGTTAGGCCATTACGGTTGGGTCCATAGGAGGTGATGAAGTGGAAGTGTCTATGTGTCTCGAGGAACTTTGTTGGTAAAGATATGATGACTTGCTGAGAGAATTGCAGCTCAATCGTTCCCCACAGACAAAGCCAAACCAATGAAGTAGGAATTTGCCTCGTTAGTATGCCCCTCGTCAGTATCACGGACGACATGTAAAACCTGTGTTATAGAAAGCACTCAATAGATAAAGGCACCGGTTTGGGGCCAAAGACCCTTTGATACTTAAGTTAGCTTATTCTCTCTAAAAAAAATTGTAATTTGTATAGCAGTTGTGTATTCATGTTAATTTGTATAGCAGTTGTGTATTCATGTCATTTTATCTGTTTTTCTTGGCTTTATATAACCTTAGGCTAAGTAAATACTCATAATATCGTTATGTTGCAGCTGGGTAATTAATGCTTAATGATTGCAAATTAACTCCAACGTTTTCTGTTAGTAACTGATCCTTAATTCTGCATTATTGGGTGATGGTAACGGTTTTGTGCTATTCATTGCCCAGTCATTGATTACTGCCTGGAGTTAATGCTCATACGCTCATTCATACCCTTACTAGTCACTGTCATAGACGGTTTGCAAGTAATGAATGACCATTTATATGCTACTCATCAGTTTACATTGTTAAATTCAAGAAACAAAATCTTAAGTGTGAAATGATCTGTATAGAGGATTACATATTCTCATGATCAAAACGTCAAAACACTTTGTAAAGTAGGACCCTCTCAATTTGAGCTTCAAATAAAGAGGATCCCAAACCTTAAAAAAACGTGTTGACATTCGTTACGGATTCCTACCTGGGTATATTATTATGATTTACGGGGGTCTATAAAGTTATGTACTATCTGCACGCTGATCTACCTACATACCTTCACTATTGGTGTGACTTGTGAGAGTAGTATGCTTAATCCCATTGAAGTAGTATGCTTAATTATTGTCATGCTAAAAAATGTATTAGTTGAGAAACCGGAATGACTTGTGAGAGAAAAGGAATATAGGCAAGAAAGGCCAGCTTGCTTTTTCATCAAAGTGCACCACAGATCCACGAATTGGAGGAGGCAATCATTGGATATAAGATATGACAAGATTTTTACAAACCATGAATGATGAAACCAATAATAAGTAGTAAAATATAAAATACCAGCAATCGATCAATCAAGAAACCATTTATCAAACTCTTACTAATGGCTTTTTAAAAAAAAAAAAAAATTAATTGATAGGAAGAAAATAAAACTTGATCATTTTTATTTTTTTGAAAAGAGTTTCAACTTATGGTATCGACTCCTGATGATAGCTCTTTATCATCAGTCCAAGATACCAATCGATTTTTGGTATAAGGGGAGATTAAATCTCGAGTCTCTTATTCAACTATCAAAGACTTTACTAGCTGAGTTAACTGAAACCTGCTAAAAAAAAAAACTTGATCTTACATTTCATCGTTAATGTGTAATAGGGTGGGCTTTAGGCCCACTTTACTTGTCTTACTTATACTACACACGTCTACCTCCAATATAAACTATAAAGTCACTCTTGTATATGTTACTACTTAAGAGAGAAATACAACACAATTATTCAATATTTCTAACATGGTATTATCCTCCTCGTCACAACATTAAAGCCCAAAAGCCCTATTATACATTAACTGATTAACATCGTCAAACTAGGATTCCCCATTGGACCTAAGTATTAATCATATACAATAGCTGGACACTCCCTCAGCGTCATTATAACCTTGATTAAGCCCCGCATCAACTCTGTTGATGATACTTGTACTTATGACAAAAATCCCAAAAGCACTTGTATGTAAATCACTGGAGGGTACTAGGTCTACCCTTTACCAATTGAAAAATACTTAAAAGACTTCGTCTCAACATGCTAAAACCGATTGAAGGAAGGAACCACCTCTGATGTTGAGGCATTTGGCATAGGCATAATAAGCAGGACTCACTACCAATGAAAACATTCCTAAGCATTATATTGTACCATCCAAAAGCAAGGCAGCACTAGGAATTAGCCGTAAAAATTGCATGAATAAGCAGGACCCAAAAAAAAAAACTAACCAATTGAATTAGCCCACTGCCCTTTGGAAATTTAAATGAGCCTCTGCATATATAGATTTTAAAATTTAACACAATTCTACCCTTACAAGTTACACTTACGGCCACTCTTATCTCTTTTTAGTCCAAGAATTAATTATCATTTTTTAATTAAGTACAGGTATATTTTATTTTTACAATCTCTAAGGTATTTTCTTTACCAATATATATCTATTTCTCTATTCACCAATCTCTCTCTGTCTCTCTCTCAGAGTTGTTTGCTCGTGCAGTAACAAATAAAAATGGAGGTGCTTAGAGGGCCTATGGCAATATTACTTCCTCTGGCCTTGGCCTTTCTCCTGTGTTTTGCTGCTTGCACTGGTGTGTCTTGTTTCTTATTACGCCTTACATTTTTAGCATTTGCATATTATTGTAGTGTCTTTAACAAGCACCATTTGAATTAGTTGCACCGTACATATCAAGTGCATCCATGCTTGCCATAATCAAAAGGATTATAAGGAGATGCACGGTGCACCAAATTTTTTTTTTCTCAAGTAAGCCTATTAGCAAGCTATCCTCTTTATTTTGTGTTTCACATGCCAACTTCTCTGCACCTTAGTTTTCTCACCTCATTGTTTTGATTTTTGATTTGATGAATGCTAAATGATTTGTAGAGGTTGGGTCTTGGTGTGATAGCAAGTGCCTTGCACCAAAAGTAACGAGCCGAAGGTTTGAGTCCGAAAATTAGCCTTTTCAAAAAAAAAAGGGGGGATAAGGTTATCTACTGTAACCACTTCTAGACCCTGCAAAAGTGGAAACTTCATAGATGAGAACGAATTTAATTTTAGCATGTGCAGTTTTAAATTTTGGGGCTGATGGGATGGTTGTAATATTTTACACCTAATTTCACCAAGCAGAGTCAAGGACGCACTGATTGGAAGAAAGTTGGAAAGTCTTCTAGCCATTCCTGTGGCCTCTTCAGTTGTGGTGATTTGCAAATGCTTTTGATATTGATTCTTGGCAGGTTTCAGAAGGCTGCCAATCTAAACAATAAAAATGCAACCCCCCGCCTTTTTTCTTTTCTAAATTCAATCCATATTCCTATAATTGCTTAAGGATTTTTTTTTTTTTCCCCCTGGTGAGCCCTGGTTATTCTCCTTTTTAGAAAAGGTAAAACATGACTCCAATACTGTATTAAAAAAGTTAAGACAGATTTTTGATATCATGATAGAATTGGTGTTGAGATCGGGAGAAAATGTAAGAAATTAATTTGGTTCAGACTTAGAGGCTTATATACAAAGCAAAAAGCCCTTAAATGGCTACATCTTTACTATCAAACTCAATAATTACGATAAACCTATTGATGAACCATATACTAACTATATATATATTGGTAACAATACTTGCAGTACAAAGTTATTTTGCCTGAATTCTGAGTAAGATCATAATTACTTTGATTGTACTCTATGTAGCATTACTTGTTTGACATTACTGTAGGAAGTAGCTAGGGTTTTAACCATAGAGTTTTTGCGATATAGAGTTTTAACTGAGAAGCACTTAAGTATTTTAAGTATTTGGAAAATTCCAATAAATAATGCTTTAAAATTATGGATTTATAAAGGATACACGCTGAATTGTATAATTGTTTTCCTAAAAGCTGAAATTTTCAAAAACAACTTTTTAGTGATCTTAAAGCTTTTTTTTTAATGGCTATGCAGTGGGGTCTAGATACAATAAACTTAAGCAGGGAGTGGCGGAGCCAGGAAATTTTCTCAAGAGGGACAGTGAATACAATTTTGTGTAATTTTTAGATTTATTACCAAATGTAAAATTAAAAAATTAAAAAAAAAGGAAAATTTCAAAAGCTAGAGGGGGGAGGGGGGGGGGGGGGGGGATGGCCCCCTTGCCACCCCCATAGCTCTGCCTATACTTAAGCCTAGAGTTATGCAACAAATTGGGCCTTGATTAAGATTGGTGTTGTGACAGTGAAGTTTTTATACCAATTTTTTGAGGGAAAGGATCTCTGGATTGCAGTACGGCCACACAAGATTGATTATGAAAAAATATTATGGACTTTAGAAATATCTCCAAAACAAATAATAGGAACAGAGAATGTTAGAAAGAAAATAGAGACACAAAAGCACACAAGAGAGAACACTTAGGATTTACGTAGTTTGGCTTTTGGCTTAGGTCTACGGGCAATGACAATGAGAAATTTTACTATCAAATCCTCAGTTGTGAATCCTAAGTGTTCTCTCTTGAGAAATTTCACAAGAGAGAACACTTAGGATGTACAACTGAGTTATTTTTCATAATGTTATGTTTGGCTTTGAAGATGTTGGCAATTGTGAGTATCCGGCTTGATAAGAATACATAGGACAAGAAGTTTGAAGACTCAATATGACACGTATTTGGCTCTAAATTAAAAAAATCAGTTTATTTTACTATTTAACTTATTTTTGCTACCATTCATGGGCCCCACTGCACTTTTGTACTATTTATGGGTTTCACTGTACTATTACAGCTAACTTTTACCTTTCTTTAGCTACAACATTTTCAGTCAATAGTTTTCAGTTTTAGCAAAATAAACGGATCCCAAACAGCCCCGACATGTGTTCACTTGTTCAATCATTTAAGTGTATGAGAAAGAGACAAGCTCGATATTGAATAAGGAACAAAATGTAGTAGGTTTTTATGGGGATGGAAGATCCCAATTTCTGATGTTGATAGTGATAGTAATAATGTTTCCCAACTTGATAATCGTAAACCAAAAAATGGTTAGAGGGGTGACCAATGTGGCTTCCTTATTTGGGCATGATCATAATAACACCCTAAGTCCTAACCGCTCCCAAGCCCAGGCTAAGACCACACACCATAGTCGCTAATAAGCCTCCATGGTTGATTTTGCGGTGCTCCAATTATTCCCAAAGTTCCAATCAACACTCACAACTTATAGGTAGTGATGGATGTTATGGGTATGATCTCCTCTCGGGGATTTGGCAATGACGAGAGGGAGAAGGTAGAGAAAATTGATAGTGTTTGGCTCTCAATTTTTTATGGGTTTCTCCCAACCTTCATATGGGAATCAGATTTAATTTAGGGGAATGAGGTATATATAGACCGGAAAAAGGCTAAAACAGTAGACAAACTCTCTCTGATTTTGATAATTTTGATCTACCCAATGTCCCACAAAAGTCCCGCTAGATCACTGCCTCAACCGCTTTTCAAATTGCTGTGCCATTTTGCTAGACGCTTCACCAATTCACTTAACCGAAGTTTCTTTTAGTCCAACTTCAATTTCTACTCTATGTCAGTAGTGCACCCCCACCATACGTGGTATTGTTGTGTTAGAAATTGAATTGATTACTTTCTTTCTTTCGTGAATTTCTTTTTACATTCTTTGTGGAACTTTTGTTTTCTTTCCTTCGTTTTTTTCTTGTTACAATCTCTGTGAAACTTTTTTCTCTTTCCTTAATTTCTTTCTAGTTACAATCGTTGTGATACACTATTTTCTTTCCTTCGTTACTTTCTTGTCTTTACATTATCCTGTGCTACACTGCTTCTCTCGTGTCATTACCATGGAATCAGATTGTATAGAGAAGTTACGACGTATAAGTCTGACATCGGAAGAAGGTGAAATTATCAATGTCCGCTTTGCTCATCGTGAGAAGGTTCTAGAAGAGTGTTCCTTAAGTTTACTTGGTCGTTTCCTTACAACTAAATCGATCAATAGTAGGGCAGCAAAGAATCTGCTTAGGTCTGTATAGAAATTTGGCCAGGATCTTAGGATTACCGATGTTGGGGACTGAGTGGGTTCTTAATAATGGTCCTCGGAGTTTTGACGGTCATATTTTATTGCTACGTAAATGGGAGAAAGGAATGACAGCGTACTTAGTAAACTTTGTGCATATTCTGTTTTAGGTACAGGTGTAGGATTACCGTTTAACCTTATGAATGAGGATGCAGGTAGGGACATTGGAGGAGGAATTGGGAAATGAATAGAGGTGGACTGTAAGGCATGTATCATATCAGGCTCGATATCTTCGGGTCAGAAGGATGGGAGGTGCCATTGTCTAAACCACTTCACAGGGGTGCTCCTGTCTTAACCTTGAAGGTGACAAGGTATGATTTGCTTCTAAATATGAGCATTTGCAAGGCTATGTTTCATTGTGGAATATTAGGACAGAAGTTAAAAACTGTACCAGTCTGATGTTAATGGCAGGTGAAGGGAAGCCGTATGGGGGTGGCTCAGAGCGGGGTTTCGTCGACAAATGGAAGTTCAGGGGAGGAAAAAAAACCAGCCCACCACCAAGGAACATGGAAGAAACCAAAGAAAATCAAAATAGGGAACCACAACGCAGCACACAAGTGTCAGTTGAAACAAATGGAAATCCGAAAATTAGGGGTAAGAGGATTAGGAGAAACCGATTCCTAACAAATCGGTTTTGGGAGATAGAAAAACTTTTCATTCCTTTTCAATGAGTCAAACACTACAAGTTAGAAAACCATGTTCTATACAGCAAGTGAGGAGATAGTGGAAAATCACAATAATATGGTTTAATCTGACTATGGTGCTTATTGTGTGAAGCAAAAAAGGGGGGTCGAATAATGATCCACCTGTCCTGTAACTCAACCAACTCGTAGAACATGTGCATTCTACATGAGGAGAAAAACCCTTAGCCAATGTACGTAAATGGAAAAGGGTGACTAAAAAGGAGAAAAATTCCTTGAAAGCAAGTACGGCTGGAGATGATCACATATTTAGGGGTGTCAATGTTCGACCCAACCCGCGAACACGACACGAACCCGACACGGGTTTTTCGGGTTAGGGTTGAGCCTAAGGGTTTGGGTCATAACGGGTCGACCCGAAGCGACACGATAAGAAACAGGTCATAGCAGGTCAACTTGTATAACCCGCATAGACACGTTTGACACGCCAATTTATTGGGTCAAACCTGAAATGACCCGCTTAACACACCCGTTTAACTCATATAACAAATAAATATTTATTTTATTTTAGTGTCAAATACCTTTTATATCCAAATATATTTTAAATTTAAAAATAAAAGTGAGTAATTACAAAAATTTACAAGGGATATAATTGAAAATTGAAACTTTACAAACCCTAAATCTCTAAACCTACAAACCCTAAACCTCTAACCTTCTTTAAATATCTAATTTTTTATTTTTTTTCAGCTGTACTTTTTTTCACACGCCAATTCTCATACTCAAGTGTAAACTAACTCTCCCGCCGGTATCTCTCTCTCTCTAATGTTTTTTTTTTTTTTCCTGCATAAAGCTTTTCAGCTTTTGTACAATAAACTTTGAAGTTTGAACCCATGTGCCTTGTGTTTTTCTTGATTGCATGATATGGCCCACTTGTTTTAGTTTCTTTGAATGATAATAAGACTAGACTAGTCCAATTGATGTTGGTATGATTTGGAATGTGATGATGGGACCGTATTTTCTTTTAGTCTCCAATTTTTTTGTTTGGCTTTTGTTATTTGCACTTTTTATGCCTTGTGGAGAACTACATATGTAGTGATGGCAAGTGGCAACGGGCAACTGAAATTTTTTTTTGGTTCTAAAACAGAACAAGACAGAATATTTGTTATGAAATAAGAAATAAATTTGATGGAATTTAGTTGTTGGAAGGTTTGCAACCATTGTCTATGGGATTCTTGGTATTTTGGCTCGCACTCTCTACACTGTTTGGTAGCCTGGTTAATGGAAGTGTTGCACTTCCGCCAGCACTCAACTACCTTAGGCTGACTTTTACATGTGATGAATGATTGGTGTCCTGGAATGCTTTTTCTCTTATAAGAACAACTTGACATTATGCTTGTTGGCCATCTCATAAACATGCGTTAATTCCCTTGGATCCGTATATTATTTTTTGAAGTGTCTTTCATATGTTGCAAATTATAGAATTAAAAAGTGTTTGTGGTGGAAATAAGAATAAAATGTCAAGAACAGTGTTATATTTGTATTGTAATGTGTTGTTATTTGCATTTTGTAAACTGTGTAGGTATAGATGGAGGAACCAATAATAGCAATAATTGTGGAAAATACAAATGATGTGGAAATTATAAATGAGGAAGAAGTGATGACTTGGAAGATGTAACAGCTCTAATGGAGGGTCAAAAAAAGAAAAGGGTAGAAAAACTTCACTAGTTTGGCACACTTTGAAATGATTCTCCTGGACCAGACAAGAAGCCAAGATGCAAATGTAAGAGATGTGGACTTGTTTACTTGATTCTAGGTAATTACGGAGCTAGAAACTTAAAGCGTCATTTGGAAACATGTGTGAGAAGAGATACACGAGACGTGGGTCAATTACTTTTAAGTAAAAATGGTGGGGCTATATCTAAATTGAACCTGATAAATTTAGGGAGTTGCTAGTTGCTGCTATTGTTATGCATGAATTACCATTTCGTTTTGTTGAGTATACTGCCATAAGAGCTATATTTGCTTATTTATGTCCTGAAGCTACCATTATTACTAGAAATCTGCTAGGGCTTATTTGATTAAGATGCATAGAAAGGAGAAAGAAAATATTAAATTCATGTTAAAAGATGCTCCAAGTAGAATTAGTTTAACATCTGATTTGTGGACTTCTGTAATCACTGATGGATATATGTGCATTACTGCACATTTCATTGATAGAAACTGGGTTCTACAAAAAAAGGGTGTTGAATTTTTGCTTATGCCTCCACCACACAATGGAGTTTCTTTGTCTGAGAAAATGTATAATTTGCTTTGTGAGTGGGAAATGAGAACAAGGTGTTCTCTGTGACATTAGATAATGCCTCTTAATGATGTTTCTGTTGACATCTTGAGATCTCAGTTGAGTATTAGGAAAGCACTTGTTTTAATGGTGATTTTTTTCATCTTCATGTTGTGCTCATATTCTTAATTTAATAGTACAAGATGGTTTAAAGGAGATTGATATTGCTATCCAAAAAATTCGAGAAAGTGTTAAATATGTGAAAGGTTCACAAGTGAGGAAGCAAAAATTTTTAGAGTCGGTAAATCAAATGTCTTTAGATGGTAAGAGAGGCTTAAGACAAGATGTTCCCTCTAGGTGGAATTCTACCTTTCTTATGATTGAGAATGCTCTTTACTACAAGCGCGCTTTTTGCCACTTGAACTGACGGACTCTAATTATAAGAATTGTCCCACTGTTGATAAGTGGAGTAAGGTAGAAAAGATTGACAAATTCTTGGCTGTTTTTTTTTATGATGCTACTTGTGCATTTTCTGGAACCAAATATCCTGCTGCCAATTGTACTTTCCATCAGTGTTCACGATTTATCTAACCTTGAGGCAACAAATGGAGAATGAAGATGAGTACATGAGAAGAATGGCAGTCCAAATGCTTGCCAAGTTTGAGAAGTATTGGTTGGACTTCAATGTACTACTAGTATAGCAGTTACTTTGGACCCTCGTTATAAGCTTCAATTTGTGGATTTTTGCTATAAGAAGCTTTAGGATATAGTGGTTCCCCTGCATATTTGAATGTGCGTGAGAAATTATTTTCTCTTTACTTGGAATACAACTAATGCTCCTACAACATCAGCAGTTACTAGAAAACGTGGTGGACAGGTTGTTCATGTGAGTCCAATTCAAATCTTTTAGCAAAGAGACTAGAGCAGTTATGCAGGTAAAAATTATTTTAATTTAATATGTTATTTATATTGCTATTTTTATTTTAATTTAATAGTTATTTGCTCTTTTGAAGAGTGATATTATTGACATTGTTGTTTATTTAGGAATTTGATTAATTTGAAATCGATGAAGAGTCTGCCCATTCACAAAAAAAATCTATTAGAACTCTATTTGGATGAGCCAAGAGTGGACAGGCGTGCAAACTTAGGTATTCCTATTTTGTAAAGCAAATTAGTTCTGATTCCCTGAATTAGCTTCCATGGCTCGTGATGTTTTGAGTGTTCCTATTTCTATTGTTGCCTCAAAGTCTACTTTTAGTGTTGGTGGAAGAGTGATTGATCAATTTAGGAGTTCATTGAGGCCGGACACTGTTGAGGCATTGGATTGCAAAATTGGCTGTATGGAGAGAAAGGTAATCTTATTTGTTTAATTAGTTATTTTTATTCTCACATTATTATTATTAGTTCTTGTAAAACTATTGATGCATGATCATATTTGTAAACCACTAATACTTTTTTTTTTTTTTTTGGCATAGAAATTACACAAATGAAATTGGATGAGCTTGTGGAAGATGTTATGAGTTTGGATTTCAACAAAGAATCTATGGATGATAATCGTGGTCATAGTCAAGATTAGTCTACTATTTGCTCAAATTTTTTCAATATTGATACTTAGCATTTGGCGAGTTCCAAGGATATTATATTTTGTTGAACTATGTTATTTTATTTTTGTTAAACTATGTTATTTTGAATTTGGGTTGAAGTGTTGCACTTCTTTTGGAGTGTAAAGAACTTATTTCTAGATGAAATTATATTTTGTTGAACTATATATTTTGAACGGGGTTGAAGACTTGAAGTGTATGCATTACTTTTTGAGATGTAAAAAAAATTATTTCTAGATGGATGTTATATTTAATATTATGCAGGTTGAAATGGGTTGTGTTATATTCGTGTCAACCCAACACGACTCGTTTATTAAGCGTGTTAAATGGGTTGGTCAGGCAACCCACCTTATTAACAGGTCGGGTTAGGGTTGAAGGATCTTGACACGATTATTAAATGGGTCGGGTTAGGGTTGAATCATTTAGTAGAATAACCCTACCTCGACACGACACGAACCCGACACGCTAACCCAATTGACACCCCTAGATGTTATAGTGGGACAGAAATGGTGCTAGATTGTAGAGGAAACAAACTATGGAAACAATGAGGAGGAAGAAAACCAGGGGTCAGTTCAAGATCCAACTGCATAACAGTGAAGGCTAATGATCAACCTTGCCAGCACAATGAATGTCTTAAGTTGGAACTACTGAGGCTTGGGAACGTCCAAGCAACTACAGTACTCTCACTTGTGTGAGGGAAAAAGCTCCTAAAGTTTTGTTTCTGATGGAGACAAAACAAACTATGGACGAGATGAGGGAAATTCAGGTGGATTTTAAAAATATGATTCTATGCTTGCAGTACTAGGTGTTCACAGTGCTAGAGGATTGGCCATGCTTTGGAAGGAAGAGATATCACTACATGTTCAAACCTATTCCTTAAATCACATAAATGCTCGTATCATGACTGATCCGAATTCCCCATAGAGAGTTACTGGTTTTATGGAAGATCGGAGGATTATCGTAAACATGAATCTTGGAGTTATCTGAGGCATTACATTCCAGAGATTCTTTGCCGTGGATATGCATGGGGGATTATAATGAAATTCTAAATTCCAATGAGAAGCAAGGCAGAATTCCAAGGCCATAAGGCCAAGGAGGAGTTCAGGACAGCAGTGTTTCATTGTGGTTTGATCGATCTTGGCTTTCAAGCAAACATGTTTACGTGGAGAAATGGAAACCTAGTGAAGCTTTTGTAGGCTAGATCGTGCTTGTGCTACTCTGGCCTGAGAGATTGTTTCCACAAGCTATGATGAGACATATTCAAGCTGCACATTCGGACCATGATCCGATTTTGCTAACAACTCAAGTGACCGAATTAATGACTAGAAGAAGGAGTTTCCAAAGAGATTTGAAGAAACATGGTCCCATCCAGAATGCGAATCCATTATATGGAAGCTTGGAATGCAACCACGGAATCAGGAAGTCCAATGTACAAGTTGTTGATAAAATAAAAAAAATGTCGCATGTCATTATTTGGATGGAGTAGAAATCTTGGCAATTTAAAGTCACTATGGATGAAGATATAAAGAGTTAGAGCTCTCATAGCTATGAATAATCATGATAATCTTGCTCTGATACAAAAGGTACATGATGAAATAAATGCACTTTTATTCAAGGATGAAGATCCATTTGGCTACTTGCAGGTGATAAAAATACAAAATATTTTCATCAAAAGGCTAGTTAGAGACGTAGAAAGAACAATATTGTTGGGTTTGAGGATAATCATGGGAGATGGTGCACTTCTGAAGATGATAAGAGAGGGTGGCAGAGTCTTCAGAAGTTATTCTTAACTACAAATCCAACTAATTTAGGGCCAGTTTTGGACTCAGTGGAGAGGATAGTCACACTAGATATGAACAACACACTCTTTCAACCTTATACTCTGATGAAGTAAAGCAAACACTTTTCCAAATGCATCCATCAAAATCTCCTAGACGAGATGGTATGTCACCTTTCTTTTCCAAAACTATTGGCATATAGTTGGAAAGATGTTACTACTGCCAGTGTTATCTGTGTTGACTTCTGGTCGTTTCCTACATAAGATGAATTATACTCATATTGTCCTTATACCCAAGAAGAATGATCCAAGATATGTTTCAAATATAGATTGATCAGCCTTGCTAATGTTATTTCAAGATTGTTTCTAAGGTGCTAGCAAATCGTCTCAAAATCATTTTGCTAAATGTTATCTCAGATTCATAGAATGCTTTTGTTCCTAACCAGTTAATTACTGATAATACTACTATAGCTTTTAAAGTATTGCACAAGATAAGGAATAAAAGAACTGAAAAGAAATGTCAAATGGCTATAAAACTTGACATCAGTAAGGCTTATGGCTGTGTTAAGTGGAGTTTTCTTAGTCAAATTATGATTAAATTAGGCATTGATGAGCATTGGGTTAAGTTAGCTATGGAAACAGTATGTATTGCCTCCTACTCTGTCCTTATAATGGAGACCCTAGAGGTTTTATTAATCCATCAAAGGGTATAAAGCAAGGGGATCCATTATCTCCATATCTTTTCTTGCTTTGTATGGAGGGCCTTTTAGCTTTGCTTAGAAAAGCAGTCGAATCACAATACTTGCATGGTATCTTGTCGTCCTAATGGGGTATGTATCTCTCATCTTCTCTTTGTGGATGATAGTTTTATTTTCTATCAAGCTACTGTGAAGGAGTGTCAGCACCTCCTTCACTTAGTTGTTATGAGGCATCTTCGGGTCAAGCAATCAATAGACAGAAAACATCCATATTTTTAGTAGAAACACAAAACAAGAAGCTAAAGTAGACATCCAAGCATTAATGGGTGCAAGAGTTATGAAGAATTGTGAAAAATACCTTGGTCTGCCTATAGTGGGAGGTAAATTAAAGGTGAATACTTTCAAAGATCTGCAAGAGAAAATTACAAAGCAAGTGTTGGGTTGGAAAGAGAAATTCATCTCCAAAGCAAGTAGGAAAATTTTGATTAAAACAGCTGCTCAAGCAATCCCTATCTACTGTATGGGTATTTTTCGCATTCCAAAGGCTCTATGGATACTATCAACTCTACTTTGGCTAAATATTGGTGGGGTCAGACAAAGGAGGAGAATAAAATACATTGGATTAATTGGAAGAAACTATGTATGTCAAAGAAGAGTGGAGGTATGGGTTTTTGAGACATTCAAGCTTTTAACTTAGCCTTACTAGCTAAACAAGCCTGGAGATTGATACACAATACTCATTCAGTGTTCTATAGGGTCTATAAATCAAGCTATTTCCTAATTGTTCTTTTATGGATGCTGTACTTGGTTATATTCCATCGTATGTTTGGAGGAGTTTGCTGGCAGCAAGGGATATCATCACTGAAGGCTCTTATTGGAAGGTGGGGGATGGAATGAATATTGAAGTTTCAACCCATAAGTGGCTACCACATAAACCTGTGTTCCTAGATGCAGACCAGCTAAATTTGCTTGTGGGTGATTTGATTGATAGTTCAACAATGCAATGGATAGCGAGAAGATATCTGATCTCTTTGCTCATCCAACTAGAATGGAAATCCTAGCTATACTTCTGTCCATGACTACCTCTCAGGACAAGTTGCTATGAAAGGAAAATTCAGAAAAGACATTTACAATGAGGTCTACATATCAAGTTGCTTTAAAGCTTAAGGAAAGAATTAAGGCTGAGCACTCAAGAGCAGTAATTGACTGGGCTATTTGGAAAAAAACCTGGACTCTAAATGCTCCACCTAAGGTTTGAATGTTTGTGTGGCATGCTTGCTCCAATATTCTACCTACAATAGAAAACTTGCATCGGCAGAAAGTAAGGTTGATCCACAGTGTGAAGAATGCTACCAGAAACCTGAGTCTGCGGGTCATCTTCTTTGGGAAGCCCTTTGGCAAGGAATGTATGGGCACTTGCCGAGGAAAAATACAAACATGCTCAAAGGATGAACAAGATTCTTTGCACTATTTCGGATGCAAGCAGATCGGCTAACAAAGATGGAGTTGGACAGGTGGGCAACGATCTCATGGGCTATACGGAAGCTAGAAACAAATTCTATTTCGAGAAGATCCAACAACATCCTAAAGCTATCGTGGATAGGGCAATTGGCTATTTGGATGAGTATCAGAAATTAGTTGCAGCAATGAGGAACCCTTAATTTGCTTGTAAACCTTGTTATGAGTTGCTGTATGGGTTTTAGGATTTTGAAGTACTCTTAATCCTTGTTATGAGTTGCTGTTTGGGTTTTAGTATTTTGATGTATTTCTCTCCAGCAATATGGAGTTCTGAATTGTGCTGTTATGGCCATGATTTTGTACCTGCTTAAATTTTCCTTATAGTAATAAAATTTCTATCTTTATCTCAAAATAAAAAAATTAAAAAAAAAAAAACAAAGAAAGAAGAGAAGAGTTAGTTACAAGAAAATTTTGACACGCCAACACAAAAGAAACCTAACAATAATAAAAATAATATAAGGATGGCTAACACCTGTGACTACTATTGGATAACACAATGAAAAAGATTTGTGAAACAAGATTAACAGTACAACCCAATTTCGATCCATGGACTTGTCAAGCCCCGCTCAAGACAAAGGAAGAAGATAAAAAGTGCTAAAGCAACTCTTGGAAAAAAAAAATCCAAAAGTTTCATCATAATATTCAAAGAAATAATACAAAACGATCATAAAACTAGAACTTCTAACCAAACTAGAAAACATGATAAAATAAAATAAAATAAAAGAGGTAAAAATGAAAGACAGTAAATTCAAAATCATAATTAAATACTTGAATAAGAAGCCTAAATCTACTACAGCTAGGAATAATATTAGTAACACTCGTTCAGAGAGTCTTGTAGTTCAATTAGTTGGTCTTCTTCTTATAAGGGAAGATGGATTTACTAAATTTTTATTTAATGGTTCACCAGTGTTTTGCAAAGAAGGATCTGTGTACAATTAAGATTTTAGCAAGGGCTTCTTTTTGGGATTGGATGCATGGCCAACCATGTTCCACTCTATGCTTACCTATTTAGTACGCCAATTCTCTCTTCAGTCGGGCGGCCACTGAACTTAATGCATGTTGAAAATTGCTTCTCAGATGTTGGCACACTGAGTACTTAAAAATTTAAGGAAGCACATCAACAGCTGGCTGCTGCCCCCAGGGTTTTGGATCTTTACAGGCATCATTATCACACCTAAAAATTATTGAGGGACCATCCTCACTTCATATTAGCTTTTTGCTTGCCTAAACACGGTCTTAAGACCAGGCTTGCACACAATGAAAGAGGTTTCATTTCAACATGTCAAATCATACCCTCAACCGACAGTAGGAAATTTACAATTATGTTCCCACTGAGCAGTAATTGAGATACAACTGATAAACGTTAAACGGTTGAGAGGGAAAGAGAAGAGGGGAATTTGGTTTTGCCTATTAATACTACATTTTGCTGCTGCCCCCTACCTGATATTCCATGCCATAATTTTGATAAAATTCTCATTAATTTTTCATTGCATCAAGACACTTGTAGCATGATTACATAAAAATGAAAAATATATTTAAAATAAAAAATAAACAAAAAAGAAATAATTGAAGATGAAATCTTAGGTAAGGGATTAGAACATGAGCTATAGTTTTAGATAATAGCAGCAAGTAAACACGCAAATTATTCATCAAGTAACAATTAAAACAAGCATTGAACAGCAGAGGATAGGATAGAACAATCTAAGATTGGGGCTTCTCCCACTTGAGGGGCTTCACAACCTCCCAGGTGAAGTCGGGGTCGTCCCTTCCGAAGTGTCCATAGGCAGCAGTCTTCAAGAATCTTCCATTGCCACCCCTCTTGAGGTCCAAGTTAATAGTGATCATTCCGGGCCTGAAGTCGAAGTTCTCCTTCACAATTTTTAGGATCTCCTTGTCGGGAATCTTTCCAGTTCCATATGTATCAACAAAGACAGACAAGGGCTCAGGCACACCAATGGCATAAGAGACCTGAACAATGGCCCTGCGAGCAAGACCATTTGCTACTATACTCTTGGCAGCCTGCCTGACAATGTAGGCACCACTCCTGTCCACCTTGGTTGGGTCCTTTCCAGAGAAAGCACCCCCACCATGAGCTCCCCATCCACCATAAGTGTCAATGATGATCTTACGGCCAGTGAGACCTGCATCACCGTGAGGGCCACCAATGACAAAGCGGCCTGAGGGGTTAAGGTGGAAGATGGTCTTCTCATCAAGGTACTTCTCAGGGATAACAGGCTTAATAACATGCTCTTTAAGGTCAGCAGCAATCTCATCATTTGTGACAGTCTCGTCGTGCTGGGTGGAGATAAGGACAGTGTGGACGCGGACTGGAACCATGGCACCATTGTCATTGTAGTACTCAACAGTTACTTGGGTCTTGCCATCAGGTCTCAACCAGGGGCAAGTGCCATTCTTCCTAACCTCAGTGAGGCGAGCCCCAAGCTTGGTTGCAAGGACATGGCTAAGGGGCATGAATTCAGGGGTCTCATCAGTGGCATAACCAAACATATGGCCCTGGTCACCAGCACCAATCTCCTCAGGGCGCTTGGTGAAGTGTCCATGGACACCCTGGGCAATATCAGGGCTCTGCTGCTCAATGTTAACCAAAACCTTGCAGTTGTCAGCATCAAGACCCACATCATCAGAAACAAACCCAATAGTACGGCATGTGTCCCTAACAATCTTCTCATAGTCTATGTTGCCTTTGGTGGTGATTTCTCCAAAGACCATCACCATGTTGGTCTTGGTGCATGTTTCACAGGCAACCTTGCTGTCAGGGTCCTGAGCAAGGCAAGCGTCGAGCACTGCATCAGAGATCTGGTCACAGAGCTTGTCGGGGTGACCCTCGTTGACGGATTCAGATGTATATAGAAAGGTCTCCATTTCTCAAGCTACAAATAAGAAAACATAAAAGACATATATCAACAAGAACTAGTTTTCACACAGAACAAGTTCAGTTGGTGTGACAGCAGCGGTCTATCAATATCTAAGAATAAAGAAATTCAGAACAAAAACAAGTGCATCCTAAAGTCTATCTAAATCTAATAATACGGAATTCCGGACAAAAATAAGCATATACTCAAGAAAGACAAAAATTTATCAAACTTTATGCCAACAGATAACGATTAGAAGATTCCTAATTCAATATTGTCTTCATTCTTTCTCCAATAGTTTGTGCTCATAAAAAGAAGTTAGGAAAGAATTAAATATTTACAGATTCCCTTGGCGCATCAGATATAATGTTGGAAGAATCTAAATCCCAAAGAACAATTTGATATAATAACAATGACGTCAAACACCATCGTCCATAGAGAAGCCAAACATGTGAGACTACATCATCTCTAATTAATTTTAGCAATAAAATCACCCCATGAAAAAAGTTTGTGTCCTTCACAACTTAGGAAGTTGGCTATGTAATCGCAAACCGAGACCTGCCTGATCTCTTATAAGATTGGACTAAAGAAATAGACTTTATCGATGCCCAATTCACAGATCTTGTAAATAAGTTGAAAGCAACAAAGACTAACACAACCCAAATAGCAGATCAGTCAACCAAATGTCCCACATCAAAAAACTAAGCAAATAAACAAAGCGTGTAGCCAACTATGAACAAAGCCTAAAGAACAGATCTAGTACAGTCTACCATGTTGCAAACATTAACAACCCAATACATTAAAATCTCCAACAAACATACACACAAGTCGTTAAGAAGTACTAGTATACACCCAGATCTGCAAACTTTGTAGTCAACGCTAAGGAAATACAAACCAAAGTTGATGTTTTTGAAGCAAAAAAAAAAAACCATTTGAGAAAGAAGAGACCAAACGGCATTAGAGACGTACCTGAAGGAGATGGGGTTAGCGCAGATCTAGAGTTTATGTATGTGTAACTGCGCTCGAACAAGCAACAGACCCCTAGGAGAATTGAAGCGAAACTCGACGACTCGCCGACTATTGGCCTCAGAGAGCTTGCTATTTATAGATAAATGGGGACTTTGACTGGTTACCGGCTTGTATGGTTTGGATTCGGTTTCGTAACGGGTTGGAATCTTTAGATCTACCGGGTGTTTTTTTTAAAAAAAAAATTACTAGGTATTTTTAATGCATATGAAGAAATGAAAGAATGTCTTAAAAAAATACTTACTGTAGGTGCTTGTTTTTAGGTGTACGATATAGTATACACTGATCTATGAGCTACGCTTTTGATGTAGTTTCATTGAGCTCTCTCTTTAACATATATTTTTTAAAAAGAATTTAATAAAATTTAGAAGAAGAAAAATGATGGCTAAATATAAGTAATTTTGAATTTTTTTATTTAATTCAAAAAATTCAATTTATTTTAAAAATAAATAAATAAAAAGTCAATTATTACTGAGTACTATATATGTAGGTTTGAATTTTTAATAGAGAAACCACTTAGGCACTTCCTAAAGAACTCCAACTAAATAAGGTGATGGAATGACGATAGCTTACAAAGTAATGAAATTTAGAATTACATGTATTTTCCAATGATTTTGTGGATGGAGTTGATGACTGATTCTCTAAAATGTGGAAGCAATGGCGTAGCTATTAAAGGGTCTAGAGGGGCCTAGGCCCCCCAAAATTTTTGAATTTTTTTTTAAAAAAAATCTGGAAAAATCTTTAAAAATTGAAAATTTTGAAATAACCTTATCATTTTGACCCCCATACCTGATAATAAATATTGTTTACCTTTAAAAAAATATTTGTGACCACCCTAAGTTTTTTTTTATGCCCAATAAAATTAAACTTTAGTCCATAATTTGGTCCATCTAACAATATATTAGGGTCTTTCAAGCAAAAAGAAAAGACCAAAAAAAAAATTTTACATTACTACTTTACATTTCATACAAAAAAAAAAAAAAAATTATATATGACTCCACCAAAGATAAATTCCTGACTCCGCCACTGAGTGCAAGGGAATTTGACAATGCACCATATCATCTTCTTATGTCGATCAAGGGAATTTGACAATGCACTATACTATCTTCTTATGTTGATCAAGGGACATGCTTCTTAGTGATAACTTCTCATGTTACATTTAATGCAAAATGGTGGGCAATTTATGAGCATAATTGATGCTAATATGATGCGGTAAGTGACATTTTTCATGCGCTCATTCTGAGATGAGGAATACTCGATTACCAAACTTTGTTGCTCCTAGTGTTTGGCCGTCATATACTGTGTGCCCCTTATCCGTAAGGGCATTGTTGGGATATCAATCAATGGAAGAAGGTTATTGCTCCGTAGGAAAGCATGGGGTTTACCCCCTCCATCATACTTGATCAAAACATAATTATCTCTCTTCAATTGTTGGTGATGCATAAAAATTTGTGTTACATGTAATTAGAGCATATTTGACTTTTTTGTGGTAAAGATAGGCCTTAGCTCGTTTCAATTTGCATTTCATGTTCAAACTTTCAATTACAACTTATCTCCTTATTATTTAACTTCATCATTATTTAATACCACAAAAAAAAAATCAATTGTTATATCTTGATTCATTAATATTTGGATTAAAAATTTTCTAAAAAAAATTTGGATTAAAATGAATTCATTACAGCCTTTTTTGATGAAACACCAATAATTTCAATTAAATTCAAACCTAAAAGTTGGAAAATACTACTATTGAAAATTTTTAAAATAAATTATGATAAGATTAAATCAAAAGGGGTAGACTTTAATTTCCTCTAATTATTATAATTATCATAAGAGACAAGAATAGCTACAAAATTAGTTGTAGCCTAAAATTACAACTTTACTTAATATCTTTTTAATTGAAGTTAATTTTGACAAATTTACAATTAGATTACATTTTCTTTTTCTATCCTCCGTACTTGAAAAAATTTTAGAAAATTAAATATCAATAATTATGTCATCAATAAATTGTTTAAATTACAAGTTTTTGTAGTTTAAAATTATGTATAAAATATAATCTTATAAATCATATAATAAATAATATTTTATTAGTACAAAATTTAACATACACATTAAAAACGTAAAAAAATATATAACCTAATTATTAAATTTTAATAAATTTTGTAACTAAATTCTACCCTCGTTATAATTTGAACGGGGTTACTGCCATGATATTCCCAACAGTCAAACGATACTTTAGGACTTGACATGCATGCTCTAGCCTCTAGCCTCGATTAAAAAAATGCTCTAACTTGATTGAAAAATGAGAGCTCATGTTAAAGTTTATGAGATGTTCATACGGTAGCATTGCTCTGAAAAGTTTAGAGCCGTTAGATGTCAGGGATTTTGTGGATGGGATTTGTTGGGGTTGGTGGGAGGAGCACAACATTTGATTTTGATATAGTATCCACTACCTAATATCTTGCGACCACTATTGTGTTATGGATTTTACGATTTTGTCCTTCTGATTACCTGGAGAAGCCGGTCATTCACCAACCCTTAACCGTCATCGGCTCGCTAGCTTGAGCCACTGGCTTGGGCTTTTCGGGTACTGTCAAAAATGAAAATCTATAATAAATAAAAATATTTTATAACTCTTTTTTTTTTTTTTTTGGGAGAAGAGACTGTAAGAGATTTTTTCAATGATAACGAAGTGGCTGACTAATGTCACGTGCCTGTGGGGGCAATCGGTACACTCCCCCCTGGCCCTTTTTCTAAACAAGATTCATAATTTAATAGTCATTAAAAGTCTCAAAATGCTACTCCAATGATATTAACACAAGAAGTCAAGTTGACGTTAAAAAAAAAAATTTTAATTATCATCTGGTTTTACACACAAAATCATAATTTTTTTTAATATTATTTTAAAGTTGTTTACTTATGTTTCTCCCAATGTTGTAGTTTGTCCAACGTTTTTACTGTACTTTTCAATAGTTTTGGTGGAAGGGTCGTTTTAACGAGCATGTTATGTTTGTTGTCTTCTATTTTCTTTTCTTTTTTTTCTTTTTTTTTACCTTTTTTTTGACAATTTTTAGCTGTGTTTTATTATTTTTGACAACTCTTTTAATATTATTTTTGTCATTTTTATTAAGTGGGACTCACATAGAGAAATCTTAACAAGCACCGCATGATACTTGTTAACATTTTCCTTCGTTGAATGCAAAACCAAGACTTTGATTTTGTGCATGTCAAAATTCATAATAAAATTCTGACTGATAGTTCTCTCATTAGTCATTAATGATAAATGGGTTCAGTTAATATATGTTCTTAAGGTAAACATACATTACTCATTTATTTTTATAAATTTTTTATGAAAAATAGAAAAAACTATCAAAACAATTAGCTATTTTTTCTTTTTTCCATAAAAAAATTAAGCTTGTTAATTGGAGCCGAGTTGGTTCTTCCGGTTGGATAAGTAGAATTTCATATGAAAATTTCTGAATATATGAGTTTTGCTTTTTAAAACAACAATTTGACTTTCACTCCATGGATAGTATTATTGCTAGAGTTAGTCCTTCCTAGTAAAGCCAGATTCCTTATATCATAATTCTAACTTTTGAAAAGTATTACTACCAATTAATATCATTACTTCCTATAAAATGCTAGATAGATCATAATTTGCTCACAAAATTTCCTTAAAAAATTATTTGGGCTTGTCAACCTTCCTATAAAAAGCCAGATTAACTTAATTTGCAAGATTACCTCAATCATATTCTTTTTATTTCCTTACTTTACTTATTTGATCATTTGTAACATACTTAGAAAATTTAAATTAGTTTCTCAAAGAAAAATTTTAAATTAATTTGTGTAATTGCTATTCCTAAGATCGAAACTAATTAAGTATTTCCAATCCAATTCTCTTCATTTTCTTTGATTTCCAATAATTAAAAAAAAAAAAATCCTCTTTTTCAACCTTCATAAAAAAGTTGGGTTGAAACAGGTTTGGGTAAATCCCCCGCACCCAACCCATAGTTATCTTAAGGGTGTGTTTGGTTGGGGTAAAAACAGAGAGAATGGAAAATAGGAAGAGAAAAATATGATGGAAAATGACATTTTCTAATGTTTGGTTGAAAGGACAAGAGAAAAGTGATAAGGCCTACAAGTTTTCTCTCCTCCCCTTCAAAATACAATCTCTCTAAATTGGAGAGAAAATTAGAGTGAAAAGTGAGAAATTTTCTTTTACAAAACTGCTCTCACTTTTCTAGTTTTTTTTAGCGTGGGAAAAATATGTTAATGTTTCTAGCTCTTTTTTTTTTTTTTTTTTGACTTTTCCACTGTAATGTTGGCTTCTTTTTTTTTTTTTTTTTTTTCTTTCTTTTGTTTTGTTAGGTGGTGGGCTCTTCTTCTTTTCTTTCTTTTTTCTCTTAATTTTTATTTTTATTATTTTTTTAATAAAATACTTTTAGATGATTTCTTATGCTATTTTTTGAAATGTCCACTTTCATCAATACACAAATTTTTTAAAAAAATATAATGTATTATTTTCTGTTTTATTTAAGAGGGACATAATGGTAAATTTATACAAACTTTATTTTCAACCAAACGAAAAAGTTTTACCTCCCTATACTTTTCCATCCTCTCAATTAAACACAATTAAGGGAAACTAAATTTTTTTTTATTCTTCTACTTTTCTATCTTTCCTCTATTTTTTATCTTCTCATTTTTTCATCCTTTCACTTTTTTATTTTTTTTCTATTTTCTAACCTTTTATTTTTTCATCCTTCCGCTATTCCTGAAAGTATTTTTTGGCTAAAACCCATGAGTACATATTTTTTTTTTTATAAACTCCCTGAATAAAGCGTGAAAGTAGGGTGCGTATTTTGATATTCACTGTGCAGCCGACACTACACAGTACACATTACAGTTGTAAAATCAGGGAAGCATAAAAAGCAATAACTTATTTTTATCTTTATTTCTTGAAAATGAAATGTAACCGTTACATGTTAATGCAAAAGCTATTATTGATCATGAGGAATGCCAAAAAGGGTTAGGACCCCACTATATTATTATTACGTGAGATTCAGTTCACAGGAAAACAAAATTTTCTCGTTAGATTTTTTTTGAGAGTATAACTCATGGAGGGCTGAATCGTAGAGGAGGGGGATGCGGTCCGATAAGGTCCCAAGTAAAAGAAAAAAAAAATCCTAAATTTTAATCAATATGGTTATTTATAATCAATAAATAAAATAATATTTTTATCAAAAAAAAAAAGAAAAAAATGTAACGTTTACAATATTTTTTACAATATTTTTACAACTAATGCTAAGTAGTAAGTTGTTGCAACTTGTTATTGATGGCAAAAAAATAATTATAGTAATATTTTCAAATAAAAAACAAAAAGCAATATAAAACTTAGAATTTGTTATAATATTGTGAATGCTGCACTTTTAAACAAATAATAATAATAATAAGAGTTTAGTTAGCAAATTTTTACTAGTTCTTATCTAAGTCTACCACTAACACCACTATTTTACTTACTACTATCAATTTGTCATATCAACAAATATGAAAAAATTTATCAATTTTTTTCTATCGATACAAATTCTAAAAAAAGAAAAAATTCTACGTAGTTTATGTTAATTAGTAATAATTTTGCATCTAAAACAAGATAATTAATTTTCACTTTAGGCCTCCAAATGCATCAAGCTATTCCTATTTTAACTTATAGCGTTTGCTCTTAATGATAACTTTTTATCATCAGACCAAGCACACCAATTAATTTTTTATATAGCGAGGATTAAACACTAAATCTTTTATACAACTATAAAAAATTTTACCAATTAAACTAACTAGAGCCAACCATACTAAAATTATTTGATTTAACAGAGAAATAGTATAGTTTGTCGGCTGTCTGGCTTTTGGTCGGGTTTCACTTTTTAGTCATTGGTTGATTTTAAGCCATATGAATCACATTTTCAAGGTAAAACTTGCGAGCAGAGACTTTCTTTCAGAAAAGGCTGATGATATTGTCAAGATTGGTTTTTGATTATTCAACGGCCACCCTTTTGGGCAAATTCAGTAAGAATACTTTGACATTGTTTCCTATCTTCCTCCTCCTAAAACATTATAAATAATAAATAAATAAAACAAACAAAAGTGGTTGGTGGGAATAATCTGAAATCCATATAGGATCAAATAGGACTTATCGTGTAGCGGTGTAGGAATGTTTGACAAGTATTCATTGATTATCCAAAGAATATATTATACTAAAGTACTTTCAAGTTTCAAGCACCAAAGAATATTGGGAATTTCTAATTTACATGAGAAGGTTAATAATCAAGGATTTTTTTTTTTTTTTTTTTGGAGAATCAGGATTTTTTTTTTTTCTTGGTGGTGGGTGCAAACTCTGAAATAAAATCAAATAAATGGAACTCAATTTAATAAATGATATTTAATACTTTTCTAAAATAATGGTATTAATACTTACTTTCACTATACCTTGAAAATACATAAGATTTTTTCTACTTTCACAATATATAAGAGCACAAATTCAACTTTCCCTAGATCACTTTTTCCTTTTTAGAGTCTGTCTGAAATTTACTTATTTTACTGAAATTGAAATTTTTTTTATTGAAAGTATTATAGATAAAGGAAAAAGTTAGTTGAAATAGTACAATAAGACTTATAAATAGTACCAAAGAGTGCAATGGGACCCATAAATAGTAGCAAAAATAAGTTGAATAATAAAATAAGTTGGAAAAAATAATATTTGCCAACTGGACACTTAATTCCTCTTGCATGCCTACAAATTTCAATGGAGACAATTATTTCCGCATAGGGTCACTCTACAAGTATAAATGCTTGTGGAGTGTTGGGGGTAAAGGCTGGGGTTCAAGTCTCCAAGAGAGAACTCTACACACATATATACTAGAATTAGACTAGAGTAGAAATTCTATCTTATATAAAAAAATAAAAAAAAATAAAAAAAAAAACAAATCGTGAGCTCGGTCCTAATACCATGTCTAGTCACACTCCATAATTATAATTAAGTTATAATAAATAGCCAAAATTTCCTTTAATACAGTCTCAAATCTCAACTCTCAAGCTTAGAATGATGTATCTACCTCAACTTGTAATTTAGATTCAAAGCTTTGAACACTTTTAGGTGTTACAAGCATACATAATCTTGTCGATTCCAAATTTGAAGAGGCGTATCATTGTATATTAGTTTAATAGAATAAACGTTTAGATCAATCCTTAACAACGACAACAACAACAAGGGCCTTTGAAAAGTCGTCACTCATTAGAAGTCAAAATCAGGTATTGCAGTTCTTTCTATAGGTTGATTAAAATGAAGTTTAGGCTTTGGTGTTTGGTGACCAACCAAATAAACCAAGACAATTTCATTAAGAAAGACTAGCACAACCCAAATAGGCTCAAGCCGAAGTGGGTAAGACTTAGCAAGCTAGCTACCCAAAATAGGTTTTGGCTCCACAAGTGATGTGGCAACGACTAGGCATTAAGGCAAACTAGGATTTAATTAAACAATAATAAGAGAGAAAGGGGGGGTAGTTGGGATTTGTTAGAACCTAAGCTTAGTGTGGTTTTCACCTAGTTGTGATTGACAAAGGTGTAATGGCAAGTCATATAAAGATACATCTTACCAATTATAACTTGTTATATGTGAAATGGTAAAAAATGTTTTAAGTATTACTTGGTTTGCACAAGAAAAAATAAAAGAAAATCAGAAAGTACGGTATGTAATTAATATATATATATATATATATATAAAAGAGGTGTACCTATGGGATTGTTAATCAGAGAATTTCCCAAAAGGTTGGGCTGACCGGCACGTAGAGGTTGCATGTGGTTGGTTTGGATGACTTGTCAGTTTACGCCGCCCCCAAAGGCCAAAATCTATATACCAAGGTGGTACTGTGATGGTTGGTGAGGTTGGTAGGTTTTTTTTTTGGGCTTTTCTCTCTCGCTCTAACTTGGCTGCTCATGTAAGAATTAAAGGTTGGTGGGAAAAGAAACTTATGAATTTTTTATACCAGGCAAAGTGTTAGAGATTAACCAAGATTAAGTTTGGGGCATCTTTCATGCTTTCCTACCTAAGTTTCTGCTATTAGTTAACATAATATTAGGGAACCTTCAAAATAGTAACTAAATTACAAAGAGTGGTGCTGGATAATACTACTACTATATATATCAACTACCCACCAAGGTCAGTGTTTTTTTATTTCTCCAATGCTGTTGAACTTCTCTACTGCTGGTAAGCATGACAATTCTCTGCTATTCCAATCTTGCTACATTAATAAGTGCTTCTTGTATTGCAGTTATGAGTAGTTTAGGTGTGCTTTCGTTTAGACAGAATTGTATTTATTTATTTTAAAAAATTAATTGTTATTATTATTATTGTAGTTTTTTTTTTTCAAATTAAAGATTTGTTATTGGAGTAGATTAATTTTTTTTTAAAGTTAAAATTTTTATTGTTATTGGTGTAGTTGTTTTCTGTGCTAGAGACCTTGATGTAATGAGCTTAGAGGTTATGGAGCTCCTACGTGTAGAAATGGTTTTGTCCAAAGATAAGAAAAATTAAATTAAATTTTCAAACTAATATTTTTTTAGTGCGTTGTAATTTTATTTTAATCGTTCATTTCTTTTTTCTTATTAACTTTTACTATTTTTTTGTTGGATTTACATGATTCAAAATAATTAGTCCATGTCCATTTTGAAATATTTTGTAAAAAAAATTATCTTATGGTCCATGTATATTTGGGAATCAACTTCAATTATACTACATATCAGAAAGTGGAAACATAAATTGTTAATTTGCCTTTGCCTCTTGATGGATTTTGTTTTTCAATTGTTGGCAAAGCAACTAACAAGGAAAAAAGTCATATTCCAAATTCATTAATTTTTTTTCTTAGATAATTATTAGGATTGTGCATTCAACCTATCAATCCGCCAAAACCAATACAATCCAACCCAACCCGATTGGTTGGGTCAGTTTTAGGGGTTGATGGGATGCCAAAATGTTTTTTAACAGGGGTTGAGTCGAGCATGGGTCAGTAGATTTACAAATCCACCTATCCCAACCCAACTCACCTATATTTAATATATATATTATATATATATATATATATATATATATATATATTATGATTTTATTATTTTATTATTATAAGATTTGATGCACCAATAAAATAGTTTGTGTTTGTTTGATAATATGCTTAGGTTTGATTAGTGCATCAAATCAATGCAAATAAAATTATAAACTTCTTGTTATTTGTGTTGGTAATTTTATAAATTTGCTATTCTAATGCTTAGGTTTTTTTTTTTTTTTTTCCAATTGTCCAACTGTGGGTCCAACCAAATGCATGCGACATGGGTTGGGGTTTTTTCAACCCAATCATGGTGACACCCCTAATAATAATAAGTATTCCAAATGAATTATTTTTCATATAAATTGTTAATAAAATTTGTGGGGGCCTGAGGGCTGAGGGTCAGGTTTGAGAAATGGGACGTACAAGGACCCGAGAATCGAGTATGAAGCTCAAGAATTGCAGTGTAGGATGATAAGGCCAGGGGCCGCGGGCCAAGGAGAAGGGTTGCTCGGAAAGGTGTTGAGAGGAGTTTAAGAGCGTATGGCAGGGAGGAGAAGATTTTGGTTTGGAGTAGCCTATGGGCTCCACATTGCTTGCCCTGCATCTAGCTTCCTGGCCGCATTAAATGGTGCGTAGCAGCTTTATCAGCTGTATTGATGAGGAAGTGACCTGAACAATGCAGATCACAATTAGGCAGATTCTTTCCACCACCTTCTACAAACTGTGAGAAGGGACAAGTGTCAAAACAGGAAATTGGTTAAGATGCAATGAAGGAAGTAGTATATATAGGAAAAGGTAGACTGCATCAAAAGGGGGGAGAAAAAGAGAGAGAGAAAAGCAAGAAGAACATGGTGAAAGTAATGTAATGGATAGTGCTATTTGATTGTAACTTAGTCTCCTCGAGACTTCTTTAAAGAAGGTGATTGATTCATAATCTTAGATTTTTCTTGTTTTCTTCCATATCCGACCCTCAGAACGGCCAATTCTCTGTTGTGTTGTTTCCTCTCTACAAATTCTTTGTTTTGGGTCTAGATTGACTTGATACAGCCATTGTTCCGAGTGGGCCGTGGGCTATAGAAAATTCTTGCCCTCACAAAATTAATCATAAAAATTCCATTTATATAATTTACATGCACAATGAGTGCATTAATGTTCAAAGACTCTTATTTATAAATTAAAAAATATAACATTTATAATTTGTGATTGCAACTACTTTTAATAGTTAATTTTGGTACGAAAAAGTAGACACTGAAGAGTTTTACTCACAAAGAGTGGACACTGAAAAAGTGGCACCTCTTAGCATTTTTAATAGAGATGTACATGATTCGAATCACTCCCTCCCTAATTATGGACTTATAAATAATAATAATAAATAATAAAAAAACAAGGGAGACATACATCATTCAATTAAGCTACATGATAATTAGTTGAACTATCATGAGTCATGAGTCATGAGTCATGACTAATTATCTTGGTATGGCCCCAACTCATAAATGCTAGAACTATATAAATCCCTTTTTTATCTAGGGGAGTTATAATTTAGGGCCACAAGGCCAAAAATAAGCATGATCAAGATGATGATGTGTGCCTAAATGTCTCCTTGTTTTTGACATTATTTGATGACTTTTATCATGTAATACTAATAAATAATAATCCATCTACACCATATTAGATTTGTGGGCCTACATCATGCATAATTACCATATCACAATAGTACAACTATGGTCCCACAATGTAGAAAATCCTAGAGATGATTAGTCAACTTAATCAAATGGATTATACCTCTTTCTTTTGTGCTCGAAGGGGCTACATAGACTTATTCAGGCAGCAGCAAGTAGTGGTGAGATTCATGGTGTCTCTTTATGTCGAAATGGCCCTAAACTAATGCATTTACTATTTGCGGACAATAGTATCTTGTTTTGCAGGGCCACCAATGAAGAATGTCACAAAGTGTTGGATATCTTCTCCTCCTATGAGCGGGTTTCGGGGCAAAAATTAAATAGAGAGAAGACTTCTCTCTTTTTTAGTAAATCCACCGCAATAGATGTTCAAAACCAAATCATGAGTACCCTTGGAGTTTCGGATGAAAAAAGGTATGAAGACTACCTTGGTTTGCTGGATTTGGTTGGGAGAAATAAAAGGGCAAGTTTTGAGAAACTAAAGCAAAGGGTTTGGAAGCGCTTACAAGGATGGGAAGGAAGTTGTCTTCGCAAGCGGGGAGGGAGGTACTCATTAAGTCAGCCATCCAATCAATACCCACATATGCAATGAGCTGTTTTAAGCTCTCGGTGTCTTTGTGCGATGAGATTGAGTCACTTATTCGGAAATTTTGGTGGGGGCAAAGGGGGAATAGGAGAAAAGTTCATTGGGTGAAGTGGGAGGAGATGTGCAGACATAAAGAGGAAGGGGGGATGGGATTTAAGGATCTCACTATGTTTAATGAAGCAATGTTAGCCAAGTTAGCATGAAGGCTCCTCAATGATGATTCTTCACTTTTGTATAGAGTTTTTAAGGCTAGATTCTTTCCCCAAGGATCTTTTCTTGATGCAAAGGAGTCTTCATTAGCTTCCTATGTGTGGAGGAGTATCCTAAAAGGGAGGGAAGTAATCATAAAAGGGGTTATGTGGAGGGTAGGGGATGGTAAGTAGATTAGAATATGGAGGGATAACTAGTTACCTGTGAAGAGCAGAGCCAAAATCACTTCACCTGTGATGTTTGGATAGGAGAACACTTGTGTAGAGGTTCTGATTAATCAAAGCACGAGGAGTTGGAGGACAGATGTGATACAACATGTATTTGAAGAGGCAGATGTTGCAGCAATTCAAAGTATCCCACTGAGCACATCCCCACAAAAAGACACTCATTTGGCCCTTTACACCTAAGGTCAATACACTGTCAAATCAGGCTATCGGTTTTTGCATGATCAAGACTTGTCGGATCAGGTTCCAGTGGTAAATGCAGGGTTTTGGAGGGAGGTGTGGAGTCTAGAGGTGCCTAGCAAAGTAAAAAATTTTGTTTGGAGAGCATGCAAGGAAGCTCTACCAACAAAAGCTAATTTCAGTAGAAGGAGAATTTTACCTGAGGCAATCTGTGAGAATTGCAAAGCAGAGAATGAAGATGTTTCATATGCTATTTTTTTTTTTTTTTTTTTCTGTTCTTCTCTGCAAGAAGCTTGGACATCTGAACCTCAATAGAGCTAGATTTCAACCATGAAAGGGCAACCTACGCTGGAAATTTTCAAGCATGCCTTCGCGGAGAAAAAAGACCCTTCACTCTTCGCCGTCATGACCTGGGCCCTTTGGTATCGTCGAAATCAAATTCGATTCAATAAATCGGTTTGTCCCTTAAGCCGAATCACTTATCTATCCAGGGAAAGGAAGACTGAATTTTAATGTTTCCATCCAGTCAGAATTATGCAGCAACATAGGCAGCATACCAAATGGAAACCGCTGGATCAAGGAAGCTTCAAAGTTAATTATGATGGAGCTATACATGCAGCATAGGGGAAAACAAGCCTTGGAGTTGTTATCCGCGATTCAGATGGTGCAATTATGGATTCTTTGCCTCAGCAAATCCCCAATCCAACAACTGTGGCCTAGGTGGAAGCTCTAGCAGCAAGGAGGGCGGTGGAGTTTGCTTTAGAAATTGGGAGTACTTCAGCTATCTTTGAAGGAGACTCGGACACTATCACAAAGGACCTCAACTACTCAGAACCATCTCTAGCGCTACACGGACACCTGATTCAAGATGTTAAACTTTTAGAATCTTTTTTCAATTGTATTAGTTTTGTTCATGTCCGCCGTCAAGGAAATAATGTAGCCCATGCTTTGGCTAGGTGAGCTCTTAATTCACCATCTTTACTGGTCTGGATGGAAGATGTACCACCAGACATTTTTTGTTTTTAAGAAAGTTTACTAAAGAAAACGATTTTATTGATCTAAATGAAACTAAGATAATTACATGTATTTATAGTACCACTAAGTAACGAAACTAAGCCCAAGACTAACTTAACTGATCTAACAAACTCCCTAACTAACCAACAGATATTTACAATTAAGTCAGTCACGTGTAAGTCACATGTCCACTAACTAAAACTATACTACATGTAGTCTTTGTATTTAAGCTACTTGTCGTTGTCCTCTGTTTCATCTTTACTGCTGCCTGGACTTTTGGATTCATGAAATCCATTCAGCTTCTCTAATTTCTTTAACTTCTGATACTCCCCCTCAGGATGGACATCATGAGAATGAATATTGGAAATGCCCATCCTGGTAAGAAGACCACAAAATTGATTCCAAGTCAAAGCTTTTGTCAACAGATCAGCTAGCTGGTGTTAAGTTCTAATATCCATTAACTTTATGACTCCTGCTTGCACCTTATCCCTTACAATATGGCAGTCTATCTCAATATGTTTTGTACGCTCATGGAACACTGGATTAGCTCCTATATGAATTGCTGCTTGAGAATCACTGAACAGTAAGGCAGCTTGGTTGTGTTTTACATTAAGATCCTTAAGCAAAAACAAGATCCATGTCACTTCACACACTGCAACAGCCATTGCTCTGTACTCAGCCTCTGCCGTGGACCTTGAAATTGTATTTTGCTTCTTAGACTTCCAAGAAATGAGAGAATCACCAAGAAATACACAGTAGCCTGTGATGGACCTTCGAGAGTCAATGCATGCAGCCCAATCTACATCTGCAAATGCCTTGATGTGTAAGGAGGACTGAGCTGAAAAGAACAACCCTTGTCCTGGGGTGCCTTTGAGATACTGAATTACTCTATAAGCTGCCTTTAAATGAGGCTCTCTAGGCTTAGACATATATTGACTTAACCTATGTACTGAATAGGTAATATCAAGCCTAAAAATAGTAAGAAACAGCAGCCTTCCTATTAGTCTTCTGTACATACCAGCATCAGCCAATAACTTACCTTCATCTTTACTTAATTTCAAATTTACTTCCATGGGAGTTTTAACAAGCTTGCATCCAAGCATTCCCACATCATTGATCACTTCAAGGGCATACTTTCTCTGACATAGGGAAATGCCTTTCTCAGATCTAGCCACTTCCAAGCCTAAGAAGTATTTCAAACTGCCTAGGTCCTTCAACTTAAACTGCTTATCTAGAACAACTTTCAGTTCTGCTACAGATTGAGGATTATTGCTGGCAATGAGTATATCATCAACATATACCAAAAGTGCCATGAAAGAAGTTCCAGATTGCTTGGTGAACAAAGAATAATCTGCCTTAGACTGCAGAAAACCATGTTGCAGTAAAGTAGTGGAAAATTTAGAATACCATTGCCTTGAGGCTTGTTTAAGGCCATACAAGGACTTATTCAACTTGCATACAAACTCCTCCTTGCTAGGCAGGCCTGGAGGAGGGCACATATACACTTCTTCATGCAAGTCACCATGAAGAAATGCATTGTTTACATCTAATTGATGAAGAGTCCAGCCTTGCATAGTAGCCAAAGATAATAGAAGCTTAACAGTCACCATCTTGGCAACAGGTGAGAAGGTCTCAATATAATCCAAACCCTCTTGTTGAGTATATCCTTTGGCAACCAACCTTGCCTTATACCTCTCCACACTCCCATCTGACTTGTATTTTCTCCCAAATTTCTAGGGTTTACTCTTGAAATTATTTTTTTTCCCTTTGAAGCTTCGTCAATGGCTAAAGCATCTAATATTTTGTCTTCTTCCTCGGTTCAAGATCCTGCACTTGCAGAGGACATCTCAAATCCTCTGTTTCTTCATCACACTGAAAGTCCTAGAGCCATGCTTATGTTTGAACCGTTGATTGGTGAGAATTACCATGCTTGGGTTCGTTTAATGAGGAAAGCACTGGTTGCCAAGAATAAGTTTGGTTTTGTCAATGGTAGCATCACTCTCTCCTCACCATTGCTAAAGACTCCAGCGGCGGTTGATGCTTGGATTCGCTGTGATAACATGGTAGGTTCTTGGTTGATGAAGGCTGTTTCACCTCAAATTCAAGTGAGCATCACGTACAGAGACACTGCTCTAGAGATTTGGAATGATCTCAAGGATACACATTCTCAAGGGAACGGACCTAGGGTTTTCCAACTTCAGAAGGATATAGCTTCAATGTGTCAGGGTGAGTCCTTAATTACCAATTATTTCACTCAATTGAAGCTATTTTGGGATCAACTTCAGAATTTTAGGCCTACTCCTGCTTATCCTTGTGGAAAGTGTACTTGCAATTTGCCTCAGAAGCTTGAAGATCTTCGTCTTCAAGAATCAGTTATGCAATTCTTGATGGGGCTCAACGAGTCATATTCTTAGATCAAAGGACAGATCTTGTTAATGGAACCATTGCCAACCATTAACAAAGTCTACTCCTTGTTGATTCAAGAAGAGAGGCAGAGGAGTGTAGGGCTTGGTAATTCTGTTCACATAGAGTCTAATACTCTTGCAGTGAAGGGTTCCAATGCCAATTCCAATCCCAATTTTCCTGGTTTCTTTGGTAATTCTAGTGGCTCCGTGGGAAAGAATTCCAAAGGCAGAGACAGGCCTATATGTACTCACTATGGGAAGCTTGGACATGTCATGGAAAAATGTTTCAAGCTACATGGTTTTCCTCTAGGCTTCAAACCTAAAGGCAAGAACTTTATGGTGAATCAAGTCAATATGTAAGAGGCTTGTGCAGACAGTGGGCATACATCTACTAATTTTCCCTTCACTCAAGAGCAATGTCAGCAATTTTTTACTATGTTGGGGGCTCAAATGCAAGCTACTCATCTCACTTCTGATGGCAAGGATGCTCAGTTCAATGTGGGCAACAAGGAAGCACACATGGCCAACAATGTGATTAGTCTTAATCTAGTTGTGTCTTCTTCTTCCAGTGCCACAGATGCTCTCACCATGGCAGGTATGCCTAATTCTACTTGTACTGATTTGAGGCATTCAGTTTTTTCTGCTCAAATTACACATAGAACAGCTTTTGGTGGTAATACTTGGGTTATTGACACTGGAGCAACAAACCATATAATGTATTTTGTTCATTTGTTGACTGATTTTACTGCTGTTAATTGTGTGGTTGCACTTCCCAATGGTGAGACTGCTTTGGTAACTCACATTGGTTCTATATGTCTTTCTGATAATCTGGTCTTAAGCAATGTGCTTTGTGTTCCATCTTTCTCCTTCAATCTTTTATCAGTCAGCCAACTCACCAAGAAAATGCATTGTTGTCTCATTTTCTTGTCTACTTTCTGTTTCATTCAGGACCTCAATTGTTGGAGGACGATTGGTGTGGGTAAAGTTCATGATGGGTTGTATCTTCTTCAACATAGCCCTCTTGATACTTGTGCCCATCCAATTCAGTCCAAGGCTCCTTCATCTTTCGAATCTGTCTTTAATTCTTTTTTTCATTCCATTTTTAGTACAAATAAAACTCATGTAGTCAATAATTTCAAAATTCCAGCTTCTGTCTGGCATTCCAGACTTGGGCATCCCTCAGATGCTAAAATTTCTGTTTTGAAGAATGTACTTCCTGATCTCAATTGTTTCTCTAATGAAATTTGTGGAATTTGTCCTCTAGCTAAGCATAAAAGGCTTCCATTTCCTTTTCACAATCATGTTTTTGCTTTCCCATTTGATTTGATACATGGTGACATATGGGGTCCCTATGTTACACCTACTGTTGCTGGTCACAAATATTTCCTCACCATTGTTGATGATTGCACTAGATCAACCTGGGTTTACCTTATGAAATCTAAGTCTGAAACTAGATCCTTATTACAATCCTTTTATGTTATGATTAAGAATCAATTTGGTAAGTCCATTAAAGTCTTTAGGACAGACAATGGCCTTGAATTTCAAATGATTGAATTTTTTAAGCTTCATGGCATCATTCATCAACATAGTTGTGTTGCCACTCCACAACAAAATTCTGTTGTGGAAAGAAAACATCAACATAGCCTTTGTGTTGCTAGAGCTTTAAGACTTCAATCAAATGTACCTATTGCTTATTGGGGTGATTGTATTCTCACTGCTGTCCATCTTATCAACAAACTTCCTTATCCACTTTTAAACAACAAATCTCCTTTTGAGCTTCTTTACAATAAACCTCCAGCTTATTCCCACCTTAAAGTGTTTGGTTGTCTCTATTTTGCCTCCACTCTTTCTCACAATAGAGGTAAGTTTGACCCCAGGGCTATCAAGTCTGTTTTTCTAGGATATCCTTTTGGGGTTAATGGTTATAAACTTTTGAATTTACAAACCAAATCATGTTTCATTTCCAAAGATATAGTTTTTCATGAATTTGTGTTTCCTTTTAAGTCTCTTCCTATTTCTCTTCCTTTGTCTCAGTCTGACCCTTTTTATCATGATTGTTTTCCTGATGCTCCACCACTTCCTGTCATTGATTCTATTCATCATTCTGCTCCTTTACCAGACCCTTTAGTTCATGTTGATTCTTCTATTCTTGAGGAACATTTCACTGATCTTCCTGAGGATTTGTCTGTCTTTGTTCCTAATGACATAACTGTTCCTATTTCTTCCTTGTCCATTGAACCTACTTCTCCATCCCTTCCACCTAGTCCTGTTTCTCTCACTCCTGTTCCCAGGAGGTCTACTAGACTCTCTAGACCACCTGCCTATCTTCAAGCCTATAAATGCAATGCTGCTTCCACCAAATATCCTATTGCCAGTTATCTTTCCAGTCATAAGCTCTGATACCATAAGAAAATTTACTAAAGAAAATGATTTTATTGATCTGAATGAAACTGAGATAATTACATGTATTTATAGTACCACTAAGTAACGAAACTAAGCCCAAGACTAACTTAACTGATCTAACAAACTCCCTAACTAACCAACAGATATTTACAATTAAGTCAGTCACGTGTAAGTCACATGTCCAGTAACTAAAACTATACTACATGTAGTCTTTGTATTTAAGCTACTTGCCGTTGTCCTCTGTTTCATCTTTACTGCTGCCTGGACTTTTAGATTCATGAAATTCATTCAGCTTCTCTAATTTCTTTAACTTCTGATAGTTTTGTTCAGGCTAATTTAGCCTCTTTGGTTGAATAAAATTAGTTGTCTTGATTCTCCAAAACAAAAAAAAACAAAAAAAAAAAAATTAATCAAATGGTTTAAATATTTAAAAAATTTAACCTATTAAACATGTCCGCATGAAAATTGCTATTTTTAAATATTTATTTATATAATGTAAGATTAAAAGTTAAAAATTAATTTATTTTTTAAAAGCTAAAATTTAAATTATTTAAAATAAAATTGAAACAAAAAGTAATATGAGATTCGCAATAGTAATAGATAATTTAAGTAAATAGTTAACTTTACTAAGCAACCTGAAAGATTATTAGTCTTTAACCTATATCAATAATTTAATATAATAATAAAATTTTATATAATTTTGTATTTTAAAATTGACATATGAAGTTATACTTAAATAAAAAATATCAATAAAATTCATAGTGTTTCTAAAACCAGGCAAGAAAAATATACGGATAAGAATGAGGACGAAAAGTTTTATATAGTTTCAAGTTTCAACTTTCAAGATGTCATTTATTTCATCGTTAATCTAGAAAATGTATCAAACGTGGTTCCATGTGGTCTGTGGTAGGGTTTCATGAATTTGATTACTGTCTAGTGAATACCTCCACCGTGTTGTAAAGCTTATATATATATATATATACATGGTATCTATCATTAAGAACATGGAGGAAATACAAATACCAACGAGAACATGGGTGATGAAGGATGAGTGATGACCACGTTCCATTACAAAATCCAATTTCTCACTTGGTTGGACGCCAGTTCCCAATGTGTTCATGTACAACATACAGTATTAATAAATACTACATTTAAGTATCAATTGTAAAAGGCCCATTAAACTATTTAAGTGCCATGAAAGCTTTCAAAGTTTGTGCACCTTTATTTTTTTAAGATACCATTTAAAACTTATCCAACTTATTTTTCACAATAAGCTCATCCAATACCAATTAAACCATTTGCTGCTTTAAAAAAATTACAACCCACCAACCCAGCTAGAGACTAGATATCCTATCACAGAAATGGCATTGGGAGATGTGGGCTTGCAACTCGGATTTAGAATGAAGGACCTTGTTAATGTTAATGCTCAGGGTGAGAGTGGCCTGGATGGCAAGCCACAAAGGAAGCAAGTCCAGCCCACAAGTAACATATTACTCACCTGTAACCCAAGGATCCACATCTCATATTTTATCTTGTAGTCCTCATCAAACACACTCTCATTCACTAGAAAAATATGGGCATTGTTTAACCAAAATAGTACCCTCCTGGACACTTGTGAGAAAAACAAAATGTGGCTATATTGATTAAATTCCATTTGTCTTTGATCATAATCCAATACGGCCATCATTGATTGGCTAGGATAATGAGTTGGATATGTAAATCATCCATGCCATAACCTCATCAACCAATCAGGCAAAGGATGATGATCCACAAGGATAGGATATGCGGAACTCACCAGACCCTATATAAGAGAGTTCAGTATGCTACATTATTCATTCAAGTAAACACGTAAGTTTCTTGTATCAGTATCAGGTATCACCCACCACCCTCACTCCAAAAGGCTTAATAATTCATGGCAACCATGGCTCTCTCATCTCCATTCACAGGAAAGGTGGTTCCTTTGAACACACCAACAGAGTTATCATCAACTGCCCGTAGCAACAACGGCAGAGTTTCGATGAGGAAGACAGCAGGAAGGCCAGCTGCTTCCTCTGGGAGCCCATGGTATGGCCCTGATCGCGTCAAATACCTTGGACCATTCTCTGGTGAGCCTCCATCTTACTTAACAGGTGAATTCCCCGGTGACTATGGATGGGACACTGCAGGGCTATCAGCAGACCCGGAAACTTTCGCCAAGAACCGGGAGCTTGAGGTTATTCATTGCAGGTGGGCAATGCTTGGTGCTCTAGGATGTGTCTTCCCAGAGCTTCTTGCAAGGAATGGAGTGAAGTTTGGTGAAGCAGTATGGTTCAAAGCTGGTGCTCAAATCTTCAGTGAGGGCGGTCTTGACTACCTTGGAAATCCAAGCCTAATTCATGCTCAGAGCATTTTAGCTATATGGGCTACACAGGTTATTCTCATGGGTGCTGTTGAGGGTTACCGCATTGCTGGGGGACCTCTAGGTGAGGTCACTGACCCTCTGTACCCAGGTGGCAGCTTTGATCCTTTGGGGCTTGCTGATGATCCAGAGGCATTTGCTGAGCTTAAGGTGAAGGAAATTAAGAATGGCCGCCTCGCCATGTTCTCCATGTTTGGGTTTTTTGTGCAGGCCATTGTCACTGGAAAGGGGCCTTTGGAGAACCTTGCTGATCATCTTGCTGACCCAGTGAACAACAATGCCTGGGCATATGCCACAAACTTTGTCCCTGGAAAGTGAGGAAACCAACTCATGAACACAAATTGAATTTGCTACCTAGTGCTTTGCCTATGTAACAAAAGCTTGGACGTATATGTAATCAATTTATGAAATTTAATCATCCAAAATTGTACTACAAGTTACAGGTACAGAGCAACACACGCACTCTTTAACCAAAACCACGTCTGAATTATTACGTTTATGGGGCTGAACATATAAAACAACAGGTTCCAGATCTCATTATCTTGTGTATGCCCTTTAATTGGTCAGGCAAGGAAAATTTAACAGGTAGATTAGACACCATTACTATAGAAGAAATTCATTACCTATATCCCAATGACTTGCACCAATAAGTTCCTATGAGCTATCTCTCCATTCCAGCTCGCCAGCTAATAAATGTGAGGGTCACTTTAGGAGCAAACATCAACTTTGCCAATTGTCATGTATACTTTCCCATCTCCCACAGCAACCCAATCTTCAACACCACCAGAAATTTCATATGATTTTAGGGATAAAACATTCATACATACAATAGAAACCCCGTTTCTGACTAATTTAGCATGGAAAAGATAACCCCGATTCGTGGCAACATAAAAGGGAATCTTCACATGTGAAATGTAAACAACGGACATATTCACTTTTGCTGCAACAGGAAGGGGCCAACAATGTCAGTACATTAGACAGTAACAAAAATGACAAATAACAAATACCAGTAATTTTTAAATTAAAAAAAAGGCAAGAAAAGATTAAAATCTCTAAGGCTGTTGGGTGTCTGAAGTTTATGAATCACCATTGTTGGGTTCCACAGTGAGATACCCCAACAAACAATCCAGTCAAATGTTTAGAAGTTGGTGGATATCTTTAAAGCAAAAATTCAATAGTATTTATGTTATATAGAAGTAACGCCTTAAAAACACAATTTCAGTTTTACATATCAATTTGAATATCTTTAATATGGGAATGACTTCTTCAAATATTACCTATGTTATATAAAAATCGTGTCTTAAAAACACTATTTTGATTCTACTAATCAGTTTGAATATCTCTAAGGCAAAAAAATTAAATATCATTCATTTTATACCGAAATTGTCTTAGAAACAATATTTCAATTTATATATCAAACATCCAAATCTTTAAGATTTGGATATTTCTAATACAAAAATTAAATAATATTCATTTTATACCAAAATTGTGTCATAGAAACACAATTTTAGTTCACATATGAGTTTAGATATCAGACATCCAACTTTAAAGCAAGAATACAATCATATTCATGTTATATAGAAATTGTATCTAAAAAACATGACTTTAGTTTTGCATCTCAGTTTTGATATCAGACATCCAAACCTCTAAAGTATAGATTTCTTAAGGTGAAAATTCATAGAATTCATACTATACAGAATCATGTCTTAGAAACACTATTTTTTTTTTTTTTTGGCGAAAGCTTAGAAACACTATTTTAATTCTACATATCAGTTTGGAATTTGCTATGCATCCAAACCTTTAAAGGTTTGGATGTCTCTAACACAAAAATTCAATACTATTCATTTTCTACCAAAATCATGTCTTAGAAGCACTATTTCAGTCACATATGAGTTTGGATATCATGCATCCACCTTTAAGGCAAAAAAAACAATCTTATTCATGTTATATAGAAATCGGGTCATGAAAACACAGTTTCAATTCTACATATTAGTTTGGATACCATACATTCAAATCATTAAGGTTTGGATATCTATAAGGCAAAATGAATAAATTCATGTTATATAGAAATCATGTCTTAGAAACATTATTTCAATTTTACGTATCAGTTTGGATATCTCTACGTCAAATATTCAATAGTATTCATGTTATACAAAAATTGTGTCTTAGAAATACTATGGGGGGAGTTTGAGGTCACTGGCCATGTTGGGCCCATTCCGAGGAGCATGAAATTGATGGTCAGCTTGATCCAAGTGAGCAGAGATAGCTTGGAAAAAGAGTTTTTGTGGCTGAAGAGTTGGGTAGCTTGAGGATGACCCTTGAGTGCAATCCACCCAAAGAAAACAGGATGAAAGTCATGCCAAACTAGGGTGTAAAAGTCGAGGGAGGCTACAGTGACTAGTGTGGGCAAGGGAGAAGGGAAACTTTTGAGAGAAGCATCCATCACCTCTACATTAAATGTACTGCAACAATCATGCAAACCACATTAATAGCTAAATAACACATGAATAGTGCTGAGACAACTTGTATTTCACTCTGCACATCCTCCAAAAGAATGATGGGATAAGTATCTTGAGGAAGACCAACGACCCTCCATGGGGAGGGTCAAGATGAAAATCATATCATTATAAAAGGAGGAAGAATCCCAATGAACAGGGATCGAAACCTAGAGATTAGAGAGAGAATCACACTTAAATTTGTAATGCCCCAAGTGTAACAAGGCTACTTGGCCATTCCGAGGAAACAAGAATACACTTCTTTTTCCTTTGATTAACCTTGTTAAGTCTAGCTTTACTACCTTGATTCATTTCTTGGTTTGATGCATTAGTTCAGAAGCCCAAGTTGTGGTCCACTTACCCATCTTTACAAATTAATTGTTGTGGGCTATGACCCAAGCTCAATGTCCTATTTGGCCACAGTTTTTTCCCCATACAAATACTAGTTTAGTTATGCTAATCAATTTGGATATCAAATATCAAAACTTATCTTTAAGGCAAAAATTTAAATAGTATTCATTTTATATTGTTATACATATCAATTTAGATATTAGACATACAAACCTTTAAGGTTTGGATATCACACATCCACGTTTAAGATGATTTCTTAAGACACATATTATGCTTAAAAAAAGTAAATACACTGCCCAAGATTCAAGATCATTGTAATCTTTTTAATACCTGCTGTGGCACTTTGAAAAGTTCATGGAAAATTAGGTATTTGAGAACCAAATTTAGATTTCCTTTTAACTGTAAAAACAAAGCAAAACAATGCAATATCTACCATATTTGGGATGAAAGGAATGCTAGATTAAGGGAGGTAGCTGATCAAAAAAATGTCAGGACATTAGGGGGGAGTTGCTTGGTGTTAGAATAATAAAAAGACAATCTAATACAGGATTCTGTGCAGCATGTGGAGGAATAAAATCATTATTCGTGACTGTTGCTAATAAAGACAATTCAAATCTAAGATAGTAAAGTGCTTGATCATCACCCCCGCTTAATATTATATTTAACAAAAAACCACCAAAAGAACTATGACAATCTTGTTTATCCTAAGCATGAAGACAATTGACACCAGATTGGTGAACATTATTTAGAATATGTAAAGGTCTTATTTTACATTTCTCAGATGGGGAGTCATCTGAATTCACTCCTGACTGAAGGGAAGTAGCCAGCAGCACTACTTTCAGAATCACTTTTATTAACAACTATGTTCATTTTGCAACATTGTTTAGCATATTGTAATTTTTTACAAAATGAGGTAGCCTGGATGGCAAGCCACAAAGTAAGCAAGCCCAGCCCACATTAGACTTCAACTAGACTTTGTCCGCTGGGGCTACATTGATTAAATTCCATATGGTTTTGAACAAAATCCATATGACCATCATTGATTGGCTAGGTGAGTGAGTTGGATACGTGAATCCAAGCCATAACTTCATTAACCAATCAGGCAAAGGATGATGATCCACAAGGATAGGATCTGTGGACCTCACCAGACACTATATAAGAGAAACTTCAGTGTGCTACATTCATTCAAGTAAACACACAAGTTTCTTGTATCACCCACTACTACCCTCACTCCAAAGCCTTTATCAACCATGGCTCTCTCATCTCCATTCACAGGAAAGGTGGTTCCTTTGAACACACCAACAGAGTTATCATCGACTGCCCGTAGCAATGCTGGCAGAATTTCGATGAGGAAGCAGGAAAGCCAGCTGCTTCCTCTGGGAGTCCATGGTATGGCCCTGATCGCGTCAAATACCTTGGACCATTCTCTGGTGAGCCTCCATCTTACTTAACAGGTGAATTCCCCGGTGACTATGGATGGGACACTGCAGGGCTATCAGCAGACCCCGAAACTTTCGCCAAGAACCGGGAACTTGAGGTTATTCATTGCAGGTGGGCAATGCTTGGTGCTCTAGGATGTGTCTTCCCAGAGCTTCTTGCAAGGAATGGAGTGAAGTTTGGTGAAGCAGTATGGTTCAAAGCTGGTGCTCAAATCTTCAGTGAGGGCGGTCTTGACTACCTTGGAAATCCAAGCCTAATTCATGCTCAGAGCATTTTAGCTATATGGGCTACACAGGTTATTCTCATGGGTGCTGTTGAGGGTTACCGCATTGCTGGGGGACCTCTAGGTGAGGTCACTGACCCTCTGTACCCAGGTGGCAGCTTTGATCCTTTGGGGCTTGCTGATGATCCAGAAGCATTTGCTGAGCTTAAGGTGAAGGAAATTAAGAATGGCCGCCTCGCCATGTTCTCCATGTTTGGGTTTTTTGTGCAGGCCATTGTCACTGGAAAGGGGCCTTTGGAGAACCTTGCTGATCATCTTGCTGACCCAGTGAACAACAATGCCTGGGCTTATGCCACAAACTTTGTCCCTGGAAAGTGAGGAAACCAACTCATGAACAAAAATGAATTTGCTAACTAGTATTTTGCCTATATGTAACAAAAGCTTGGACAAATATGTAATCAATTAATCAAATTTAATTATCCAAAATTGTACAAGTTACTGTTACAGAGCTAACAAAGCTCAGATTTGCACAACTAGACCTGGTATCCTAAAATCGATAACCCAATACATAATTGAGGTTGTTATTGCCTTTCCTAGGAAGTGAGGCCTTGTTGCTTCCTAGCTGAGCCGGTCACTTGCAACCAAAAAAATGGTTTCTTAAGGGGCAGGAAACTGTAATTAATCTCAGCTGCAGATCTCATACTTGCAAGTCAACCTACATGAACTTTGGTTGACCAAGATGGATATTGAGGACCCTTCTCACAATAGGTTGTCAGACCATTGGCAAGAGCTCAGTGATAAATCATTTGCAGTAACAAGGTGATGCTGAAATGATTGCAGTAATGAACCTCATGTCAAAAGTTTTCATGTAAACTGGCAAACAAAATCACAAAAAACTTCATTCTCCGCGGTCCATTTCACAGATTCCAGAAAACTCAACAATCTGCATCCCTCTTCCGGCAACAGCAATCTGATAATTGTTTCTGGAAAAGTCACAAAACCCAGTAAATGAAAAAGGCAAATAATTAACCAGAATCTTTATCATAGAATGTGGAATAATTTCCCTGAAAAAAGACCCCATGAATGTAGGACCTACTTGAGATGCTTTACTCACCTGCCACAGGCTCTAGCATCCAATGCTTCTGGCTCTGGCACACTAATGACTAAACAACCATGCTCAGTTAATTTTCCCTGTTTTTCTATACTCCAGCATCTGACACGCTGATCAAGACCAGTAGAGAATACCCAACAGCCATCCGTCCAAACACCTTCATAAACAAAAAAACCAATTTTAATGCTTTAGTAGTCAGAATTCCTCAACAAAAGACATGCCCAGAAGTTCTGAAAGGTTACTATCTCCCTTTGGTTCATATCCAATCAATCTTTTGAATTCATGTCCTAGCATTTAATCGAACTAGAAAAAGACAAAATTGCAAAAGCATTGATATCTCTCAACATGATTTATTCTTATAATATATTTCATAATATTGAGCTAACAGTCATTAAGTGTTCACAAAATCAGAAGCACTAAAGAAGAAAGGAATATTCTTAGCAAGTTATGTTGATTAAAATAAAAAATGTTTCTTTTTATGATCGCAAGGATATTTGAAGGAGGCAAGATTCCAAACACAAAAATACTCAACCACTTCAGCTCATTTTCAAACAGAAAAGATCTTTACCAGTATTGAAAATTCAAGCTTAAGAAATTGTTGTTTTACCTTTTACGGCAGAGCTGTGAGCTGATGCAATTTTCTCATGATATAAGAATTTGATGGCATAATTCTTGTTCTGGTTTTCTCCATAAGCAACAAAAGGCCTTGTAATTTCAGGTCCACTAATTGAATTCCTGATGTCTGGTGTCACAAACTCATCATCTGCGACTTTTGCTAATAGAAACAATTCAAATCTAAGATAGTTAAGAGCTTGATCATCACCCCCACTTATTATATTGAACAAAAAACCACCGAGAGAACTTTGACAATCTTTTATATCTGAAACGTGAAGACAATTAACACCAGATTGGTGAACATTATTTAGAACATGTAAAGGCCTTATTTCATACATCTCAGATGAGGAGTCATCTGTATTCACTTCTGACTTAAGGGAAGCAGTGGCTTGAGAGGAAGCAGTGGCTTGAGAACAAGCTGGAGCACTACTTTCAGAATCATGGTGAACATTATTTAGAACATGCGAAGGCCTTATTTCACATGTCTCAGATGAGGAGTCATCTGTATACACTTCTAACTGAAGAGAGGTAGTGGCTTGAAAACAAGCTGCAGCACTACTATCAGAATCATTTATTAGCAATTCTGTTCTACTTGCAACATGGTTTAGCTTATTGTGATTTGTTCCGTCTCCACCTTTCATTGTAACTAAACCACTGCCTACTCTTCTCTTAGATAGACTACTGCTTAATGATCTCCACCATCGCCCGCCCTGACTTCCCCTCCCTGTGCGTGGCCGTCTCTGACAATCAATGAACTTTTCTACATGAAGAGTCGACACCCGCTGCATAAAAGCTTCAATACTCCCAGTCAAATCCCAGAAGGCAATACTACCATCAGTAGCTCCACTAATCACAATATACACTTTTCCTTTCTGAATGCTTTCTGTGAATAAAATTTATGAGTAAAGACTCAACACCTCCAGATGGTACTGGAAGCACCAGCATGCAAAAATTTAGGACATATATCAGAAATTTTCTCTGAAGCATGGATTAAATCTCCAATGGCATTAGTAAAAGAATTTAGCATTGCAACTAAAAGTCCAACTTATTGTGAGACTGGAACACCTAGATCCTAGATCCTAGATCCTAGATCCTAGATTCTCCACATCTCCTCAACATCCACATTAAACTGGAAACAGAAATTGTAGACAAGCACTGTAATTAACAAAGAAATTTACAACTACAAGTTGAAGGTTTCCTACTATACTGGTGAAGGAATGTTTTGCTTATTACTTTAAAGTTCTTTGTCAATGACATAACAGAAGGTTTATAAATACACATCTAGAGCCCTCTTATCTCAACAAAAGTCATTTTTGAACTCGTTCCAAGACTCATAATTACATTAGTTGATCAATACTGCTGATTTTTAAGAAGTTCATTGTAATTGAGACAGGAAAAAGGTTAACAAAAGGAGAAAATGGTTAACTAATGAGATGAGGCAGAATGGGAGAAATATTCACTTTCATAATGCATTTTCATCAGAGTTTGATGGAAAATATCTGCACAATATATTTTAGATCCAGATGCAGAGTCAAATAACAGACTAACCTTCAGAAGGAAGACATACTGGGACAATGACATGCTGCAATGCCAAAACTGGTGATGATAGAGGAGCCAACAGAGCAACATCAAACCTGCAATAATGTGAAAGGGGAAAAAAAGAAAAGAAGAATGAAAAGCACATGAGGAGACATGCAAGAGAGGGCAAAAAAATCATTAAGTGACAAGACAGTGGTGACTTGATAAATACCATAAACGATAGGGCAAAATTAGAGCCCTTAGTGCAAGTGTGGCATCTGAACAAGCAACAACAACAAAGCAGACAGTTAACCTGCAAAAAATAAAAAGAAAAAGAAAAAAAAGGGGTCATTTCATATGTTCATTGTATTATTGATCTTGTAAGAGTACCTATGGGCAAGCAGCTGGTATACTCCATTTTCCCATTGTACTCAGTAAAATTTTATATTAATTCAATTCACTTTACTTAAAATAAAATAAAGTATTTTTTTTTATTAAATTCAAAATTTTAAAAAAAAAAAATCAGAAAAAATATTAGTTATTTCCTCTCACCTGGAACCAGCATATTTAACAAGAAAAGCAGTGACAGCCATGTATCTCCAATCATCTTCATATTTATCTCCAAGGCAAGGTTTTATGTCCATTTTCCCCTTCCCTTGAAAATGTGATATTGCATCAACTTTTGTACTAGAAACATTTTCTGCTGCACCAACTAATTTTTCAGTATATTTATGAGAGCTTGAATACTTGGCTGGCATGTCAGTAGAAAGCCATTGAAATGACATTGATGAGGACACTCCTGCTGAAGGCTTATTGCTACTTCCAATTTCACTATATTGCTGATCAGCAAGTGCTTCTTCCTTGTCTAACCTCCTATTTCTTAGTAGCCAAGAAGTCAAGACCCGCTTTGCACCAACTGAAATCAGTAAAAATGGATTCTCTCCATTATCCGTGTCAAAAACTTGTCTGTTCCTCCCATCAGATATGGTGTTCGTTTCTGATGCAAATACGTGTATCTCTGACACACAGCATATTGATCTTACAGCTGATCCACTAACATGCTCCCCAAGAAATTTTGATGCAGACCAATTCTCAACACCTGGTGTATACCTAAACAAATCATAACATAGTTAGGAGATTGCCTGGCTAAGTAAATCCACCATATCAATTCCTAAGTTTTTTAATGAGTTACTATGAGGGCTTTTATCCATTTGGTTTTTAAGGAAAGAAATGGGAGTGAGCAAAGGAGGGGGGGGGGGCGAAGTTGGCGCACTTAGGCCCATTGGCATCATCAGCTAAAGTCGAGCAGAAACTTTCATATACATTGAATCCTTTTTCCTCCTTCCTCCTTGATGGTCAAGTCATTATCTAAGTGTGAAATGAGCATTTCCATACCTAGTCAACCTGACGGTTCCATCTTCACAGCCAGTTGCAATCCAACTAAATCTAGAATAAAGGTCGTGCTTCCCATTAGCTCTGAGTTGCAAATTTTCAGATACAAAGCATAAGGAATGCATCTCTCTCCCATGGAATTGTACATGCAAATTCCTGGGGATTATCTTCCCCTCCCCAGCAAGTATCCAATTTCTATGAATATAGATCATTTCATCCTGAAAAACAATAAACAAGAAAAATATAAATTGTAAAACAAATAGTGGAAATATCTAACATTGGAATTATAGAAACTTAGTGCTGGCTTATTGTTTAACATTGATAGTCTCCAGTGAAGACTTGATACTTTAAACAAAAAATAAGCTTACAGCAGAAGTATACTATGTAAAATCATAAGAAAATCTTTTGGGAAGAGAAAATGAAGATAAGAAAAGACAATAACTCGAATTCAAAATTAGCTTATTTCCAGTGGCTTATTTTGCACAAAAAAATATTAAAAAAAAAAAAAAAAACTGGGAAAGTTGTATCTAGAAAAAGTGAATCTTTAAAAAATCTGTACACAGAAGATATCTGACTCAAGAAATTGAGAAGTTTCACTACCCCAACCTTTGCCAGACCTTTTGTTCTTAACTGGAGATCAAAATATACAGAGACCAACCAGTTGCAAACACCTTTCCAAATAGTTCCACGTGAATTGGGACAACAAAAGAAATCTGAGCTAAAGAATATTCCCAATTCTTCCTTTAAAAATGCCGTAAAATTGTTAGGAAATCAAGCCAAAGCACCAAATTAACCCTTAAAATCAATTCAATTTGGTTTGTTTTGATTACACCTAGTCTTTTTTTTTTTTTTTTAACCTTTCTAAAGAACCCTTTGGACTTGCCTCTAGCCGATTGCACCCAGTCTTTCACTCTTCAAGATTTGGATGCAGGTCTAGAAAAACTTTACTTATGTGGCTCTTACACAGTTCATACTCAATCTTATTGGAATCCTAATTATTTTGACAACATCTATGCTAATGGTCCAGGAGAATAAAATTTGAATGTATATATATAGGACCACTGTTCAGCATTGTCTGCTTGCATTGCTTCTCTAACTGTGAAGTGTAGGTGTAACATGTCAAGTAGAAGACTCAGTTACCTATGATTTGTTAATAAAAAAATAAAAATAAAAATCACCAAAGAAGCATTTGGGCAAACCTTGACATATGCAAAGCAGTACTTCATCTCTGGTACATCACCAAGATAATAAGAATGAGGACGCCGCCATCCACCACAGGGTATTTGCACAACCTACACCATTATGCCCTCTTAGGCACTAAATAGAATAACTTAGGCAACATTTGTATTGCTTTGGTGGTGGGGGAGAGAGAGAGTACCTTTGTCTCAGTTATCAAGTTCCATATTATAAAATCTACTGATGCAAAACCAGCTGCATAGCGACCACTTGCCAAATCATCAATAGAGTCATTATCTTCAGATACAGATTGAATCAAACTCAATTCTTTCACTTGTTTCATCCCTATAAATTCCAAGTGTTTCTGATCTCTGTCATATTCCAAATAGCATATGCACCCATCTCCTCCAGTCTAAACAAGAAACAAAATAGCACAAGAAAAAACAAGCAAATCAATTCCCCAAATAAACACAAATTTTGTTTTGCATACATGAAAGCTTGATTATTGGCCATACCGAACATATTTCGACCTGATTGGAGCTTAATCTAGCAAATGAAACGCTGGACACACTTGATATCCCATGTACTCCCTTAAAATAATTTATTGGGGACATCTTCTCTTCTGAGGCAACTGATGTATTCAGCAATAGGCTTTTCAACAATGGGAATAGCACCAAATTACCACGCAAGTCCCCACACACCAGAACCTGCAAAATTGAACTCCAACGTGAATCAAGACAATGGATTAGATATAATATCAAATTGCAAAATCTTCTTTTAACTTGAGAAGTTCATATAACTACATCCAGAAAAAACTAAAGGGGGGAAAAACTCTTTTCTCAGTATATTTCAGAAACAACAATTTATTCTACTTTTATCAAATTGTTCTGTTAGATAGGTATGTGAGTATGCACATGTATTTGTGTGTGTGTGTGTGGTGTGTGTGTGTGTGTGAGAGAGAGAGAGAGAGAGTAGAATATATGTATTTTTTTTTTATAGGTGAGAGTAGAATATTTGTATAACACTATTATAACATTAAAACTTGGGAGAATGTACTCAGGCTTTGTTAGGTGTATGTACTCAGTCCTTTCCTTAGAGAAGTATTTGGAAGCAAAAGGTTCCTTCCAAAGTCGCGTTTTTTGTTTGGACTACAGCTTTGGGAACTATTTTGACTATTGATTATTTATGCAAGAAGGTGTTGATTCTAGATTGGTGTTATATGTGCAAAAGTAATGCAGAATCAGTAGATCAACTTTTACTACATTGTCCTATTGTTTTTGAGTTGTGGTCTATGGTGTTCACCTTGTTTGGTATCTACTGGGCAATGCCAAAGACTGGTTGAGCTCCTTGCATGTTGGCGAGGAAACTTTGGTCATCATTGTAATGGTGTTATCTAGATGGCGGTCCCTCATTGTTTGATGTGGTACATTTGGCAAGAGAGAAACGACCGTTGTTTTAAAGATTCTGCAAGGAGTATAGCCACTATTCTTTTTTATGACTCTATCAGATTGGATGTCTCATAGGAAGTCATTCTATTTTTTCGGTCTATGATTTGATGGATGCTTGTAATTTATGTACTTGATTGTTTTGGTCCCCTGCAGTATACTTCCTGTATACTTGGGTGACTCCTTTTTAAGACTACGAATAAAATTTTCTTTACTTATCAAAAAAAAGAAAAAGAAAAGAAACATTAAAACTTGGAGAAAGCAGGACAGGAAGAACAAGGAGAAATGAAACGACAACCAGACCAACAAAAGAGCGGCTACAATGTGTTAAAATGATATACCAATCTTAGCTGACATAAGTTATTCCAGATATGATCAATCACATTGGAAAATATTTAATCTTGGCAAAAAGTTGATACTCCAGTTTGAACAGAATATCAACTGAGTAGAACCACCCCCCAAAGAAAAGGGTAAAAACTCATTTTAGAGCCATAGAACAAATACCCTGATCCAAACAACATTATAAAGAATATAAAATATGGAAAACACATACCTCTTCCTCAAAAGATGCATCCAAACACAATATTCTTATTCCAAAACATGATGCAAATTCCCCAATTAGAGACACATTATAATGCCGTGCAGAGTTGTGAGAAACTGATGGTGAAGGATCGTATAAACCCCACAGCTTCAACATTCCTTTAGGATCAGTGGTGAAGATGTACCTAAAAAGTAGAACCACAGATTGATGCTCTTTTAATACATCCTACTTTTAATCAAGAAAGCAAGATGACTAAGAGACCTATTAATTAATAACAGTATAAGCACGGTGCTTTGCATAGAGCAATGTTGTGTGAGATAATTCATTTGATAGAGCAATTTGAAAAGCTACACTTACCCAGGATAAAAGAGACCTCAGTCACCATTCAGATAACCCAACTATTTACTCTATGATGTTTTTTCTTTTCAACATTAGTGGAAGATTTTAAAATAAGGAATAACAAAACAAACAATAACTAAACTACACACTCACTCTTTAACCAACAACCATGTCTGAATTTATTAAGTTTATGGAGCTGAACATATAAAACAACAGGTTCCAGATTTCATCATCTTGTGTATATCCATGCACAGGTCAGGCAAGGAAAATCTAACAGATGTATTAGACACCATTATTATAGAAGGAATTCATTACCTATATCCCAATGACTTGCACCAATAAGTTCCTAAGAGCTGTCTCTCCATTCCAGCTTGCCAGCTAAATGTGAGGCTCACTTTAGGAGCAGAAACACCACTAAGAACTTTGACAATTGTCATGTATCCTTTACCATCTCCCACAGCAAGCCAATCCTCAACACCGCCAGAAAGCTCAGATGATTTTAGGGATAAGACATCCATACATACAATAGGAACCTCGTTACTGACTTGGACAAGTTCAGTCCATTTTACATCCCTGGTTTTGGATAATTTAGCATGGTAAAGATAACCCTGATTCGTGGAAACATAAAGGGAATCTTCACATGTGAAATGTAAACAACGGACATATTCACTTTTGCTGCAACAAGGGGCCAACAATGTCAGTACATTAGACAGTCACAAAAATGACAAATAACAAATACCAGTAACAAAAAAGTAAGAAGATTAAAAAATCTAAGGCTGTTGGGTGTCTGAAGTTTATGAACCACCATCGTTGGGTTCCACAATGAGATGCCCCAACAAACCATCCAGATAAATGTTTATCATCATTGTTGTTATGATACACCAGATGGCTAGGACCAACAAATTAGTGCAACCCCTCTCCCGAGGTGTGTGGGGGATGCAGGACAAAAGTATTATCATTATTATTATTATTTTGATACGTAAAGAAACAGGAAAAAAGTATTATTATGGAGAACTAAATCACATTTCCAATTAATTTACACAAGGTTACTTCAAGACCAAGACTAAATGCTTCCTTGTCTACATTAAGGATCCTTAGAGTTTTAAGAATAGTAAGACATCCTAAGTAACTACTGATATTAAGAAGTGCTACCTGTCCATTAGTCCAATATGCTCTGATGAAGTAGGGATACGAGCAGTGAATATCTCTGTTCTGTCAATAAACTCTTTTACCTCAGCACGTCCATCCGAGCCCTTAGACCAAAAACCACGCAGTTGATGCACTTTAATTGCAGAATCAAATCCAGCAGTAACGAGAAGCGAAGATTTCGCATCATACAAACAACGCCAAATGCCCCTTCCACTGTACATCAACCCAAGAGAGGTACACATGTTTATTATTACATTTATTTTTATAAAAATTAAAAATTAAAAAAAAAAACAAGAAAAAAGTTTTTATTATTACAACACAACACGAATATAACATATATTAATTAGATATAGATTTTCTAATGACCTTGGGTCAATTTGCACCTGCTAGTGTCCTCAAAATGGACAGGGTTCAACCCCCCACACCCAACTTAATGTAGCAAATATGTGTGTGCGTGTGTGTGTGTGTGTGTATTCTGTATGAGAATTACATAATAAAGTGGAGAAGGTAGGGGTACTAACTGTCATAATCTCACCTATCAAAAAAAAAAAATACTGTCATAAACTCATGCCAGCCTAAAATTTTAAGGAGAGAATCACAATATCAGTGTTGGTTCTTGGGTGTCACCCCTTTTCCTAAAAAGTCACTTTACAAGTTAATGCTTGACCCACATGATGCACTTTTTATTATTATTACCCCTTCAAAACAGAATGGTGCAACACCATTTTGGGAACTTCTAACATGTGCTTGCCGTTATTCAGTTTAAAGTTAAAAATTAACATTCTACTAGGAAAAATGAGTTTTAGGTGGAATAACCAATCATGAAGTATAAGCTAGAACTTGAGGTCCACTATAAGGTTTAAATCAAGGTTGTCAACAAACAGCAAGTCCATAAGATCCTAGAACAATTACAAATAGATAATTCCTAAAGAGATCATTTTACTTTTACATCTAGCACCTGGATCATCAGTTATAATACCAAACAAGTTACAGTTCTAAGTACTTATATAAAAAATGAAAATTAAAAAAATTTAATAGTTTTAAAGTCACAGAACATGAAATTTTAAGGAATTAATAATCCTCAATGCTCAGAAAACAAAAAAAGAAAAAGAAAAAGAAAAAGAAACACAGAGCAACTTACATATGCTCCTTGATCATCAGAAGCTGCTTTCCATCCAATCCCCACATGCGACATGTGCAATCCTCCCCCGCAGTGACAATTAACTGAGACAACTCAGGTATTATAGAATCAGATTCCAGCAGTCCATATGTCATAGAAAAATCAAGAAATCAACAAACTTCATAAATGTCAGAAATTGCATTTTAGCCCTTTGGAAAAAGAGGAAACGAGTGGCAATCATTGATGGATCAATACCCCCCCCCCCCCCACCATGTCACAGTATGGTTATATTATCCCTGCCTAGAATAACAATAAAAAGAAGAGCATTGCAAAAATCACCCTAAAGGCAAAAGCAAACTGCTTATGGTCTTAAAGCCACAAGAACCAAGACACCAAAAGGTTGCAAAAGAAATGTTTAGAAATGACAAGAGGTGTTTTTAATTAATTACATAACAATCTGTATAAAATCAAACCAGTATCACATTTCTAATGTTATTCAATCCATCCTGTTAAGGTCATAAAACGTAATACTTGAAGACAATTCTAACCAGGAAAAAAGTGTTGATCTATTAAATTAAACATATTTAAAAGATAATAAGATTAAAGAACAAAAACTATGAAATAATAATAATCGATTAAGCTGTTCTCAATCACAAAAACGTTATATTGGTTTGACCTTAACCATTAAATGCAATCTATCAATCATTTTATTACCTGTTTTCATTTGTCAGTATATCTTTAATCTAAACCTTTCTGACAATAATGCTCGGAAGGAAATTTTAATCACATGCTAAACCAACCCAGCAAGATGATGAAAATAAATTCTGTCGTGAACTCAAAATGAAAACAAATTTTTATTCATTTAACAGATTCACATAGGTGAATAATTTTCATATTGAGAAAAAAATTAAGAACACTTAAAATGAACTTTAATCTAGAACTTTAAACTAATGTCAATAAACTATATTCTCTTGTCCTAATTTGTTAAAAAAGAAGATGCAATAAAATGAACAAGGATTTTGTAAAGCTTACAGAATCACCAATACAGCAATCCCAAACTCTGGCATTGTGACCAAACAGCACAACACCATCACGTTCAGGCGCAATAGAATACCCAGGCTTGTCAGAACCATTTCTTTCAGTATGAACCGCCCAAACACGAGCACTGCACAAATCAAGAAACCGGTTATTGTGTGGAATCACTCCTCCAAGATAAAGAAAAATTATTAACAATTAGAATGGTATTATTGAAGAAACTAATTCACCTACGATCATCAGAGACAGATATCAGGTTGGAACCATCAGAGGACCAGGTTATGCGGAAGATTGATCCTTCATGGCCAGCAAGTTTATCCATATGAACAGCTTCAAACTGCTGATAATGAAATAGGACATGGTTGGAAAATGGATAGCTCTGATCAATATGGTCTTCCACAGGACTCGTCGAAGATGGAGCATTATACTTAGGAACCACCTTCCAAACAAGAATCTGAAAGAAACCATTTTTGTTTCAAAGGGTTAGGAATAACATAAAGTCCAAGGTCAAAAGCCTCTTTTAAAAACTAGAAGAATTACAGTAATTAGAAGATAAGTACGATAGTCTCTAGTAGACAATAAATCAGCTCCACTAATAGCATGGGACTAAAATTTTAAATCAGGGAAAGAACTAGTGCCCTTCCTTTTATCCTTCCTGAAGGAGGGAATTCAATCATTGGAGACTCTGTAGACATGCTAGGAGTGACCATAGAAAAAGACTTATCAAAAGAGAAAAAAGTGACCATACAATAAGAAAATTAACAATGATAGTATTAGAAAAATTACAATGCTCAATATAAAGATGTTCTTTTATTACTACATTACAAAGTATGTTAATTTCTGAATTGAACTTAGACTATTTTTATGTCCGTGTGTGTGTGTGTGTATGAGTTTATTGATGGAATCAAAACCTCAGAGTTGGGTGAGATTGATGAAGGTTAAAACTATGAAACCATATACATATATAAGTAGAAATCCAGAATCCAAAAGTAACAAAACCAAAAGAAATTCATCATAAGAAGAGATCAGCCACCTCATTAAAAATAGTACCAGATGCAATACGGAGAGCTTCAATACTGTCACCCCATAGCCTCATGGAATAAAGGAGGCACCTCTCTACAGTTCAAAGAAAAATTAAGCAAGAAGAGTGGAATCAAAAACAAATAAAATAAAATATTTAACAAAAGAAAAAGGCAGTTTTGTGCAACTATTTTTGGCTAATTTATGAGGCACCCAGTCCAATATATAATTCACCAATGCAAAAAAATATGAAATATGGAACTCCAATACTAAGTTTATGCGAATCCGTCACTTTGAACACAATTGTAAAAGCCCCCAGCATGGGCAACATTTCAATCAATGAATCAAATAGAATGAACATCACAATCCTACTAAAACTAACCTGGAGACTGAACTTCAAGAATCACACTAGAATTCAAGATATCCCACACATGGACAGAGTTGTCACTACACCCTATTGCAAGACAATGGCTCCCCTCATTGTAAGAACTCACAAAGCCCTACAAAATCAATCCAAAGAGCAAAAGCCAACCCAGTAAGAACCAAACATTAATTCCAAAATTATCCAATCAACAAAAGTCTACCCAAAAAAAAAATCAAATTTTTATACCTTCATAAAACAAACATCCAAAACCCAATTGCCAAACTTGGGCAACAAATGCAATAGGTTCAAATTCACAGAAACCGCGGACTGATTTTGAGTACCCAGAAACAATTCAATGACAAGGCTAAAGAGTTTGACTCTCCTTTCACCAAAGAGAGCAAGTTGAAAGCCAAGCTTAGAGGAAACAGTTCCTTCCGCACAATCAATGAATAAACAAGTAATGCCATGCAGGCGAATCCCATCGAATACGTGAAAGGACCTTAACATATTTCCCGATTCTAATTCGTAGAGCATGAGTTGTGAACCCGAACCTGTTATGTATGAAATAAAGTTTAAATTTTGAAACAAAAAGTGAAAAAAAAGTTATGATCTTGAAGGTGAAGAATTGAGTTATGGAATGAGAGAGAGTACCAGCGAGGAGAAAAGGGAGAGAAGAGAGGTGGGTTGGGAAGTGGAGGAAACAGAGGGCTGAGATTTCTCCAAGGTACTGACTGCATTGTAAACTCCATTGGGTTCGAGTCTCTTCAGCCATTGATGTACTTATTACTGAGATAACTTATTAGCTCAGCTCAGCTAAAGCCTAAGCAAACAAACAACTGTGGCTGTGGCTGTTGTTTGTTGCTCTGGTTTTGAAGCTTTGATGAGAGTATAGGAGCCTCTGCAAGTTCGGTTTTTTCTTTTTTGGGGTTCAGAGACAGAAGAGAGGAGGGTTTAATGAATAATGGTTTTTTTCCTTTTTCTTTTTTAGGAATTAATGAATAATGGGCTAATTCTAGATTGGGCCTTCAAGAAATAGAAACTCTAATAGTTGCTCATACTTTCTTTTCTTTTCTTTTTTTTTTTATAGGTGTTCATACTAAAATTATTGGTATGGACCTGGAGATAAACAAAATAGGAAAAATACTTTCGTTATTTTTTTAGAAAGGAAATACACTTTCAATTCTATATTTTAGCAAAGGAAAAAGTTTAGTTTCAAATATATTTGAAGTTATCTTACTCTAATCTTTTGTATGAAAATTGAAAAAACAATTCATGTGTAGTTTGGTTACATCACCTTTTTAAGGGGTAATTACACATAACCCCTATGTGGTTTGGGCAGAAATCACTTTGCCTACTCGTGGTTTGAAAAGTATCACTTAACACACATGTGGTATGTTTCCATCAATTTTCGCAACCCACCTCAGTCTCAGCCGTTACAAAAACACCTCTTAACCCCAAAACACAACATAATGCAGATCAAAACACCCAAAACTCAAAAACTTTTCGAGAGAGAGACCTGTGGTGAGATCATAGTGTTCTTCATGGTTTGGAGTGTCTAGAGGGGGAGAAAACACAACTTGAGCAACATCGAACCTAGGGAAGGCATATGTGATTGTTATTGATCTACATTTGGGTTTTTGATGGCATTTTTTAATCGCGACCCACCCACGTAGTTAGGGTTTGTTAAATTTTCTCAAAATTGTTGTATGTTAAATGTGCATTTTGCTATTTATATGTAGAATCGCTTAGGATGTAGCTAATGTATTGCTATGGTTGTTTATATAATGCGTATACCTGAAAGATTCAAGTTTATTTGTCAATGATTACACTTGTTTGTGAACTGTGGGTAGTGTGGTCCTTATAAATTTGTTGGGAATCTGGTTTTGCATGTGCTTTATGTGGTCTTTTGTACGTGTGTTGTCTCTCAACAACAAAACCAATTTTATATGAAAACAAAACAACACTATGTTTGGTTTGTTGTCGTTTTCTGCATGTTAGTGTGTAAACAAACTACTTATTTTAATTGCAGATAATTGACTTCACATTTGACATTGAAATTCATGTTGGGGGATGTTTTGTGGAGGACCCAACCCTTGAATATGTGAGTGGGTCTGTACATACATTGACAGAGATTGACCCTGACAAGTTGAGTTTCTTTGAAATTCGAGATTTATGTCATCTTGTTGGTGCTCCTAAAGAACACGGTAGATATAGGTATTTACTTCCTGAAGGTGGTATAAAGGATGATTTAAGGGCCATAGAAACAGATGCAAATGTGGTGAACATGACTACCCTTCATAGGGCATGGCCAGCTAACAAAATCATAATCTATACTGACATAGATGTGAAGCCATTGGCAATTGAGCATCTTGATGGAGGGGGAGTAACAGATGATGGTGTAGGTGGTGATGGAGGGGTGGATGAAATAGATTTGGAGAGTGATTATGATGAAGATGATAAGAATGATGAAAAAGAAGATGTTGAGGATGTTGAGGTTGGTGCAAGAGTTGAAGAACAGGATGTTGAGGTTGGTGCAAGGGTTGAAGAATAGAATGTTGAAGAAGATGATGATGATGATGATGATTGGCTATATGAAGGCCTAGTGGGAGATGACTTTGGTGATGATATATTTGCTACTCCAAACTCAGTTCCACACAATTCTGCTTCAAAATCAAGTAATGCTCCCAATACAGCCCCAGAATCAAGCAATGCACCCCATGCAGACCTTGAGTGGGCTGAGCCAGCTCTTGAGGATGACTTGGTAATATGGATGGGTCTGATGATGAGCAGGTACCTAAGCAGCTAGAGTTTAATGCTAAGAGTAACATGAGAAATGTTGTATTAAAGAAGGAAATGAAGTTTCCTAATGCAAAGGTGTTCAGAGTTGCTTTGAGGGAGTATGCAATTAAAAAACCTATTGACATCAAATTCAAGTTTAATGAGAGGACCAAGATAGCAGTTCATTGCAAGAATGGGTGTGGGTGGAGATGTTATGCATCTCAAATAAATGGAGAGCTAACATTTCAGATTAAGACCTTGACTGATGACTGCACTTGCCCCAAGTCTTTTAAAAATAGCCAAGCAACATCAGCTTATGTTGATAAGAGGTTCATTGAGGATTTTAGCAAAAATCCAAATTGGGAGGTGAGTGGTGTAGACAACCATGTGATGCAAAATTTATCTGTTGATCTAAGTGTAAACCAAGTGTATAGGTCAAAGAGAAAGGCAAATGATTTGATCAATGAAGATAAGCAACTGCAATATGGTGTCCTTAGGGACTATGCACAAATGATAAATACTGTAGACAAGGGGAGTAGGGTTATACTGCAGACAGAAATGGCTGATGAGACTTCCAACCAAAATTTAAGACGATTTATGTTAAGTTCAATGCTCAGAAGGTAGGATTTTTAGGTGGATGCAGGTCATTTGTCGATTTAGACGGTTGTCACATAAAGCACAAATTTGGTGGGCAAATCTTATCTGCCACTGCCAAGGATGCAAATGACAACATTTTTTCAGTAGCCATGACTATTGTGGAATAAGAAAATAAGAAGTCTTGGATATGGTTTTTGGAAATTTTTGCTAATGATATAGGTAGGCCAGAGGAGCTTCAGTTGGTCTTCATTTCTAATAGGCAAAAGGTATGCAAGTTTTATTCAGTTATACTTGAATGGTTTGCTTTGTTTGCTAAACTAACATGTTTTGTTTGTTTGGTTGGTTATTTGCAGGGGTTTATACCTACAATAAAGACACTATTCCCTACTGTGGAGCATAGATATTGTGTGAAACACATCTACAACAATTTCAAAGTAGATCACAAGGGATTAGAGCTGAAGGATGCACTATGGAGGTGTGCTGCTGCCACAACAGTAAGGGAGTTTGAGAGATGCATGTAGTACATAAAGGATTTGGATGAAAAGGCATATGAGTATTTTGCAAACATTGCACTTGCACAGTGGATGAGGTCATACTTCACTCCTAGGGCCTTAACAGATTGTTTGGTAAATAACTTGAGTGGGTCTTTTAACTTAATGATATTGAAGTCTAGGGACAAGCCTATCTTGGCAATGTTAGAGTGGATTAGGGTTAGACTTATGACTAGGCTTTACACAAAAAGGGAAGGGATAGAGAAGTATGCTGGAAAGTTATGTCTAAGCATACAAGATAAGTTGAAGAAATTGAAGGTTGAAAACAAGCCATTTAGTGCTACCCCAGCTGGTAGTTTCTTTTATGAGGTAGCTAGCCAATATGAGAGGCATGTAGTTGATCTTGTCAAGAAGACATGTAGCTATAGGTATTGAGATTTAAATGACATTCCATGTAAACATGTCATAACAACCATTTATACAAACATTGAGACACCCAGAAGCCTACACCCACCCATGCTACCACAAAGGAACTTACATGGAGATATACAAGGAGGTACTTCCTCTCATGCCTAGCCAGTCAAAATGGGCTGAGATTGGACAGCCTACTCCTCTAATACCTCACATATACAGACCACCAGGCAGGCCACTCAAGCAAAGAAAGAGGGCTTTTGATAAGTTTAAGAACCCTTACAAAGCAAATAGGCTGAACAGACTTGTAAGGTGTGAAAAATGCAAAAAGGAATGGAATAACTCAGGGTGCAAGGCTGGCATCACTGGGAAGACACCATGGCAGAGGAGACAGAAGCTTGAAAGAGAAAAAAGCTGTAAGTAATTGAGATTTAAATGGCAAAAAAAAAAAAAAAAAATGTTTTTAAACTTACAAAAGTATTAATGTAATGAAATTGGGTTTTGTTGTAAGCAAAGGGAGATTTGGATCTGCACCTCAGGCTGCACCCCAGCCACCATCCCAGCAGCCTACCCAGACTTACAACATGAGGTCTGCCACTCAGGCTTCATCCTTTTAGTAAGGAAATCAAGCTTCACAGCAAAGAAATCAAGCTAGGCCATCTCACATGAGAGCAAGATGGTTCTCTTCCTCACAACCAAAGTTTCACACACCTAGGGAGACCTAGGATACCCTACTAAGTTCTTCACAGGTAACTTAGTGTAGTTACTTCTTTCCTAGATGGTTGTGTAGACTTGGATATTTTTTAACAAGTGGATCTATCTTTTATTTTGTAGCCTTCACCTGCAAATAGGAGCACTGGTGGTGTGAGGACTAGAGGACAACTTGCTGCACAAAGGCCAGCAAAAATGAATTCATTGGGTGGAAAGAGTAAAGGTAAGAAATGAAGCTAGTGGGTACGCAAGCCAGCATTGGGAGTAAAGCTAGTGGGAACATGTAGGCCTGCAACTAGTGTTTTTTGTTAAGCCACTGTTGGCCTTTTGTAATTATCAATTAGTGTAAAAAATAATCACTTTTTGTAATTATCATAATTAGTGTAAAAAAAATCACCTTTTTGTAATTATCATATATATATATATATATATATATATAGAGAGAGAGAGAGAGAGGAGAGAGAGAGAGAGAGAGCTAACCTTGGAATGTGCTTTTTTGTAATTTACCAGAAATTAAGATACAATACACTCCAGGTTGTTATTATGGTATGAAATTTTGTGGTATTATATGGAAGTTGTGATATTTATTCAATTCAGTTTGTATGAAACATTATTTGTCCAAAACAATTTGTATGGAACATTATTTGTCCAAACCAGATAATATGGAAGTTTTATTATTGTTGCTACAAATTATGTCCAAGTAGATTTTTCCAATACAGAGTATTTGGAAGTTGTTATTGTGAAATGGTTGTTATGGTATGTGTAGATAACTGTATGGAACATTATTTGTCCAAACCGAATTATATAGAAGTTTATTTATTGCTACTACAGATTGTGTCTAGATAGATATTTCCAAAACAGAGTGTATGGAAGTTGTTATTGTGGAATGGTTGTTATGGTATGTGCAAGTCATTGATAATTGACCGATACTTCTTTCATTATATGCCGAGAGACTAGTGGCATGACCAATACTTCTTTCATTGAATGGTTGTTATGGTATGCACAAAACAATACTCAATAATTGACCAATTCTTTGTTCATTAACACATCAAAACATTACATCAGTAAGCTAGTGCTATTACAATGCAAATTCATTAACACCATTGCCATAACTATCTCTACTAACCAATTAACTATTGCAAGGCAACAACCTCAGTCTCTTCACTCCAGAGAACTCAATTGAGCCAAAACACAACAACAATAACATAACAATAACAAAAAAGATCCATGACAAAATGCATGCAAACTTCCACATTCTTTGCTTCTCTTCAGCAAACATAGCATTTTCCTTAGTTTTTCCACAGACAGCTTGAGCCTTTCTCTCCCTCTCCTTGGCTTTGGCTTTCTCTTCAAGAGCTTTTTCTGCCATTTGCTTAGCTTTTTCTGCCGTTTCCAGAGCTGTCATTTCCCTCTCATTGGCAAGTTGGAAAGCACTCTGAAGCCTAGACATCCTCTCTAGAGCCAAAGGTGTAGTTTCATTTCTACGAGGACAGGTTGGGTTATTAAGCCAAACAAAGAAAGGACACTTAGGACCAACCTTATAACGGCTACAACCCAAGAACCTCCTCCCAAAATTGTACAAACTCAGACTTATTCTCAAAACACAAATCTGCTCATTACACATATGCCCACATGAACTCGAGAAATTACCACTTGATGAAGACATATCAACAAAACATGATTCTTGGGAAGCCCAAATTTAGAATTTCACACAGTAAGTTGGCACTGGAACAAAATCTGAAACCCCAAATCGAGAACAGACACAAATACCTTGATTTTCTTTACCGAAACTACATTCCTTAGCTTCGATATTGCTCAAGTTGTGTTTTCTCCTCCTCCAGACACTCCAAACCACGAAGAACACTACAATCTCACCATAGGTCTCTCTCTCGAAAAGTTTTTGAGTTTTGGGTGTTTTGATCCGCATTATGTTGTGTTTTGGGGTTAAGAGGCGTTTTTGTAATAGCTGGGACTGAGGTGGGTTACAAAGATTGACAGAAACATACCACAGGCGTGTTAAGTGATACTTTTCAAATCACGAGTAGGCAAAGTGATTTTCACCCAAACCACATGTGAGTTATGTGTAATTACCCCCTTTTTTAATGAACTGTTTAAATAATATATATTGGATAATCTTATAATTTTGCAACGTAATGAGTTTGAAAAGATAAATCTAAACATATTTGGAGTCAAACTTTGTTTTTTAGAGAATATTTTCAAATTAAATTCTAGAGTTTATGAATGGTAAACTTTAAAATTTGTAGTAATTAAAACTTTAATTAAACTCAATAATCAAACCCAAAGTATCCTTGGTTTTACTTGATACAGCCTTAGAAGTGTAGAAATTTGATTTAAACTAGAGAAATAAAAAGTTTTAAGTGCTAACAATCTTGAACTTCAATGCTTAATTTGAAACCATGTTGGATATTTATATAGACAAAGTTTGGCAACAAATTTGATTATAGTTTAAGGTTACAACTTCACTTAATATCTTTTTATTGAATGTAAATTTTGACAAATCCACTATTGGATTACATTATTTTCTTATATATTTTATGCTTGCAAATTTTCTAGAAGATCAAAGATTAAGGTATGTCATCAATCAAATGTTTTAATTTTAAGTTTTTGTAATCTAAAATTATGCATAAAAAATAAGTTTATAGATTGAATAAAAAATTACATTCGATTGACATGAAATTTGACATGCGTATTAAAAGCATAAATAATATAAAATTCAACAGTTAGATTTTAAAATAGGGTCTGGTTAATGTGTGCCCTTAGGGCACATATTAAGTCATCCATTTATGGTAAAATTTTCTCGGGAATTGAAAAAGCTGTCAATACTTTTTCAACTCCCGAGAAATTTTTTCCAAAAATAAATAATTATTGTATGCCCTAAGGGCTTAATTTTTTTTAGTGGAATTGTGGCCTTAGGTTACAAACCAAGTTTGTAACAAAACTTTGTACAGTTTATATTTATATATAAAAAGTTTAAAATATACTTTACCAAATGAAATGAAAGAGACAATATTAAATTATAAAATAAAATTAAAAAAATAAAAGCTACTTGTGAACTACTACTTGAGTTCAACTTGGTAAGATGTTTGCTTAGACTCGTATATAAAGTAAATAAAACTATCAAGATTGAAACTAGAGTAGCAAGTTTAAATTTTGAGAGAGAGAGAGAGAGGCCTAGCTTTCTTAATAATAAAAATAAAAAAAGAATTAAATAAACTTAAGAAAGCTTTACAAAGTCCTAGAGTTTGGTATGAAAAAGAGTTTTGGTGTAAAAACTAATAAAACAAAAATGCGGTGAGCGTGGATCGAACACGCGACCTTCAGATCTTCAGTCTGACGCTCTCCCAACTGAGCTATCCCCGCTTCACGATAGAAACATTCTTAAAATCTAACACGTTTTAGTATTCCTTAGCTTGTATCTCACTCTTTCCCCTGTTCACGTCTTCTTCCTCTGCTTCTTCTTCTTTATCATTATCCCCAGAGCAGAAGGGCTAGTACTCTCTGATTCTGAACACGCATTTATTAACACAAAGGCAAACACCCGAAAACCCAGATGGGAAAAACCATTTCTTTCAAGGACGAGTTCACTTTCGGTCTGTTCTCTTCCATTCTTATTTGCTTTCTCTTCAAAATCTGTTTTTTTTTTTTTTAATTATATATTGTATTCAGTCTGAAATGTTTGTTTGTTTGTTTCGTATGAATCCCATTTGCAGAGCAAAGGTACGAGGAATCACGTGACATCATTGCCAAGTACCCAAACCGAGTCCCTGTATGTTTTCTTATTTTTCCCAAAACTCATCAATTTCTATTTTGTTGATTCGCATTATTTTTGTACCCCACCACCCAAAATATGAACTTAGAATCAGTTTCAATTATAATTCTCTCTCTCTCTCTCTCTCTCTCTTAGTTGTACATAAATTTTTATTGCTAGGATTTAGCTGAGGCCTTGGAACAAGGAGCTGAGAACTATTTCTACTTTAATAGAGCAAAAATCTAATTTATATTCAAGCATGAAATTTGGTGTGCCTTGTTCCTAAGAATCCGGTTGTGTAGATATAGTTTGTGCAAGAGGGGTTTTTTTTAGGTTAAAAGTATACACATGGTGCCTAAAAATTTGTGCCCGGTTTTACTTTAGGAAAAATTATTCAATACTTCAAGAGCAATGGTCTCTCTTCGCACACGAACCATAGATCCCATTATTATAAATTTAACTAGCAAGAATCATTATTACGTGAGAGGAGGAAGAATTGTTGTCTAAGTAATGATTAATTTCTCATATTTTAGTCTAAGAAGCATCGACAATCCAAAATTATATTGGAAAGCTGGAGACACTGTGAATGTGTGTCCTCAAATGTATTTTTTTTATAAGTATGTGTGACCTCAATGTATTGAAAGGAAAAAAATATAAAATTTTTATTTAAAAGAAGATTAAATACGTTTTTAAAGATTTTGACAGTTTTGATTTATTTTGTAAACTAAAAATAAACATAAACTATTCTGAAAAAATAAAATATACCTAACTATATATTAATTAATTTTTGTATCTCCGTTATGTCTAACTTAATTTTTCAAGAATTGTCATGTCCCATCTAGTGTTTCATGTCCATGCTTATTTGTACAGATTCAATTGTGTTTATACAAATAAGGGAATTAACCATTAGCACTCAGTATGCTTAACTAGTATTCACAAAAGGGTGTGCAGCTGTTTGGTTCAAAGTTTGTGTGTTTGAAAACTTCAAACACAATTAATATACACTTGCTCCCCCACCCCCCCCCCCCCCCCCCCTCCCTCCCTCCAGCTTCTTAAGGTGTAGATATAAATTTACCTCTTTCTCCAAGTCATTACTTATTGATTATACATTGCAGTTAATTGTGGAAAGGTATTCAAAAAGTAGACTTCCTGTGATGGAAAAGAAAAAGTAAGTTTCAGCTTTGGCTTAAGCTTTCTTGAAGTTAATAAGTTTTTTTCTTTTGTTTATATGCATACTGGGATACACTTTGTTTCAACTTTCAAGATAAATCTCCTTAGTGTGTATTTCTATTGGCTTATTTGCTGAAAATAAGTATAATTACAATTGTAACTAGAAAAAAATCAGGCCTTAAACGGCTGTACATAAGCAAAAAGTTAAACAAACTCCTGAAAGAAGCTAAACCAAACACACAGTACTCCTAGTTTAGAATCTCTGCCTGATGTAGTTTAAACTGATCATGTTTACTAGTGCTTTTGGTTGATTAAGTTATAGTAGTATTAAAGTATTGGCATGCTTATTCAAATCCCTATTTGCTATTTGTTGTTTGCTTTTAGTGAAAGAGAAAGGACCTTTCATTCTCACGTGTTATCTGGTATCTCAAATCCTTTAGCCCATTTCCAGACCGGGTCTTACTAGTTCTCAACTTGCAGTATTTTCTTCTTTTTGGATACCGGAGAATGGATTTCAATTTCCTGGTCACTAAAATCTAAATATAGAAATCGGAGCATAGGCTTTATAGGGGTACATATTTCAATTTCTGTTTCTTTCCATTTACTAACTGCATGTAGACTAAAATGAACTTGGTTTTCAAGAATGATTTTATGGATATCACATATTGACTTACCATTTGTTATCACTGGGCAAGTCATGGAGTCCTGATAGAAGAAGTCAGAGATTTGGGTAAATGAATACTTGTATTTGGAACGCATGGTGAAACCTGTTTTGTTAAAAATGATTGTCTTTTTCCAAAATTTCTGATCTTATGGGAACTACCTTAGCATCGCTAGACAAATCAACCACATATTTCTGGGCATTGGAGCACTGGGTTTGATATGGTAATAGGGAAAGGTTGGAATATTTTTCAAGATCAATTGAGTATAACTTAAACTTGTGTTGCCAATTTTTTGTGCTTATACTGATAATTAGTTTAGCATCTCAATGATACATCTTTCTTTGCTCTTTGGTGATAGATTCCTGGTTCCCCGAGACATGTCCGTGGGGCAGTTCATTCACATTCTGAGTGACAGACTTCATCTAGCCCCTGGAAAAGCTCTCTTTGTATTTGTGAAGAATACCTTACCTCAAACTGGTATAATTTATAAATCCTGTGTTGCTTGCCTCTAATTGAATTTTTTTGCTAGACTTTTGTGTGAGTGTTCTGATTTGCTCTATTATGACTTTGATCTGCAGCAACTCTGATGGACTCTGTTTATGAATCCTTCAAGGATGAGGATGGATTTCTATACATGTGTTACAGCACTGAGAATACCTTCGGCTATGCAACAATTTAGATTTGGGAACACTGAACTCTGTACATTGAAGATTGTAATTAAACAGTCGCCGCCCCTCAATGAAGATTATTCTTTAAACTGTACCTGATTTAAGATTATTCTTTAAAGAAGCATCTGATGTATCATGTTATGTATGTGCGTATGTATTTTTATGATGTCATTTATTATTTACATTTTAAGAACGTAAAAAATGACAACTTAATTTTGTGCATACAGACCTTTTTATGCTTAGAAATTGCGACTGTTATTCAATGGAAAGAATCATAAGTTTGTGTCAATAGATGCTGAGGATGCACTTCGCTCCTGCAGAATGTTGTGCATTGTAGTTATGGGTAGTGAATAATTGGGTCAAGGTCCACAGGGTAATATGCTTCTACAAATATATTGGATCTCCAGACTGGTTAATAGATTTTGTATAGCTCTGCAGCTGCTATTGTAAAGCAATCACTGTGCTTATTTTTAACCAGTAAGTTTTGAAAGATCATTCAAATTTCAGATAAAAAGAGTATGATAATTATGATATTGTGAAAAGCCTAAATGAAGTTGCTATCAAGACTTTGATTGACTCTACCAGCCATTGTGACCCTTATTGGACATTTAGTTAATAGGATTGGTTTTTGGTGGACTGCGTTCTCGAAATTTGTGTCCCTAAGAGAAAATATCCAACTATTTATTCTGTTTTTTTCCAGGGTATGGCAAGAACCATATAGGCATATACTATTCCATAACATAAACCACAAGCCCACATATTTTATGTTTTGCCTGCACTCTTGTACTGGAGGAGCTACTACCCTTTCTTTGCCAATGAATAATAGCTGCAATGGCACCCTCCTTAAGATGATTGGATTCACAAAGAGATGAAGAGGTAGATAAAGGTCCTAGCCAGCCTTCCAATGGGTAGGTTACCCGACACTTATTTCCTTTGCCTGGCATTCCCAGAGAAGTCCCACACAATGCACAATTTCATTCATAAAAATATAAAACAAATTATAGAAACATATCACACATGGAACGGTCCTCAATGGAAATTAAATACAGAAATGTCATTGCGAAGTGTAAGATTTTCAATCTTTGCACAATATATATTCAAAAGAATTATTGTATATCAACATGACAACACTTGTGGTTATCAAGAAAGACCTAGAGGTGAAAAAGAAAACACCCCACCATTCAGGCAGCATTGTCTTTGCCTTAAAGATTACCATGCCACAAAATCAGACTTACGGCTAAACAAGACAATCCAACCCAATTAAAAAAAAAAAAACTGACAATCAAGGCAAGAAATAGAATCCTTGTCGTCTTTTGCCCGATCAAAATATAATTCAGATACTGTATATGATTCTTGTACTTCTGCATGATAACTACTACCAGAATTCAGTAGATTTAGAATCTCTAGGAAAATTTTCTAGGGGAAGAGTTTTTGACCTCCTCCATTTCGCCAGACACCACGCACTGGCAACCCTCCAGTGAGGTCCTGGACATCCACTGCTTCCAGATCTGAGTCAGGATCTTTATTTTTGAGGTCCAAAAGTGATGCCACAGAGCCATCACCTAATCGAGCTCTAAGGAACTTTGAGGATTTTTTTCGTTGCTTACTCCCTCCACCAGTGTCCCCTATATTTTGATTAGATACACTAACAGCTGATGGGGAATCATTCTGGCCCCTCAGCTTCATTAAAGGTTGACTACCAGTACTTAACTCCACATGCTGCTCAAAAACCGATTCCTGTGATTTTCCTTTGGATAAACGGTACCCATCCTTGGATAACATCTCCACCTCCTGTTCTAAGGTCTTATAGCTTGATTGCAGTTGCTTTACGGTGCTTAAAATGCTACTTGCTAATTTATCCTTTGAATTACTATCTTCAGCAACTACAGACTTCCCTTTACCTTTCTTAGAGCCTTTACTGTCTTTCAAGTGGGCACTACCACGGCCCCAACCATTACCTTGTGGACCATTGCTTTGCAAACTAGCATTATAGGTCTCAACAAGCTCTTTCTGTTTCTGAGGATCAGGACAGAGTCGAGCCAAGTCAACAACAAGATGTGACAAGCCAAACTGCTGCACATAATACAAATATCTTCCTGTGTCAATTGAACCCTGCCGATATTGTCCAGATATGTCTTTAAAAGCAGCGTATCTGTCTTCGTCAAATTCAAGAGCAGCGCGCATCTTCTCCACCAAAGACCTGTTTGCAGCTTGAACATCCTCCACATTTGGCAAGGCCTGGCTACTTGTGGGCAACTTGTGAATTTGTGCTGCAGAGACTGGAGGAAAATCAGATATTGAAGGTTCCACAGATCCTCTCTCCACAAGATCTGGGGCTGATGTGGAGTGGCTGATCCTATTAGTGTTGCCCAAGTCCCTTGAAGAGCCAGCTGACAGTTGTGCATGGGTCGAACGAGGTTGAGCCAAACTCGCATAAGTTGATTTTGCCAGTCCATTAACAGTGGAGGAATTGGTCTGACCAGAACTACGTGACATTACAGGTCCTGAATTTGTTGCAGGCCTAGATTGGGTCGAAGTACTTGCTGGTACCACTGGCCCACGGGTAGCAGCTGGCCAACCCTGAACTGAATTAAGAACAGTCACATTTCTTTGGCGGCGGAGATGTGCTGCCATATTGTTACTAGGCAAACCTTCTGAGTCCTGTTTTGGTTTTTGTTGACTGCTGTTGGGTGCCATAGGGAGGGGAGGAAAGGAAGATCCTACCAAAGGAGCATTCCTTGACCCTTGCCCCAAGGCTTGAAGGTACCTTGAAGATGATTCAGAATCCATTGTAGCTAATGATTCAAATGGCTGAATGATTGGATCAATATCAGCTGCATCCCCAGGGTCAGAGGCAACTTGCCCATTGGATGAAGATGATAGATCATGAGATGTACGGTCTGCGTTAGCTGTCTCCAAACTTGCTTCAATGGCCATAGAAAGTTGACCTTCAGAAGAATCACGTCGAAATGTTCGTCCTCTTCCACGACGACGGTCTTGCTCACTACTTCGATACCGAAAGCTAGTTGGTATCTATGAGGAAAAAGAATAAAAGAAAATAAATAAGTAAATAGCCAAGGGCAAAAAAACTGCAAAAATGAATATATTCTTCATTGAATAAAAAAGCAGCAATACATGACATTATGATCCAAAGATCAGAAAAAAAGAAGAAGATTTGATAAGTTATGATGGGCCAACAATTGATAGATTATACATGCCTGCAGAGCGGCATTACGCTTGGAACGTGACATTCGTCCTCCATGTTCAAGAGCATTATGTCTCTGAAATATCAAAAAGGAATGCAAGTCAAGCTATTGAAATTACTCTAGAATACCGACTACAATAATATAGCAAAACCATTTCATAAAAATTCAAAATAAAAAACAGGCATACGCGTGTACACATGCAGTGCACACTACATTCACATGTAGTATTATAATATATTACCTTCAAATCTGCTTCGGATTGATAAACAATAAACTTTTTGGCAAGGCAGGCCTCATCTTCACATAAGAAATGCTCTTGACGGAAGTGGATCTGTGACAGAGAGCAGCAATTTGTTTATACAGGTATTCTCAAGCTAAAAACAATAAAAGTGAGGACTTCACAAACTTATTACTAAAAGAAGGGAAAAAAAAAAAAAAACGAGCATCTTGCCTCAAGGTCATCATAATTCTTGTAATACTCATAGTGTCCAGGATGTTGCCTACATTCAACAGAATAAAAATCATGAACATTACTAGTCTTCATTGCAGTCAAAGCATATGAGTGTCTTTCTATGTAGTAGATTGCTTGTTTACCTTTGGCATATATGGCAGGTATAATGTTCAGTAGACATATGCGAGTAAAGTTCATTTTCCCCATAGAATGGTGATCTGCAAAATTCACACATAGGATGCCCCATAAAACCACCCCTTTCACTCTCACTTCCATCCACCTCAGAGTCTCCAGTGCTTATATGCTGTTTCAGTTGTACTTTAGTATATAGCTTTTGTTCACAAATAAATACCTGTATCACACAAAGGAAGCCAATGAGGTCCTCATGCAAACCATATAAGAAAAAGATGGTTTTTTCAAAAACCCAAAGTCTTTTTTTTTTTTTTATAAGTAAAACCCGAAATCATATAAGAAGTCAAGCATATGCATTTCACCTTCCTCCCTTCCAAACAAAGACTGCACATAACCAACTTATGTTGATGGAATAAATGACCCTTCAACTGTTCAATGTTCCTGAACTTTGCTCGACGCTTTGGACCATCATTTGGTTGCCCCTCCACATTATCACATACACTGCAGGAAAGCCTGCACATTGCCTTGATCATGTTGTAATGGTCCACATCGTCAAAAAACGCTTGTGTATCCTCATGGTACCAGTATGATCCCACTTTACCCTCCTTTACATTGGAGGGCAAGATGGAAAAGTCATTAATCGACCTGGTGTAATCTCCTAAAGCCTGCAACAATAATAAATTCACATGGATTTTAGAATAGATTGAACAACTGCATGGACAAGGAGTAGGAAAAAAAAAAAAAAAGGAGCATTAAATCAACCTCAAATCTATCTTTCTAGGTAAAAAAGATATTAAAAAAAATCTCCTAAGATAATGAACCTTCAGTTATTAAACTGTAAGAAGCCTCTTATCATTTAAGCGACAAAATCAGCTAATAATAAACCAAACCCAACGTGTAAAAGTGCATAGAACCCAGAACAAGGGGGAAAAATAAATAAATTCAGCATAAGAGTTGGGAAGTTCAACATTGAGCGATAGCATCAATAACACAATCATAGTAAAAACACTGGAATTAATCAGAACAAAAATCAACACCACCACATGCTCCCATTAATTAAACTGAGTATCACTCTCTCTTCCCAGAGGCTCAAACAAGGAGAGAACACAAAATAAAGATTACCACAGTAACCACACCACCTTGGCAGTAACATATAATGCTTAACACCCGCTCCATGATTGATTGCTCTTTATCATCAGACCCACAAGCAAAATTGGTTTTAATATAGGCAGGAGTCAAACCTAGTCCCTTGTTCAACGACGAGAACAGTTGAGCTAACTAAAAGTCTAAAACCCACCTAGTTCAATGCTTGATTATAAATTTGACAGAAACATAAAGTAGAAAAAATATTTCCTGAAAGCTGACTGAAATTAAAGGAAACAAAAATAAAAAACACACAATGCAGTAAGAGAAACAGTTCATAACTACAACTGCATCAACATGGTGAAATTGAAATTCAAAGCTACAAACCAAGAATCTAAACAAAATTCATAATAAAAAATTTAAACAAAAAAAGAAAACAAAGAAGAAGGAGAGGAAACTCGACCTTGGTGACGAAAACGACGTCGGACTCGGACTTGCAGATACAGCAACGGCGATCCTCGCAGATGAAGCGGAGGCGAGCGACGCAGGTGGAGCAGACCTCTTTGTGGCCACAAGCTCCGTACGCAACCCATTCAAGAGCATCGGCACACACAGCACAGCTATCGTCCATGTCTTTCCCTCTCTTTCTCGCAAAACCCTAATCGGACGTTGAAGACGAAGATGGAGATCTAAATTTCTAGGGTTCAAAGAAAGGGGCGGCTCTGAACAAAACCAAACCCCCAAATTTTACTTTTAGATTTTCTTCGTGTTTGAAAAAAAAAATTGATTTTTGTGTGTTGCTTATATATATATATAAAGAGAGAGAGAGAGATTGAACCAAAGGTTTATGATTGACGGAATCGGAGTTGAAGTTGGATTTGATGGGTTGGAATATCGGTGGAGTGGTAACGTCTGCTCTGAGAACCTGAGGATTTCAAAGGACAATGACATTACATATATATATATATATATATATAATTTTCAACTCTCTCTTTTTCATTTCTAAGGCGGTGGATTTGGGCTGCAGCTGAGGGCAATTGGGCTTTTAATATGAAAAAGAGAACTCCCATTAGGAGTAGGATTTCCATCGCTCCCTTCCTTTTTCTTTTTCTTTTTCTTTTTTTATTTATTTTATTATGAAAAAGAGAACTCCCATTAGGAGTAGGATTTCCATCGCTCTCTTTCTTTTTCTTTTTCTTTTTATTTAGTAGTACAAAATAGTATTTAAAGTCAGTCTTGTTGCTGAGATTAAAGAGCGTGTAAGTGGGTAATTTTTGAAGAAAAAATATAAGATCATGAAAATTTTCATAACTTCTTGGCATAATTGTGATGCAATAAAGTCTCATTAGTGGAAAAAAAAAAATAGTGAATTTGTGTATAAGTGATGGTTAACCACTCATGGTCTGTCACGTCAGAATTGTAATATAACAATTGTAAAATAATTTGTGGTCTTAAAACTACTCAAATTAGAATTAAATTTGTATTAGTGAAGTTCATGAGTAGTTCTTAAGTACTCTTAGAGTATCTCTAGCAGATTTTCTAAATTTTTGTACTGTTTGGAGAATGAACAGTGACTTTTACCTTTTAGCTACTTATTTTTTCTAACAGATTCTCCATCCCATTCACTATCTTATTTAAATATTATTTCTTTATTCTCTTTTTATCATCATTTATTCTTCCTATATTCATTCACAACAATTATATTTTTCAATAAAAAGTGTTATATCCATAACATTTTTCACAATACTTTCATAAGAATCACATCAAAATCTTATATGGAAAGTTGTTACTAGTTCTAATTTGTACCCACCACTGAACTTATTTTTTTCCTCACTAATATTAGCTTATAACAATCTATTACTTAAAATTTATTATGAAAATATTGTGGTAGCATTTTTTAATTGCTATTTCTTTTTTTTTTTTTTCTTTTTTCCCTTCACACCATCTGTCATCCATGTGTTTCTTCTCTTTCTTTTTCTTTCTTTTTTTTTTCTCTTGGTTTTTTCTCCACCATACACATATCCCACTCCTTTCCTCTATCTACCTTCTTTTTCCTTTTAGTTCATTCCAGATCATTTCTTCAACTCTCTGTCTCTCTTTTTCTCTAGCTATCTCTTTTTTTACTTTTTCCATTTCTACTTGATTCTAGAACACTCTCTCCCTCTATCTCACACAAACAAATGTTCTCTCATACACACATAGATCACCGGCAGAGAAGTGGAGATCGTCATTCTACACAGATCGACGTTCTACATGTTTGTTGTTTGTTTGTTTGTTTTTTTTTTTTTTGTTCTGGTTTGATTAGTTTTATTTTATTGTTCAGATTTCATTAGGTTTATGAGAAAGATTGTTTTTGTGTTTCAAATCTTTCGATTGGGTTTTGTGTTTTTGTTTTGATTGTGGAATATTACCGTTGAGATAGAGAGTGAAGAACAAAAGAGAAAAGGAATGAGAGAGAATGAATATTTTTTTATTCAGCCGGGTATTTTTTTAAGATAAAATAATCGTTTGGAGTTGCTACAGTGTTCTCTAGATTAAGAGAATTACTGTAGCAACTTCAAAAAAAAATTGGAAAAGTTTTGTGTATAGAGAAGCTGTTGGATTGTGAATAGTAGGTGAACAGTAGCATTTTATCTCCAAAAAATAGAGATAGAGCATCTGTTAGAGATGCTCTTAGAGTACGAAGAATGGTGTTATCTTTTCTTACATTCATGGTGGGGTTCACTATGAATGTGAGAGGAGAGGAGGAAGCATCATTTATCTATGATCTCAGAGTGCCTAAGAATTTTTCATGACCATGAGCATGTTAAAGAAACTAAGAAAATAATTTAAAAAATCCAGCATGCTAAAATGCTATTAAATATTAAGAATTTTAGGCAAATCATTTATCATTGATAAAAAATTCAAGCATGAAGAGTAATGCTCTCTTTTCTCACATACATGGTAAGGTCCACTCATTAAATATATGGTGAGGTCCACCATGTATGTGCTAGAAGAGAACACTATTTATCCATGTTCTGAGAGCGCCTAATAATTTTTCATGGCCATGAGCATGTTAAAGAAATTAAAAAAGAAAAAAAAATCCAGTATGCTAAAATGATATTAACTATTAGAAATTTTAGGCAGATCATTTATCGTTGATACAAAAAATGAAATATTATCTAGTGTTATTTAAAAGAATAATTAGGTGTTAGGACTTACTTCTTTAATTTTTTTTTTTTTTTTTTTGGATGATTGAGAGCATTAGTATTAGGGGGCATAAAAATCGCCTAGATGCTATTTTACCAATCAACAAGCCAAAAGACAACATTATCCGAGTATATATTGCTAAAAAAATTTAGCAACCATGAACAGTGGGTTCTTAAATATAGAACCTACTATAGCTTGGATGTAAAACCAAAAATATAATATTTTATTCTCTCTCTCTCTCTCTCTCTTAAACTGGTGTAGATCAGTAGCTCTCTAGCCTTTCTCTTTCTCTCGGCTTTCTCCATCATAACCTCGCCATAGGTGTAGATCATTGGTGCTGTGGTGGTGGTTCGGTGGGTTTGGTATATGCTTTTTGCATGGTTCTTGGTGGTTTGTTGCGTGAATGGTCGTGGGTCTAATGGTTTGCTAAGTCTATGGTGGTGGGTCTTGGTAGTTTGTAGTGGTGGTTCAGTTGTTTTTTATAGGTTGTGGGTGATGTTGGCAAGTAGAGAGGGGAGAAGAGTTGTTGGGTAGAAGAGAGAAAAACAGATTTTTTTATTTTATTTTATTGGGCAATTTATATTATTTTATTGGGTTGTATATAAAAATGAGAACTAAGACGTTGGACGTATTGCAAAATGAGTTGGTAAAATAAATAAAGTAGTATTTGAGATTATAAAATATGTATTTTTTTATATCCTCAGATGTGAATGCTTTTACTAGCTCTTCAATTTTAAATATTTTCTTTTGCTTCTAGTAATATAATCTAACAAATCTCGCATGTTTGCCAGAAACTAAACTACAATGAGCCAATAAGGCTAAAACCGTGATTGAAGAAAATATATATATACAAATTAAGATAAAACCCAGTTGGCTTATTTAGAAAGACTAGTAATTGCGTAGATTTTGGTGATTATTAGGCTAACATTGATCTTGAACCAAAATTCAAAGTTTTAAAAAAGAAAATGCTTTAAACAAGTACTGATATTAAATTCTAACAACCTTTCTAGCAACGGTGAAAAATAGATTTATTTTCTAGCGGTGATGAATGCAATTGGGAAAACAGCAATGATAGCACGAACAATTGGGGGGGTGACCTGGTTGTAGGTGTCACATCGGAGGACAATGTAAGAAGAGAGGATTGGAGGCAAAGCAACCTTGCCAATTATTCAGAGATGAGAGTTGACCAGGACGTTCTTTTTCAAGAAAGTACGATTTCCAAGGAAATGGTTGTGGAAGGTACAGGAATCTCGGAGGTCAAAACTCATAGTGAAGGAAATACAATGACAACTAGGATTGCTCAGGAGGAAATGTTTCAGGTGCAATTAGAGGATATTGATAATGAGCTGTCAAGGTTTGAAAATCTAGGGTGAAGAGTGCATGAAGATTCAGCCAAAATGCAAGCCATGGTTTCAAATGGGCCTGTCCTAGTTGGCCAAAAAAGTCATGAGGGAGGTACTGGGCCACTTGCTGGTAAAAATAAGTAGGCTCATTATGGGACTGCAAAGTGAAGAGGAAGGCCCACAGGCCACTAAACAAGGGTAAGATTGAGGTAAAAAGAGAGTCCATGTTATTAAAAAGAAATTTACGTGAGTTTTTAGAAAAAGAGGAACAAGTAGAGTGCTGCAAAAAGAAGAGGTCTGAGTCAGACAGGGAGATATCGGTGGAGGCTGGATTTCAACCTCGCCAGACACAATGAATCTCTTAGTATGGAACTGCTGGGAGCTTGAGAACTGCCGTGTAGAATGAAAGCTTGGTGAAATTATACAAGCACAAGATCCCGCAATTGTGTTTCTCTCGAAAACATGGTAGAGGAAGACACAAATGGAACGGATTAAAAATAAGTTAGAGTTTGATGGCTTGTTCACTGTCCCTAATGAAAGGTGGGGTGGTGGATTGGCTATTATGTGGAAAGCAAGAGCTACGATTTGGGTGGATAGTTCCTTAAAGTATCATATCGATGTTGTCGTGAATGGTGGCTTGGAAAGTGCGTGGAGAATGACGAGATTATATGGAAAACCTACAACTAGTCATCGAAGTGAGGGTTGGGACATGTTGCAGATGTTGAGTTCCCAGCAGAAATTACCATGGTGTTGCATGGGAGACTTTAATGAGCTCCTGGAGGTGAGTGATAAGAGGGGCGGTGCACCATGTTCTCATACACAAATGCAGATGTTTCAGGATGTGTTAGATCATTGCGGATTTATGGACCTAGGATATTCGGGGCCGGACTTCACTTGGCATGGGTGGAGGAGAGGGGAACTTAAATGGGAGAGGTTGGACTGTAGGATTGCAAACTATAAGTGGATAGCACATTTTCCTACGGCCTGAATACAACATTTGCATTGCCACACATCTGATCATAGTCCGATTTTGCTATCCCTAGATTCGAATGGAGAGAAACAAAGGTGGAGGAAAAAACCTTTTTGGTTCGAATCTATGTGGGCGGCTGATCTGGGATGCAAAATCGTGATTAATGAAGCTTGGGCAGATCCAATGCTAGGGAATCCAATGTTTGCCATAACAACAAAATTGAAGAGGTGTAAAATGAAGTTGAAAAAGTGGAGTAAGGAGACTTTTGGTAGCATCAAGAAACAAATTAAAGAGGTAAGGGAGAGACTATGGGTGGCAGAAGAGGAATCGATGAGAAGTGGGGCACATGAAGAAGTAAAAAATAATAAGGTAAAGCTAAATAAACTTTTAGACAAGGAGGAGAAGATATAGCAGCAAAGATCACGAGTGTAATGGCTTCAAAGTGGGGATAAGAACATGAAGTTCTTTCATGGGATTGCTACCCAAAGGAAGAGGCAGAACTTCATCAAAGGGCTGTGTGATGATGATGGAGTTTGGCAGAATGATGAGCACATTTTCTCAGGCTTACTAATTGGCATCTATGAGAAGCTCTTTACTACCTCTAATCCTCGTAGCATGGATTGGATTTTGGATGGAGTCCAAGAAGTGGTAACTGATAGTATGAGGACAAAGTTGGCATAACCATACACAGAGAGTGAGGTAGATAGGGCAATTAAAGATATGACTCCTTTGAAAACTCCGAGACCAGATGGAATGCCTCCCCTATTCTGTCACACTTACTGGTTGGACATAGATGATTGTTTGTTATTTTGTAGATTAACCTTGGAAGAGTGTGAGAAGATACAACAGATTCTAGCCTATTATGAGGAGGCGACGGGCCAAATGGTTAACAAGGACAAGACCACACTCTTCTTTAGCAAGAACACAAGTGTACAAACTTAGGAAGTAATAAAAACTTCTCTAAATGTGCCAACAATCCAACATTATGAGAAATACTTAGGCTTACCTTCTTTCATAGGTAGGTCAAAGAAAGCTTGCTTTACTCCAGTAAAAGAACGGATTTGGTCTAGGATGCAAGGGTGGAAGGAGAAGCTCCTATCACAGGCTGGGAAGAAGGTCATGATCAAGGCAATTATTCAATCTATCCCTACTTATTCAATGAGTGTGTTTAGATTGCCAACAAGCCTATGCAAGGATATTGAAACTATGATTCGCAAATTTTGGTGGGGTCAAGGAGAGAATAGAAAGATTCGCTGGGTGAATTGGAGTACCATATGTGCTTCAAAGTTGATGGGAGGAATGGGCTTTCAAGATATTCAAAAGTTTAACAATGCAATGTTGGCAAAGCAAGTATGGCGCCTTTTCCACCATAGGGACACGCTGCTATACAAGGTCTTTAGTGCCAAATTCTTTCCAAATGGAAATATCCTTGATGCTCTCATCCACCCCAAGTGCTCTTATGCTTGGAGGAGCATCTTGCAAGCATGAGAGGTCATCCAGAGAGGAGTTGTATGTCGAGTTGGAGATGGCTAGGGGATTGATATTTGGGATCATCGGTGGTTGTCGGATTTAACATATGGGAAGATAATGTCTCCTAGGATTGATGCTAGCATCAATACAGTAAGTGACTTGTTCCATCCAAAAGTCAAGGCATGGAATTCAGATCTAATTAAGTCATTATTCTGCCCGTGGGAAGCTACAATGATTAACAGAATACATGTGAGTGAAGTGAGCAATGTAGACACACTCATGTGGCCCTTAACACCAGATGAAGAGTACTCAGTCAGGAGTGCTTATCATTTGTTGGAAAGCTCTATTCCTTAGGCGAACCCAAGTTCTTCCTCCTCGGACACTACTGCGACAATATGGAAAATATTGTGGAAAATCCGTGCCCCTAGTAAAATCAGGCACTTCATGTGGAGAGCAATCAAAGATTCGTTGCCCACAAAACAAATCTTGCAGCATAGACATATTATGATGGATGAAGCATGTTCTCTATGTGAGGAGTCGAAGGGAACAATCATGCACAACCTTTGGTATTGTGAGCAAGCCCAAGCAATCTGGAAGTCAGAGAGAAGTTTTGTGGATTTATACCAGAAGCATCATCGAACTTTCATAGACGTATTCAAAGGGGTGATAAAGGAGGGGTCTGCTTTTCGAATAGCTTGGTTTTCAACCATAGCTTGGTGTTTATGGCAAAGGCATAATAGAATTAGAGAACGTTAGATCACTTGGCCTTTATTTGAGACCGAAAACAGAGCAAAAGCACAGGTGGAGGAATTCTTTGAAGTGCATAGACTGGCACAGAGGGCAATTCCCAGACCTACTCCTGTCCAATGGGCTCCCCTAATGGAGAATTGGTATAAAGCTAACTTCAATGCAGCCTCATTCGAACGCTTGGGCATAGGTGGATTGGGAGTAGTTTTCCAGGATAGCATAGGGAATGTGATTGCAGTGCTAAGTCAAAAGATTGTGCTCCCTCAAACAGTGGAGATGGCAGAGGCATTGGTGGCAAAACAAGCAGTCCAATTAGCTACAAAACTAAGTCTTTTCAAGGTGTTGGTTGAGGGTGATTGCATGCAGGTCGTTCAAGCTCTAAATGCTCCTGGTAAATGTCTCACATTGTATGGGCATGTGATTGAGGATGCTCGCAGAATTGGCTCCACATTGCAATCATGTAGTTTTTATCATGTAAAACGAGAGGGTCATAAGTTAGTGCACTCTCTTACAAGTAGAGCAGTTTTATCTGCAGACACAGATGTTTAGATAGAAGAACTACCTAGTGATCTAAATAATGTATGCAAAATGATTTTTGATTTTTGATGAATAAAATTCTCTTACTTTTTCTCCCAAAAAAAAAATGTGCATCTTTAAAAAATAAAAAAATAAAATTTAAAGAACAACCTTTCTAGCAACTTTTCATTTAAATATATGAGGTTCGCCGACAATGACCTAAATTCTTACTATTGTAGTGACAAAATATTCTAAAAACATCAGCTCATTTGACTGTTGATAGACATAGAAAAGAGAGGTTTATGGAAGTAGGTGGCTGGTGTTGTCGTGTTGGGTATGCTTGAAAGTAAGTTGTGGTTTGCCGGAGAAGAAAAGAATAAAACAAAGAGAGAAGGTTCGTCAAAAAACAAAGAGAGAAGAGAGTAGAGAGACATCCAACGAAACAAAACACGTCATACAAAAATTTGCAACAGCAACTATTAATTTAGCCACTTAAATATATGCAAGAAAAGGAATGATAGTTATACAAGAAGCAGCTTTAGTATTATTTTCGCAAATATTATTTTTGTTAATTTATTTTACTATTCAGTTTATTTTTAGTACTATTTATGGGTCTCAGCATTTTTTGGTACTATTTATAAATTCTACTATACTATTTCAACTAATTTTTATTTTTATTTACAATACTTTTAATAAAAAGTTTTTCAGTTTCAGTAAAATAAGCAGATCTCAAATAGATATTAATCTCCAAAGAAAAAAAGAATAAGAAAAAAAAAAAGCTTTTATCATCACCTTGTAAAGGACTATAATGGAATTCCACTTAAATTTAAATGTTAGGTTATGATGATGGATTAAATCTCAATAAGCCACTTGTCCAGAAAGTTTAAGTTAAATGTTAAAACTCACTGGACCCAAAATATGCAAACAATAATGAAAACATGGTGTTGTTTCCTATTTAAAACTGCAAGTTAGATACATCACACAAGGGTTGCTTGCTCTTATCCATTCCCCAGCTGGTGCTTTTGTGTCTTTTATATTCTACTAATGACTGACTTCCATTCTGCTGTGAAGTTCTTTCTTATCTCATTGATAATTCTGGCCATAGGGGGGTGTGTAAATGCAATGGCATGCTAATTTTATTCCAGGAAAATTGCTCTGAGGATTATTTCGCCCTATAATATAACCATTTTTTCTGCACTGATAAAATGTCAAATATGATATCTTCGCTAATTCCAACCAAGCTGTTTCTCATATGACCTCATTATATACACTCCCATACCATACCATTTTGATCACTCAATTCTATTTATTATTCAATATCATGCACATGTTGATGCATGTGCTTTTACCAAATGAGTAGACCTTGTGTGTTTATTATTAGTATTCTTGGTTTAAAAAATACTAATACGATGTGGATGGGTGAACTAACTTCTTGTCGCTATAATCTATAAAGATCGTACAAAATCTCTTTTTATTGGCTGATTGTTGTATGGTGCTAAGCTGAAACCCAACAACGAATTGAGAAATTTAGATAAAATTCTATTCAATGCAGCGAATACTTCTTTCGGATTGGATAGCAAAAAGCCAAAAGTGTTCGAACTTCGTGTGGATGTATTCAAATGCACTTGGTAGATTTTGCTCTTGATAGTCTAGTCCTGTATGCTTAATTTTTCAATGATTTTAACAATCAGAGGATTAATTCTAGCATTCGTTTTCAGCAAATTGCATGTTTTGTATTTCTTCAACAATCATTCGTAACAGAATACATATATGGACTTTTATTCACGTACAATCCAAGAAAGCCAAAAATAAAAAGAAAATCACACACAACACACATGGCCATGGGTCAATAAGATGAAAAGGCCATTAGGAATGTGTTAGGATAGCAGGCTGCGTCCACGTCTGGGGCGTTTCTTTTTTTTTTTTTTTTTTTCCTCCGGCTGCAAGTGTTGATCCAATCTCCTGTGAACAGTGCATTCGTGCACTGTTTACAGACCCACAAATTTCACTTTTCAACAACTTTTTCATTAAAAATGGGTCTCGCGGTACTATTTATACATTTTAAAATTATTTTGCTACAGTATTTTCAGTTTTTAGTTTTCAGTTTTCAACAATAAATTCTATCCAAACGTACCCTAGATATCGCATGATATCCAATGCGGTTCCTCAAACTCGCCACTCAATTCATCCGCATCCTCACTCCTCAAACACAAACGCTCCATATCCAGCTCCTCACCCCCCGTGTACCACGCTGGAGTGCCGTTTTCATAAGCATCACACGTCAGCCTCCTCAGACCACTCCCATCCAACCTCACCACATACAAATCTCCATATGGCTGAAACTGATTGGGCCACGACACCGGCTCAGCCGTCACCCCACCCAAATTAGCCGTAAATAACAGCCACTCCCCATCTTCACTAAAGCACACGTGGTTTATCCTCTCCCTGTCCACGTCATCCGATCCTTCTGATCCCGCCACGTGGATCCTCCTCAAATCAGAGCCGTCCGGTTTAACCACGTAGATGCTGAACGTAGTCACGTCGTCAGGGTTATGTCTGTTAGATGAGAAGGCAATGAGATCTCCTCTTGGTGACCAACTGGGCATTGTATCAATCCACGGCCCCTCCGTTAACCTCCGTAAGCCGCCGTCAACAAACTCGCCGTTAACGGCGTCAACTATGTACAAATTTTTGAACCCAGACCGTCCAGACCGAAACACAATAGACTTGCCGTCAGGAGAACATGACGGAAAAGCGTTATTCCCCGTTTCCTCTTTCGTTAAAATCTTAACGTCGCACTTGACGTCTCCACCATCACCGTTGAGATCCGATGGGTCGAATTTGATCCTAGCGATCTGGACCGTTGCTTTTGCTGACTGGAATATCGGTCCCACCGAGGTGTAGATGACGTGTTTCTCAGTGGGACTCCATTCGTTGTAAAATGCTGTACGGCCTTTAAGTAGGCTCCACCGCTTAGAATCGTTTGATTTGAAGACTTTGACGCCAGAGTTGGAATCGAAGTTGGGATTAAACGCGATGAAATCGCCGTTGGGAGAGAAAGAAGGAAACGAAGCGTTTATTCTGAGCATTTTGAGTGGTTTTATCGGAGACAAAACCGGGTTGAGGTTTGGAATCGTTGACTCGCCCTGAGTTGACCCGGTGCCTCGGAACCGGTGGTACCCGATGAACTTTGAACCCGGGGAGACAAACGGGTTGTAATGGTGGAGATTCGGGTTCAGTGTCTCTGTGACCGGGTGAAAAGTCTCTGACTCGATGTCGAATATCTCCACGTGGCGGAAATTCTTGCCGCGCCTCCGAGTGGCAACGGCGAGTCTCTTCCCGTCGTGCATCGCCGCCGGAGTGAAGCAGTGGAGCCCCGGAGGTGTGACCCGAGTGGCAGTGTTTGGAGGGCCAGAAAGTTTGAGATTTTCCGGGATATCAACTCGGAAAATGCTCCACCAACCATCTTCAGCTTGGCGGTGAAAGTAGATGACTGAGTCACCGAACCAGGTGGGCCAGCCACCTCGTTCGCAAACAGTGACACGGTTATCCGGGTCGGATTCTGGGAACACGACTATATCAGTGTTTAGCTCGTGGAACTCACCGCCCCAAGAACGAGACCCGTAGGAAGCAACGGCTATAAACTTTCGAGACTGAGAAATAGCTGGACTGTAATCAACAGAACCTAACGGAGTCAAACGGGTAAGGTCCAGTTGATCGATCCGGGTCGAATAGAGAGCGGACCAGCTCTTGAAGTGCCGGCCGGGATCTTCGTGAGCGGAGATGAAATAGATTAGGTCGTTATTCACGACGGGACGGTCGTGGAAAGGACTAGAGGGCACGAAAGGTAGAGATTTGGGAGATGAAAATCCGGGTCGGGTAAGATAAAAACGGGGCGAACCGGTTCGCTCGGAGACGAAGACGATGGTTTGGTTGTCATCGAGAAATTGGGCATTGAAATTGACAGAGATACCGTCAGTGAGGCGGTGCTCCGGGCCAAGAGTGGTGGGTTGTTGGGGTTGGAGTTGGAGAGAGAAGATGTCGAAGCCATAGTTGGACCTACCGACTGTGCTGAAGATGATGGTGCCTTTGGGAATGGGAATGGGAATGGGATGATCCATTTGAGAGTGAGTGTGGTGAGAGTGAAAGGTTAAGGATGAGTAGAGACTAAAATTATTAGTATTTATAAGGAGAGGCGGCGAACCTGATGAACCAGTGGTAATACGCATGAGGTGACGAAGCATTGGTTCTCTTTTCTTGACTAATCACTAACCCACTCTGTTCAAATGTATGAATTTTCAAATGGATTGGAATGAAATCTTCTAGAGATCGTAACTTGTTTTTCAAGTACTCAAAATTTCGGTGTGATGAAAGTGTTTTATAATTTTGTTTTTAAAAGAGATTGTCAGCTAGGGGATGTAGCTCACATGGTAGAGCGCTCGCTTTGCATGCGAGAGGTACGGGGTTCGATACCCCGCATCTCCATCTACCTTTTTATATATAACTATTTTTAGTTTAGCTGCTGGTACAGAACAGAATGCCACACGCAATGACACCAGTCTTTTTCGTTTGGGTCTTTTTATTTAGTAACAGTTCAAGTGCTACTTAGGAAGTATGAATTATACCATCTAATAAAAATATAAATTTATATATTGACAACAACGATAATAAAAAAACTTACAAATACATAAAGTTTACAATTGTCTTCCACAAGTTTTCATATTTTAAAATCGTTGCATGATAATCTTATTATCAATACTATAAGCTACATCTCTTTCAATATACACAACTAAGTAATCATTCACCCACTGAATGTAGAACAAATTATAGAGCAAAATTTATTTTTATTGGCATAAAAAAACTAAGGGTGTTCCCAAATTTTTTTTGAAAGGTAGACAAATAAAAATTTTAAATTATTTTATATATATAAATATAAAATATTTGTTTTTGTTTATGAGAGATGTGTTCAAAAATCCAAATTAATTTATTGAATGTGGCCAAGCCCTTTTGTTAGAATGGCTTGAATTGTAATGTCGGTCGAGTGACATTGCAAGCAAGCATTAAAAGGCTTGCATGCGAAAGTTTGGATGATATTTGGTCCATTTGTTACTATTGTTTAATCAATGGTTTTCAATATTTAAACAATATTACATATATTTTCACATATTTTTTCATTTGCATATATTTAAAAAAAATATAAATAACGTTACAAGAACAACATAATATATCATGCATGAAGAAATACAACAAACTTGCATTAAATGTTGCCTTGCATGAATCATCAAAAAGGCATGGAACAATACCTAACATGCAAACCAAATACATGCTTCACTTTGTAGCTGAAATGGGTGACTACATTGGCAATAAATGCTGGCCATCTTCTTTTGACTTGATAAGTTTCATGTGCTGAAACTATTGATATTTTGGCTGAACTTGAGCTATAAATAGAGTGGAGCAAATGAGTGCCTCTAGATAGCTAAAAAAGGAAAGAACTTCTTTTGTGTGTACACCAGATAGGAAGTTAAAGTGTTATGCAACTCTTGTGTAAATACATTAGGGTGTTCTCTATTTATATTTGAGAGAACTAAGGGTGTATTTGGAGTTTGAGTGTGTGTGAGACTGTTTTCAAGCTATTGTTGTAATCTCTAAAATTATAGTGAAACTTTACTTTATCTCCTCCTATGGATGTAGGCATATTGTCGAATCTTATAAATTTCTTGTGTCATTTTTTTTCCCTCTTCTTTAACCTTGTGTAAACAAATTATTTCACCAATTTTTCCCAACACCTTTTTAAAGCCAGCGTGACTAATGGTTGTTCAGATAAAGGTAACACATCTGCTCATGCTCACCCATCTGAATCTGAAATGTGCAGCCAGATTACTAGATTACGATTCTACTAAGCTTATGAAAGAAAGTTCAAGAATGGAATGGGCGAATAGCAATGGGCGAATAGCTAATCCAATTATAGCCATGAGGAAATTAATTTTAGACTTGCTCCACTTTTCTAATGACAGAGATAGCCAGTCACGTTTTACAAGCTCCCTAATTTTTGCAATATTAAAGTAAAAGCTCCCTAATTTAAGAGGAAAGTAAGCTAAGTGTATCAATTGTAGGCTGTTCAAAGAGATTAGAGACTCACTTACATGTGCAGTATATAGTTGAACATATTTCACTAGGATTGTGTAACCAGTGAACATATTTTGTGAGAGTTTTATGATCAGAATGATACTGCTTTGTGCTTTTCCTCTTAGTTTTTCTGAAGGAATGCTGCTGGAGTGTGTGCAATCTGCCGAAGCAGATTGTACCTTTGTCCTGGTTGCTAAATTTTTGCAATACTCATGCCAATTACCAAATTTCATCCACACAAAAAAAAAAAAAAAAAAAAAAAGGTCAAATTGTCTCTAGCCAAGCCCAAACCGAAGAGATGAATGTGAAATAGTGCAAATGTATTTCATTCACTTGCCAAGCAATTCTCAGAACTCTACTCCTCATTTCAAAACTTGAATAAGAGTGTCATACAATAACACATTCTAACAAAATTGGAAATCATACAACCTTACATAAAAGAAAAAACAAAGACATCTTAAAATTGATTAGTATGTCTGGCAATCAGCAAATGGTTTTCAGGAGAAATGCTTGATGGGACATATTTGACAAACTCTGTTTCTAAACCACATTCCTTGACCCACATCAATCTTCCCATGTCAATAATCTGCTTGCACATAAATCCCAAGACTGCCCTTTCAACCGCTTTCATTTTCCTCACAATGTCTTCAACTGCACTTACATCTCCGCCACATTCTTTATATTCACTGTCATAGCATGAAAAAAGTAACCGCATCAATTCCTTAAAATGAAACACCGACCCAAATTTTTTCCCAAAATTCCTACAGGAAAAGTTGAAGAATGAAACTACATTATGACAATTTCAAACTAATTACATTGACTCTAGATATGAAAAAAGTAACTAGGTCAATTGCTTAAAATGAAACACCGACCCAAATTTTTTCCCAAAATTCCTACAAGAAAACTTGAAGAATGAATCTAAAATATGACAATTTCAAAATAATTACATTGACTCTAGATGCAATTTGACATCAGGAACTTCAGGAAGATCTGAACCATGGTCAGCATCTACCGCCCAGCTTGTAAACCATGTAATTGCATGAAATTCTTCCTTGGTGATCCCCAAATGTGATAAATATTTTTTACCTGCAGAGTGGCCAGGGTCACAGAGCTAGTGAGCTCATAATAAATCGATCTAAAAATACTAAACATGGCCAGCTACTGCTTCATATTTTCAGGGCAGGATAAATTGATTACTTGTATAGTGTTTCCACTGGCAAAGATGATGGCAACATGTTGCTATAGCTAGACCTCTCAGATTCCGATTAGCACTGCAGTGTTCAACACTATCTCGACTAAAATGTTCAGCAAGGCAACATCTTAGAGTCAAATCTGCAGCCAAAAGTTTTAAAAGGTGAACTTATTTTGTTACTCAATCCTTCATTAATGATAGTAATTTACATAAAATGCTGTGATTATCCTATGAATTTCATAGTCAACATTGTATGGAAATTGCATGAGTATAACAATTACCAGTAGCAGGCCCACAAAGATGTTTACCAATAGCCAGGTAAGGAGCTCCTTGCAAAGACTCAACAGCATTCAAGTTTAAATCCTCAACTGCAACAGTTGAAATTTCACAATGTAACAAGGTATGCACGCACAATAAATTGTTATCTTGTTGTATGTAATACATAGCAAGAATCCAGAATGCAGATATATGCCATTTTTGCAGATGGAACTCAAATCTATATAAGGCTATTTTTGCTGGTGAGTACAACATAATACTAACCACAATATAGTGGAAATTCGAACCAAAATAACATTAGTTAAGACAATATGGTAGGATATAACTAAGAATCTAAGAATCCTCAAACAATGCAAACAGGTATAAGACTGCAATATGAAACTTACACAACTTAAATACTATGCAAGAAAAATGCTTCATGCTGTTTATACAACTAGATGTTAAATTTGTTAATCCATAATGCCAAGTACTTTCCAGATGCAAGTGCTTATGACAGTGGTGAACGGACTAATAGCATCACTAACACACCACCACCTTCATTGCCAGAGTTGCCACCCAAGAACAAAAGCTATTCACACCAAACCATTACCACACTAAATAAAGTTGTCACCACCACCGTTATCACCAATACTCATTCCTCTCTTGAGTATTGTAAATTAACTAAACCTAAATACAAGCTGCTTAAAAGAATCTAGTGGTACACAATGTATTATTCATGAAGTACAATTAGCCTTCAAAATATACTCTGTGGTATACATGTTCATGCTCAAGCAAGTACCCATGCTTTGTGAGTTTGCATAAAATCACCAGAAACAATTGAATTCTAAATGCATTACATTAACTAACCTTGTAACTTGGGTTATGCAAAGTACAAATTTCAAAGATTTGAGTCTTTCTTAAACATAGGAGTATAATCATAGTTAAATGTTCCAGAGTAAAGATGTCCTATCAAAATGATCATAAAATACAGAAATGGTCTAATAATGGAAGTACAAAATATGTTTTCCAACAACAATATTCCAGAGATCCTTACTGTCAATTCTCAAACGTTCTAATATCAAGCTCTCTTTCTGTCGCAAGGATCGATCAGCCTATGAGTAGCAAGCATTGGCACAACATAAAATTAAAAATTCTATCAATCTCAGTTCAAAGAGTTCACGAACAGCTCCAAATTAAGTTACAAGAAATTACAGCCAACATTAGTCTTAATGTAATAAACAAGCGAGTCCAACCAAACTAACCTTCAGTTTGTATGACTTCCGCTCAACTAGAAAAACCCTTTTGATCCCATAACAATCAGCAAGCATTTGCGTCAAGTACCCTCTCCCTGCACCAAACTCAACCACTGCAGAAACACCATTCTTCTCATCCTCATATGCCTCCTCACAATCACACTGTTCTCTCCCAATAGCATTCTTCAACACCCCAAATCCTTCCAAGTTCCCTAGAATCGATGCCTGTTGCATAACATGTTTCTCCTGAAATGGCAATTTCCTGCAAACAACAACTCATCTTACAAAACCACACCAACCACACAAAAGCAAAATATATAAAAGCAAAAAAGCAAACTCTTTTACCGATCTATTTCTCTCTTCATCCATACATTGCAAGCTTCTGGCATCTTATATGAGTCCCGGATATCCTTACATATTAACCCATGAACAGCCTCAATCTTCTCAATCAATTTGCAGAAATCAGGCGCACTCATTCCATAAACAGCACGTCTCTTCATTTCAGAAGATATATTATCCAAAGACTCCGAACCAGGCTTATTTATTGCAACCAAATCTTCAACCTTTTCTTCTTCTTCTTCTTCTTCATCATTATCTCTGCCAGCATTGATACCCTTTTGATAATAGGGTTGGAGAGTCAAGGATTGAACTTGTTTGAGTAATGGGCATCTCTTAACATGCCAATCAAGATTTTCTTTGAGCACAGAGCTATTGAATTCACACAAATACCATGCTTAGAGTAAAAAAAAAACACTTTCAGCAGAGAATGAAATAAAGTGGAAGAAGAAGGGAAGAGAGAGATTACTGAGAAGGATCAAGTGGGCATGGAATCCACTGGCCATTGGACCTGGGATTGTGGTTGCCACAGAACCTGCATACACAATTTGAATAAGCAAGAGTTTGAGAAATCAAAGACAGAATAGAACAACCATAAGGAATCTCGGAGAGAGAGATGTTGGTTATACAAGGAATCGTGGAGAGGGAGGTTGGCACAGAATCTGTTCTTTTTGGGAAGCCAGAATTTGCAGCGCCTCTCCTCCATAACCGAAGCTTTTTAGAGTCCTATACGCGGTCTCCTTTTTTTGCTGCCGAAAACGTTCTTTTACTTTGCGTTTTCCAATTCCCTGCTTTCTCTTTCATTTTACAGTAGTTACAAAAAGTCAAAAACTCTGAACAAGAGGGTTTGTTATGTCGACCTTTACGTGGCGTTTGGTACGGGGAATCCACATTACTCTCGTCATCCAGATTCTTAGGAATGTGATTCCTACTCTCGTCATCCAGATTCTTAGGAATGTGATTCCTAGGAATCACATTCCTAAGAATGTAGCTATTCCTGTGTTTGGTTTCATTGAGAATATTTTAAGATTCCTAAGAATGTGAGATGATAATGTTTGGTTTATTCTCAGGAATCTTAAATGAATTATTTATTTTTCCTATTATATCCTTAGATTTGAATGTAAATTATCAAGTCCTTAAAAAAAAAAAAAATCTTCATCTAAATAAATAATGAAAAACCAAATATAAATTATTAATTATGAAAAATTCATTAAAATTATAGTCTAAATATTTCAAAATGACAAGTACAATACAAAAATAACTATATAAATTCTCAAATGCTTTTATTTTTAATAATAATTTTAAAAGAATTTAATCCATAATAATTTGTTTTATATTTGATCTTAATTGCTTAAAGGATAATGAAAAAAGGGTTAAAATTGTCAATTTATAAAAAATATAATTTCCTTTAAGCTTGGAAATCTGGATTCCCACCTGTTTTAAAGGGAATCCACATTTCTACTGAGAGGGGAATCCACATTCCCCTGGCATCTGATTCCTTAGCGTGATTTGCAACCAAACATGGGAATCTTTAAACATTCCTGAGAATCTTAAAACATTACCCCATACCAAACGCCACATTAATGTAGTCGTCTTAATAAACTTCAGCCCAAACATTTCGCTTGCCTACGTTGCGCCGATTTTAAAAAAATAATAATAATAAAGTGAGCAATTTCGCATTATCTATACTATTATTTAAAAACATCTTCTATTTGAATTCATCATTTTTTAGTTTAAAAATACTTTTATACCCCTTGTGGTGGGCTTTTTTATAATTTTGGGCTGAGCTGCCTCCTGCTATTCTGAGGCCGGAGTATTCTAGTTAGGAGAGAAAAGCGTTTAGACAAGGTAAACAAAGGATTAAAATGAAGAGCGCAACAACAGAAAATATGCTGTAAAAGGAATGGCAAAAATAAAGAGGAAAATAATAATGATAATTAAATTAAAGAAGAGAAAGGTTAGTCTGCCGTATCAAATCATGTTACAAGATTAAGGCCAAGGAGGAAACCACTTCCTTAATGTGAATAACCTCTCAGGAGAATCTTGCCATAGAAGTTACTCACTTTGAAAGAACGGACCTGAATGACTTGTGCCCAAAAAAGAATCATTCTTTCCTCAATAGAAAGTAGGCATTTTAGGGGAAGAGAAAGGATTAGCCTATTGGTGCATACTGCCGTACTACACTTTGTTTTTTTTCTTCCTTATTCTCTAATTCTCGTTTTTCTTTTCTTTCTTAGTGTTTACTTGTGTAGTGTTGTGGTGATAGTGATACCATAATTCTTTCCTGGTGACTGTTACTGTTGTGATTGTGTTGTTTCCTACTATGCACGGCAAGAACCTTATATATATTGCCTGTCGTGACTGGTTTTTACCCTTTAACTGCTTTTGTCTAGATTTGGGTGTCTTTCCTGACCACTCACTGGTTTGTCAGCTATCTAGTCACCACCACTTACCTGTGCTGGCTGTGCCACTACCCATTACTAGAAAAAGAAAACTGTTTTGTTTGCTTGTTCACCATGGCATTCTCATCCTCTACAGTGTAGGTATTCTCTCTTGTTATCCCTTATAGCATGCACCTAGTGGTTCCAGCTCATCCTCCTTCTTTGGGATGGTATGTTATCTCAGCAGGATATTTCTCCTAAAAGAGTTTGAGTTGGAACCCTAGAATAGGCTTTCTCCTTCTCCCTACCGCCAGACCATACCCTCTCTTACCTTTGACCCATGACCCACAACCCCTTTATTGGCTGAGTACAGGTTGGTAGTGTCTAGGCCTTACGCGTGCTCCTCTTCCATGTACATCAAAAGCTTGTTCGCTGTTTATGCATTTGCCATGGTTTGGCTGTTCATTTGTGCATTCTACCGCTCATCCTTGACCTCTTATGGCATGAACTGTCTTCTGATTTTCTATTCTTTATTGGCTTGCTCCTTTCAAGGGCTGGGCCTTGCTTGATTGTGGGTTCTCCCTTCTTGAGCCCATTCCTTGCTCATTTCGTAATCTTGTTATTATTCCTGTCATACCATCCTGCCATTCCTGCTGTGGTGTTATTTGACCTATGCTTGCTGGGCCTCTTTTGGGCTTGTTGCACATTCTTTTTTCCAATTGGTTTCAATGACCCAGTATGATCATTGGACTCATACTCATGCTACTTTGGGCTTCCTAGACCCATTACATTGCTCTTGGACTCTTTTGGCCCATTTCTTCCTTGTTGGACATCCTCGGCCCATTTTCCCTCCTTGGGCATCCTCGGCCCATTTCCAACTCTACGTTCTCATGGGCTTTCACTAACTCCTTTTGGGCTTCCTTAGCCCAATTACTATATTCTTTATCCTTGGGGTTCATGGGCTTTCCATAAACCCCTTACTTTCTTACTTAATTACTTCGAGCCTGTTGTGGCCTATTCTCACTTTTCTACATCACATAACGCCCATGAGTTTACTGCTTCTTCCTTTGGGCTCCTGTTAGCCCATTTGCTTTCCTTAAGACCCAGTTGTTTACTTTATGGGCCTAAGACTCATCATTCCTGCCATTCGGGTTTGATGAGTTTCTTTCTCTTAATCCATTAAGTGCCCGTTTGGTTCAACGTTTTGAGCTCAAAAAACCACTTTTTTAAAAAGCCAGCCCTTTATGTGCGTTTGGTTCAGCACAAAACGCAACTTTTTGAAAAAAGTTGTGTTTTGAGCCAAGGCATAAAACACGTAATCCCTTATGGAACTCTGGAGGTCCATTTTGCCAAAAGCCAGTACGCGTTCTAATGTATCCATTGAACAATCTTGGGCAATTACCAAATTACCGTTCAATAAATCTGTAAGGACACAATTCAAATTCCCAATCTACAGTCGAAAGGAAATGGGCTTGAAGGGCCTTTTTACAATAAATTTGTAGAGAGTGGATTTGTAATCTAGATTTCAAGGATGGTTTAAATAACAAAGAAAAGAACGGGCTCCGGGCTCCGGGCTCCGGGCTCAATGGCACGAAATAAAGAGTTATTTGTAAGAGTATGACTGAAAGCTCCTCTTCGGCCACAATTCGAGGATAGTTTATAATAGTATTTCCTAAGGTTGGATACAATTATCGATTATCATATACTATTGTCCTTCTACTTCACCGAAAAAGCCTCCCTTTCTTCGTAGGTCTTTCCCTTTATTTATACTTCCTCTTCTTCTCTTCATCATCTTCCACCTCATGGTTGTAACGCTGGCTTTGGATACTTGTCCCATCAATTCCTCCCCAAAATCCTCTGGGGTCAGGGACCAAATTCCAAACCTCATGCCTAGGTCCCATCTTTCCATCTCTGCAGTCAGTATATCAATCACAGAGCTTTTAATGCATGGGCGGTGGTAGCAGCTTTACCTTAGATATTCCACCGCTCTTCCTATTGTTCTCCACGTATGTCGTGTCTTCCCGTAGTCATAGGATTTCTTATAACATGGTCATGGGACTCCAAACCTATCTTCCTATGACCTCGGCTTAACAATCCAAGGACAAATCTATTCCTCGGATGTAATTGGTCACTCGTTTATCATATCTTTACCTGACATTTCTTTATGAGGTACATTCAGGTACTCCTAGATCATTTGATGTCCTCGGATTTGGGTTTCTAGCCCAAAAGACTTCGTTGGACCATCCTTGGTAAATTACTGGGCCCAATACCCCTACAATAGCCCCTCGAGATTCTTTATTTCTTCACCTCGGGAGGAAAATAGGATCTCGACTTAAAATACCTTTTTATCTTGCGGAATTTTGGCAATATTGCTGACGGGGAAATGACTTTTGAATTACCCGTCGCATGTTCCCGATGCTTCGGCACGTGAAGCGCCCCCGAATTAATTACTGGCGCCTCTATGTCCCCCATGTTTCAAGGATGTAACACATATCCAACGGTTCAGAGCTATTCCTGTGTTGAGGCGGGAATTCGCCCGCTTCATAACTCCTTTTGATATATAAGTACTAATTTCCTTCAAAATTTTTCACACTACAGTAACCTTATAACGTACCTGCCACATTTGCTATCTTCACGTACCTTCTCCTTTTATCAAATACCTTGTCCGAGGTGACTGTGCCTTCTTCTTTTTTAAAGTAAGTTCTTCAATACTCTCTCCCCTTCTTATCAGCTCTTTGTTTTTTTGTTTTCTTTCCCTCCCTTTCTTTTTCTTTTTCTCTGTATCTTTCATCCTCGGCGTAGTTCTTTTTTAGTTTCTTCACACCCCCTTTTTCAAAGATGGGTAAATTTGCGTTCCTGGTGGATTCAAACGAAAAAATAGAGCAGTTCAAGGCTAAGTACCAAATTCCCTCGGACGTATCTATTAGGTACTGTAACAAGGAGGAGTATTTTGTAAAAAGAAAGACGGTGGAGGTTGTAATCCCGATGATTGCGTTCATCAAAGGGGGAATGAGAATCCCCATGGGAATCATGACTAGGGACTATCTTAGAGCTTTTAGATTAGCTCCCACCCAGTGCACCCCAAATGTCTTTAGGATCTTAGGTTCCATAGATGCCTTAAATGAGAAGATGAACCTAGGGCTCACTCACCACGACGTGAACTGGGTTTATAACCTCCATTACCTAACAAAGAAAGACGAATATTATCTAAAATCTAGATACCCAGAAGTTAGGCTAATTCAGTGTCTGCCCGAATCTAATAAGGGCCTAAAAAATGACTTCTTGATCGTATCAGGAAATTGGCACGACGGCCTACCCTGTCCGACAATGGAGGGGACTCCAGGTGAAGTTTTTGGCCTTTATATAGAACCCTTAAAACTGCTATATTATTATATGTATACTATTATATTTTTTTTGTCTTTTTATTTATTCTTACCCTTTTATGTTTGGATAATTCTACAGATCCACACGCAGTGGATCGTCATCCTCTTCTTGTCAATTTGGACGGTTGGACAGGATCCTACAAGCCTTATTTTTTGTGCATACTGACGGCCAACTCCGAGCGGCTCATCTGATCCTCGGCTACACTCCAATTTCCAAAGCTTTTCAGGCGCCGAAGTGCGTGATCAAAACCAAGGACCCTCGCCTTCCTCAGATTAGCGTTGCCGTTGAAGGTTTCCTACTACCGGAGGGGACTCCTATTCCCCAAGGTACTTTGGTCACACAACCAATCCAACCACCACAACCTGTTCCAGTTGGGATTCCCCTAGTCCCTATTCCAACACAATCCATCCCTGGTGAAGCCACGTCTTCCCACCCTACTGTAAAGGAAGAAGAAGAAGTAGTCGAGGTATCTGATTCCGAGGACGAGTTCGAGGTTTTTAATCAACCCCACTCTCCTGAAGATTCAATTCCTATCCTCAACACCTCCTCCTAAGTCTTGCAAGCCATTACTCAACAGTCTGATAACATAGGCATTCAACGTAAGATCAAGCCCAGCCTAAAAGATGTACTTGAGGGTGTTGACAAAGGCCTTAGGGCCCAAAAGCCTCCTAAAGAGATGCGCCCTAGGACCTAAGAAAAGGGTGTTGACAAAGGCCTTGAGTTTAGGCTCCCTCCTCCTCCCCCTCCTTCCCAAACTCAACGCACCAATACGGCTGACCTTAAAAGGAAAAGGGATCAGCAGAAGAGAAAGGAAGTGATGGGGAGGCAGGAAAGGGCTCTCTTCCTAAAGAGCCTGAGATTGAAAAGGGTGGTAAGCAGGCCCGCATCGTGCAGACCAGGTCGGACAAAAGGACCGAATCGTAGGTGGACGTGTGCACTCCTCTATGGCTTCCTGACATGACCATAGACGACCAGGCTATTACTATGGACGCGTCCATCAGAAACTCTGATGACGGGACTACTGCATGCATGGCAAATGCATTGGAGCAGGCGCTGTTGCTCCCCGAGGACATGGGTGAGCTTAGAAAGAAAAGAGACCACAATGTTTTCATGATTTTGAAGAAGGAGCTTGCAATGGTGAGTTTTTCTTCTAAACCTTGTATATTTTTTTTTAAATATATATATGTATAAGTTTTATATTTTTTGTTCACAAGCCGTTCAATCTGCCCAAAGGGCAGAAGAGATTGCCATAAGCTCGTACAAATCTCTGAGGGCCAAGGAATCAAGGCGTGAAACTGCCCAAAGGATTTCGGACCTTCAGAAGAAGAAGATGCAGGAGGTCTCAGCCAAATTGGGTAAGGCAGAAAGTGAAAAGGCAGGTTTAGAGGCTGATCTGAAAACAACTACTAAATAGGCCGAGGACCAGCGACTGATGCTCCGACAAGCTAACAAGAACCTCTCTGTAGCACGAAAGCTTATTGAGGATCTCAAAAAAGATCTAAAGGAGTCTGAGAGGGTTAAAGAGGAGGCCATCAAGGGCAAAGAGAAAGCCCTTGAAGAGAAGGAAAAAGCTGAAAAAGCAAAAGAAAAGGCCGAGAATTCAAAGGACCGAGCTGAACAAGAAGGTTACGATATAGGTGTGAAGGAGATCACGGAAACCTTCAAGGCTCAGGTTCCCGAGGTATGTAGACATTACTGCCTCCAAGTGTGGAACGAGGCACTTTCCCAAGCTGGGGTTGATACCTTTTCTACTCTTTGGAAAGCAGAGAGTGTCTACTATCCTCCTGCAATTCGAGCTTCTAATGTTCCTCAAACTGTTGATGAAGCTGCCCAGGTATCATCTGAGGATAAGAGAGGTGAATTGGCTGAAGACTCAGCTCTTCTTGAAGATATCCTCAAACAAGTTGATCCAATACAAGAAAAGGCACTAGAAGACATACAGCCTTCAAGCAACCTTCAGGAATCTTCAAAGGATGAGCTGGGTGATCAAGCTCATCCAATAACTTTGAAGGATGATCCCAAAGGCAAAGGAATTGCTGATGAGTCCTCGGTGCAGCTTCCACCTCCTCAAGACCCTAAAGGCCTTCTGAAGATAAAGTTGAAACAGTGACTGTTTTTCCATAGTTTTGGTTTTTTTTTTTTTTTTTTTTTTTTTTTTTTTTTTTTTTTTTTTTTTTTTTCTGTTAAGTGTAATTTCGCAAGTTCTTTGTAATTACAAAAGTACTTTTTGAATCTAATGTAAGCGCGAGTGCTACTTTCCTTATTCGATGGCCTTCACTTTTTGTTTTTTTTTTATCATATCACTCCATATTTGTCTTGCTATATGTTTAGAACAGTAATCTTTTTGCTCTTACTAAAGTCAAAACCATAACCTGGATCGAACTTGATACCCTAGGCAGGTTCAATATTCCAGGAGATGCATTAAGTGATGCTCATGGATTTCTTATCCGTTTATCATTATGTCAGGGAGACTTCAAGCAATTGATTTTTCATTTATACTTCTAGTTGACCTATGTCAAATATATGAAATAAGGCATATGGTCTAATGACCTAGGCATACAAAGCTTTGATGCTTTAACAAAAAGAGAAGAAATGTTAATTTCCCCAAAGTAGATGATCCGAGGACCAGACATAACTAAAGTTCTGTTTAACACTTGGTAAAAAATATCAATTTTAGACGAGGTATGTGGTTCGAGGATCTAGGCACACCAAGCTTCAGTTTGATACTTAGATGAAACAATTGAAATGTTAATTTTCCCAAGTAGATGATCCAAAGACCAGACATAACTAAGGTTCTGTTTAACACTTGGTAAAAAATATCAATTTTAGACGAGGTATGTGGTCCGAGGATCCAGGCACACCAAGCTTTAGTTTGATACTTAGATGAAACAATTGAAATGTTAATTTTTTCAAAGTAGATGATCCGAGGACCAGACATAACTAAGGTTTTGTTTAACACTTGGTAAAAAATATCAATTTAGACGAGGTATGTGGTCCGAGGATCCAGGCACACAAGCTTCAGTTTGATACTTAGATGAAACAATTGAAATGTTAATTTTCCCAAAGTAGATGATCCGAGGACCAAACATAACTAAGGTTCTGTTTAACACTTGGTAAAAAATATCAATTTAGGCGAGGTATGTGGTCCGAGAATCCAGGTACACAAGCTTCAGTTTGATACTTAGATGAACGAAGACAATGAACGCAATGTAGTTTTAACAAAAACGGTCGAAGTGCCTTTTATTTAATAATAGTACCTTTGTAGATTATTTACATTCCAAGGACGTTGTACAACACGTTTGTCCAAATCCTCCAGATTGTAAGCCTCTATTCCTGCGACCGAAGTAATATGATAAGGTCCTTCCCAGTTGGGCCCCAATTTTCCCCATGCAGGGTTCTTTGTTGTGCCCAAAACTTTCCTTAATACCAAGTCACCAGGTGCAAAAGGCCGCAGTTTTACATGAGAATCATACCCTTGCTTGAGCTTATGTTGATAATAAGCTAGTTGAACCATGGCATTCTCCCGTCGTTCTTCAACTAAGTCTAAATTTCTCCTCAATAAATCATCGTTGCTATCTGGAACGAATGAGCTTTTCTTCAGGGTTGGGAACCCAGTTTCTAGGGGTATTACTATCTCGGCTCTATAAGTCATGGAGAAGAGTGTTTCACCTGTGGATCTTCGTGTTGTAGTTAGATACGTCCACAAGACATGTGGCAGTTCTTCCACCCATCTCCCCTTAGTGTCACCCAACCTTTTTTTGAGTCCACTCACTATTACTTTATTAACAGCCTCGGCTTGCCCATTTCTTTGGGGGTAAGCTGGAGTGGAATATCTATTCGTGATGCCCATATCACAACAGTATTTTCTAAAGGCTTTGCTATCAAATTGTAGACCATTATCTGAAATGAGAGTATGAGGAATGCCGAACGTGGTAACGATGTTCTTCCATACAAACTGTTTTGCCTCCATGTCTCTAATATTTGATAACGGCTCAGCTTTAACCCATTTGGTGAAATAATCCGTTCCGACGAGGAGCCATCGCCTGTTTCCTGTTGCTTTGGGGAAGGGTCCAACAATGTCCAAGCCCCATTGAGCAAAAGGCCAAGGGCTAGATAGAGGATTAAGGACACCTCCTGGTTGATGTATATTTGGAGCGAATCTTTGATATTGGTCACACTTCTTCGCATAATCCTGCGCCTCCCTCTGCAGATTAGGCCACCAATAGCCCTGAGTAAGGGCTCTATGAGCTAAAGACCTTCCCCCCGTGTGACTTCCACAAATCCCTTTATGTAACTCTTCCAAAAGTAGCTCCGTTGCCTCGGGGTGCATACATAACAAATATAGTCCTGAAAAGAAGCATTTGTATAATTTTTGGTCCTCGGATAACCAGAAACGAGTGGCTTTTCTGCGAACTTTATCTGCTTCGGCTTTTTCTCCAGGCAGGATGTCATTTTTGAGAAATGTTACTATTTGATCCATCCAACTAGGCCCTATCCTAATTTGAAAAATTCGAGTGGCGTTACCATTCGTCCCAGTGGGTTTCAACAGATCTTCAACAAGGATAACTTGTGGTAGGCTTTGTGCCGAGGACGTTGTGAGTGTGGCTAATGAGTCGGCATGGGCATTCCCACATCTGGATACATGTAATAGAGAAAAAGACTCAAATTTAGATTGCATATACCTGACCTGGGTTAGGTATCCTTGCATTTTGGAATCTCTTGCTTCTAGCTTCCTTTCTACTTGGCCTACCACCAATAGTGAATCTGAGAACATTTGCACCGTCTTCCTTTCCATTTTATGAACCATGTTCATCCCCACGAGGACGGCCTCATATTCTGCTTCGTTGTTAGTGGCCGAGAACCCCAATCTCAAAGATTTCTCAAAGGTAATTCCCTCTAGGGATATCAAAACTAGCCCTATACCAGATCCCCTCTGATTTGCTGCTCCATCAACATGTACTTTCCACAACGGAGGCTCTTTGTATGAAATCATGCCTACTGATTTTTTACCCATGCTTGACCCTTCAGTATATTCTTCTAACGAAGGCATAGCAAATTCCGCCACAAGATCCGCGATGACTTGCCCCTTTATAGATGTGCGAGGCATATAGTTGATGTCGAAAGCTCCTAGGACAGTTCCCCATTTGGCAAATCTTCCCATATAATCCGCGCTTCGAAGTATTGATTTAAGAGGGAGTTGTGTAAGGACAACAACCGTATGAGATTGGAAGTAATGGGGAAGCCTTCGCGTAGCATGTACCACCGCCAAGATAGCCCTCTCCAGTGGCGAATAACTCACTTCGGCCTCATGCAGAGACTTGCTTATATAATAAACTGGCCTCTGGATATTATTATCATCTCGGATAAGAACCAAACTAACTGCATGGTTAGCCACTGCAATATATGCAAACAGAACTTCATCAACTTCTGGCTGAGACATAACGGGTGGTTGCAAGAGATACTCTTTAAGCTGTTGGAAAGCCACCGCACACTCTTCAGTCCATTCAAAGCCCTTCCATTTATTCAACAACTGAAAGAATGGTTTGCATCTGTCCGCGGACCGAGATATAAATCGGTTGAGAGCAGCGGTCATACCTGTTAGCCTCTGCACTTCTTTAGGATTCCGAGGTGGGTGTAAGTTGTTTATGGCCTTAACCTGAGCAGGATTCACTTCAATTCCCCGGTGAGTCACCATATAGCCTAGAAACTTGCCCGATCCCACACCAAAAGAACATTTACAGGCATTGAGCCGCAATTTATACTCTCTTAGCTTTTGAAAAGTGTTGCTCAGATCTTCCAGATGCGTAGAAACTTCTTTAATTTTTACCACCGTATCATCCACATATACCTCAATAGTTTCTCCCAACTGTGCCTCAAACATTCTGGTCATCATCCTTTGATAGGTAGCCCCTGCGTTTTTCAAACCAAAGGGCATTATCTTATAATGATAATTTCCTATAGGAGTGACAAATGCAGTCTTCTCGTGGTCCCCCACGGCCAAAGTTATTTGATGGTAACCTTGGAAAGCGTCAAGAAAACTCATCCGAGGATGCCCAACAGTAGCGTCAACCAATTGACCAATCTGAGGCATTGGGAAAGAGTCCTTCGGGCAAGCCTTGTTTAAATCTGTGAAGTCCACACAAACTCTCCACTTCCCATTCTTCTTTTTCACTACCACCGTATGGGCTAACCATTCAGGATAAAAAACTTCTTTGATAGCACCCGCCTTCTTGAGTTTGAGCACTTCCTCTTTTACAGCCTCGGAATGTTCCTTGGAGGACCCCCGAGGTGGTTGCCTCCTCGGTACCACAACTGAATTGACTTTTAAATGATGACATATGAAGCTTGGATCAACCCCAGGGGCTTCATACGCATTCCACGCAAATACATCCATATTTTTCCTTAAAAACAAAATCAGCTCCGCCTTCTCCTCTTGTGGCAATTGAACCCCTACCTGAAAGAACTTCTCAGGGTCATCGTCTATGAGAATTTTCTCCAATTCTTCACATGCCGCTTTATCTACCTTGGCTGCGGCAAAAGACTTTGATTGCTATGCCTCTTCGTTAGCCGAGACCGAGGACTCTGGCTCAGGTTGACGTAGAATTGCAGCCGTGACACACTGTCGAGCTACAGACTGACTCCCAAGTAACTCCACCACCTGGTCTCCAAAATGAAATTTAACCTTGACATGCAAGGTTGAGGAAACAGCCCCTAACGCATGCAACTAAGGCCTTGCTACAATAGCCGTATAGGGAGAATAGGCATCGACCACGATGAAATCTACGTCTACCACCTCTGGGCCTAATTGTACAGGCAGTCTAATTTGTCCCTTTGGAACGACAGCCCTTCCCTCGAAGCTTATCAAGGGTGAGTCATACGCCATAAGATCTTCAAGTTTTAATTTCAAGCCTCTAAACAGGTCAGGGTACATGATATCTGCGCCATTGCCTTGATCAACCATTACCCTCTTCACATCATAGTCCCCTATTCTCAGGGTTACCACCAAGGCATCATCATGAGGCTGGATAGTCCCCATTTTGTCATTTTCAGAGAAACCTAAAACTAGTAGGATGTTCGCTTTAATTCTTTTCGGCTGATCTCTTGACTCTTTGGCCAATGTTTGAGCCACAGACATTACCCTGAAAGGAGCTGAGCCAGTCCTTCCAGGTGCCGCAAAAATTACATTGATTGTACCTAGAGGAGGTCTCGACGAAGGGCCGTTGTGGTCTGCCACTCCTGATTGGTTTCCTCGCCCATTAGGGTGGTACAGGAACTGCTTCAGCTTTCCCTCCTTAACCAACTGTTCCAAATGATTCCACAAAGTACGATAATCCTCAGTAGTATGACCCCTCTCCTGGTGATAATGGCAATGGAAATTTTGGTTGTGTCTCAAAGGGTCCTCTGCCATTTTATTTGGCCATTTGAAGAAAGACTCATGCTTGATTTTTTCCAACAGCTGCTGCACTGGTTCTCTGAAAACGGTGTTGACCACCTGTGGGGGCATGTGACCAGCTTGCCTGGAAAAATCCCTTGCAAGCCTATTGTTGTTGTATCTGTCCGACCTGAAATCCCTCCTTTCTTGTGGGATAACCTTCACCTTGCCTTTCCCCTGCTGCTGATCTTCCTCAACCCTTTTGTACTTGTCGATGCGATCCATCAGTCGGCGCACGCTTTTGACAGGTTTCTTCGTCAAAGACTTCCTCAAGTCATGCTCCGTCAGTAGGCCGACCTTAAAGGTCCTTATCGCCACATCATCGAAGTTTCCGTCAATCTCGTTGAACATCTCCCAATACTTGTCCAAATACATTCTCAGGGTTTCCCCTTCCCTCATTGCCATGGATAGTAAAGAATCCAATGGCCAAGGAACTCTACTGCACGTGATAAAGCGAGAACCAAATGCTCTAGTAAGCTCTTTGAAAGAACTAACAGTGCCTACCCTCAAGCCATCAAACCATCTCATGGCCACGGGCCCTAGGCTAGAGGGAAAGATCTTGCATATCAAGGTCTCATTCTTGGAATGCACTGCCATTCTTTGGCTGAAATGGCTCATGTGCTCCATAGGATCCATCTGACCATTATAAATAGTGAAGGGCGGTTGTGTGAAGCGCCGAGGTAACCTCCCTTCCTCCAACCTAGTGTGAAGGGTGACTTGGAGATCTGGTGCAACGCCCTACCCATTGCGTCATTTCCCAAGCCCTTAGAGGAGTAGTCTCTGCTACGCCTCCCATGCAGGTTGTCCTCTTCGGAAGAAAAAGATTCACCCGGGGGAGTTCTGGACCTTAGCCCGTAATTGTCATCCTCGGATCCTTCCGAAGAGGGGTCAGAGACCGAAGGAGTTCGCCTTCGCCTCTCATGATGCAATTTTCTCTTTAGGCCGTCGATCTCCTTTTGCATGGCCTTGGTATTCCTCTCGTGAGGAACTCTGCTTCCTCCTTGTGAATGGCTCGCACTTCTGATAGTGTGCGTAGTATGTACACTACCTTCCCGGTTATCTCCGTGATCAGGATGCAAGGAGTGATCCTCATGCTGGGAGCCTACAGACTCCGCGCTGCGTTGTGGTCCTGATCCTACCATAATGTTCTAAACTTCCTCAAAAACTAAATTCTCATAGACGGCGCCAATTGTAAGGACACAATTCAAATTCCCAATCTACAACCGAAAGGAAATGGGTTTGAAGGGCCTTTTTACAATAAATTTGTAGAAAGTGAGTTTGTAATCTAGATTTCAAGGGTGGTTTAAATAACAAAGAAAAGAACGGGCTCCAGGTCCAATGGCACGAAATAAAGAGTTATTTGTAAGAGTATGACTGAAAGCTCCTCCTCGGACACAATTCGAGGATAGTTTATAATAGTATTTCCTAAGGTTGGATACAATTATCGATTATCATATACTATTGTCCTTCTACTTCACCGAAAAAGCCTCCCTTTCTTCGTAGGTCTTTCCCTTTATTTATACTTCCTCTTCTTCTTTTCATCATCTTCCATCTCATGGTTGTAACGCTGGCTTTGGATACTTGTCCCATCAATTCCTCCCCAAAGTCCTCTGGGGTTAGGGACCAAGTTCCAAACCTCATGCTCAGGTCCCATCTTTCCATCTCTGCAGTCAGTATATCAATCACAGAGCTTTTAATGCATGGGCGGTGGTAGCAGCTTTACCTTAGATATTCCACCGCTCTTCCTATTGTCCTCCACGTATGTCGTGTCTTCCCGTAGTCATAGGATTTCTTATAACATGGTCATGGGACTCCAAACCTATCTTCCTATGACCTCGGCTTAACAATCCGAGGACAAATCTATTCCTCGGACGTAATTGGTCACTCGTTTATCATATCTTTACCTGACATTTCTTTATGAGGTACATTCAGGTACTCCTAGATCATTTGATGTCCTCGGATTTGGGTTTCTAGCCCAAAAGACTTCGTTGGGCCATCCTTGGTAAATTACTGGGCCCAATGCCCCTACAAAATCGGTCCATTCTTCTTTCTTCGTCTTCTTCAACGTCTCTTGTCAAGCTCACTCACGCCTTTATCTCTTCCTCTGTATTTTAAAAAAAAAAAAAATTATTTGTCTAATTTGATCAACATAAAACAACTTAAAATCAACTCAAATCCCATTGGAAAGCCCATCACAAACCCAACTCAAAATCAACCCAAAACAAAATCAACTCAAAATCCAAAATCAAACCCAAAATCAACTAAAAAAAAATCAACTCAAATCAAACCCAAAATCCTTATGTTTCAATCATCTTCATCTTCTTCATCATCATCTTCTATGGAGTGTGAAAAAAAAATAAAGAAGGAAAGAAGAAATAAGGAAATAAAGAAAAAAGATGAAAAAAGAGATGCAGTAGCTTTGTGGACGGATGAGTTCTTGCATAAGAAAAAAAAAAAAAAAAAGAGGAAGAAGGAGAGCTCTGTGGAATGTTTTGGAGAATGGAAGAAGTGGCTGGAGTGGCTGGGAAAACTAAGGAAAGAAGGAAAAATGGAAAAGAGTTATACGTGGTGGAGGAGAAAAAAAAAAAAAAAAAAAAAGAGGAAGAAGGAGAGCTCTGTGGAATGTTTTGGAGAATGGAAGAAGTGGCTGGAGTGGCTGGGAAAACTAAGGAAAGAAGGAAAAATGGAAAAGAGTTATACGTGGGTGGAGGAGAAAAAAAAGAAAAAAAAAAAAGGAAAAAGAAGGAAATGCAGTAACGTGTGTGGAGGAGAAAAAAAGAGGGAAAGAAAAAGGAAAGAAAAAGAAGAGAATGCTATCACAATATTTTTACAATAAATTTTAAGTGGTAAATTATTATTAGCTAATATTGGTGAGAAATTTTTTTTTTATAGAAAGAGAAAAAAATAATTTTAATAGTACGGTCAAATTAAAATCAGTATCAATTTTTATCACAATATTTTCACAATAAATCTTAAGTGGTAAGTTATTATTAGCTAATATTGGTGAGAAAAAAATAATTTTTATACAAAGAGAAAAATAATAATTTTAATAGTACGGTCAAATTAAAATCAGTATCAATTTTTATCACAATATTTTCACAATAAATCTTAAGTGGTAAGTTATTATTAGCTAATATTGCTGAGAAAAAAATAATTTTTATAGAAAGAGAAAAAAATAATTTTAATAGTGCGTCCAAATTTTAATCAGTATTAATTTTTATCACAATATTTTCACAATAAATGTTAAGTAGTAAGTTATTATTAGCTAATATTAGTGAGAAAAAAATAATTTTTATAGAAAGAGAAAAAAATAATTTTAATAATACGTTCAAATTAAAATCAGTATCAATTTTTATCACAATATTTTCACAATACTTTCACAATAAATCTTAAGTGGTAGGTTATTATTAGCTAATATTGATGAGAAAAAAATAATTCTTTTAGAAAGAGAAAATTTGATTTAAGTATATGAAATAGTTGATTTAAGTATGAAATAAACTCCCTTATATATACATTGTTCTTTTTGGTAATTTATCTCTCAAACTGCAACTTTTATAAGTGCTAGTCAAACACTCAGCTTTTTCAAAAAGCATTTTTTAACAGCTTTTACCAAATACTCAGCTTTTTGGAAAAACACTTTTTCATTATGCATTTTTTTAAACTCAATTTTTTCATTATGCACTTTTTCAAAAAGCCCAACCAAACTCACCCTAACTCTCTTCTTGTTCATGTAGTTGAGTTTCTTCCTGCTGTCGGGTTTTCCTAAAATCAGCATCAACACCCCTATATTTAAGTAGAGACAAAACTAAAAGACAATCCGGTAAAAATGCAACTTTAACTCCCACTAAAATATTGCCTAAAAAATAGAACCTCTCTCCTATTAATTTTCAAATTGCTTTATTCACTTATAAATTATATTTTTAAAATAAAAATTATATATATAATAAAAAAGTTTTTGTTTTACAAAATAGGACAACTAAAAAAAAAAAGTCTCATCACACACGCATGCGCTGCGATGAGACTAGTAATGTTTTAAATTTGTTAAGGAAAACTAATTATTCCTGGAAAGAAAAAGAGGTTACACATCGAAAAATAATCTTATGAGATGATATTATTAGACATCTCTTTCATAGATATGTGTGAGTCCCATTACTGTGAGAAAGAGGTCTCAAATAAAATTGTCTTCTAAAATACCTTCTTGTATTTTCTCAACAAAAAAAAAAAGAAAAAAAAAGAGATACCTTCTTGTACATGTTGACTCAAGTTCTTCATTTTTAAGAAATCTCTTCAATAACAACAAATAATAAACCATTTCAAAACAATCTATTGCAAACATTTTAAGGTCAAAAACACCCTCCTTAAAATCTGGGTCACTTGAAAAAAAAAACCTTTGGGGTTTCAATTCTTCCTTATAAGTCCATGAGATTTTCATACCAACCAAATTGAGCACTGAAACTAAATTAAGCTCTTAGGAAAGAAAAATCATATGAATTTCAAATCGATACGTTAAGAAGACTCACCAATGGATTCACACCACTAATTACATTAGTGTCATGTGATTTTTCCATCTATTAAAGCTAAAAGAAGTTAGTCCCAAAAATCAATTTGACAAATATGAAAATCTCATAGAGCTACAAAGAAGAATTGAAACTAATGGTGTTTTTTGCTTTTAAACCACATTTTAAGAATTGAAACCCAAAAGCTTGGCGGTGATGATGATTGATTCAGAATTGTCAATACGGTGTGTTTTAGGCTCTTCTTAATAGTCTTTTAGGATTTTGGAGAAAGGAAACCGAAACAATTCGTTTTGGAGAGAGAGAAAAAAGATGTAAAGTTTTGGAGTTTAAAAATGGCACAAGTCTCCTGCAGTTTTATTTTCTTATTGGTTCAAGAATATGTTCACTGCGGCATAAGCAAAGCAAAATTGGTTTACTAATTGAAACCTTATTCATTTTGACTACTACATTATGTTCATCTAATTTCTTAGTTTGAATTGGAAGTGGTATAGCTGCTGCTACTACTACTGGCTGTAGTAATTGTGGACCATTCACTTCTGTTGTTGTGGTAATTATGCTAATAATGGACAGAGCTCACAATGGGATCCTACAGTGTTTCTAGGTGTTGTATAATTTGACATTTCAGTCTTGGTCATCAGCCCTTGCTTGGTTAACTTTAGCCAAGTCTTCGCTTCATGCTATTACCCAGTTCCAATTTCACTGTGATCATTGACTACTTTAAAACATTTCTTTAATAATTGTCCTCCAAGAGGTGCAAATTTAAGATTCTTGATATGCTTGCAAGTCTTCACTTAATGCCTCTTCTTGTTAGATGGTTTTGATATTTAATCCATATCTTGAAGCTCAAACCTAACGATCCCTCCACAACATCGCCACTTTGCCTTCGAAAACGTGGCTTGGCGGTCTATCTGGTAAAGCAGCCACTACTTTGGTAGATTAGGAGGATTTTCAAGGATGCATTGGGATTGGATCATTGGAAACGTGAAATAGCCAACGCCAAGAAGCACCAAGCACAAAAATTAACATGTTTGAATTATCTTATACATTCAAGATTTATACATGGTGAGAGGGAGTTTGCGTATATTGGATGCATGGAATATCTTATCGCGTTAAGAAGTAACGTCAATTTTTATTTCTTTCTTCTTTTTCAAGTAAAAACATTCTTTCTTCTTTTTCAAGTAAAAATAGGGTCGATTCGTTCCTAGGAATTAAACCTCTAAGAAGTCATTGGATCATAAGACCATTGTTATCAAATCTTAAAATCCAATAAAGACATTTTGGGTTCAAATATTTTCTTCCCCAACTATCGAATTATCAAACATCAGTGATTAACATCAATGATGTTCATCTTAAAATTGTGTACAGACTAAAGGGATCCTTCCAGACTTTTTGCAGCAACATTCACTAACCATATACTGATACATAGAAAAAAAAATGGAGAAATATTTGTGCTTACATCGAAACTCTGGTCCAATACCATCTCAATCTCAAAGATTTTTTTAAAAAAAAACATCTCCAATTGAGACTAGTCCATATAAAGAAAATAAACAAACCATGGGATTTAGTTTTATTAATTTTTGGGTATGCTTTAGATTTAGATTTATTTTGTATCACAGACCAAAGAGCTAAAACGACTTCACAAATGCTTGAGGGAACAGGCCAGGGAGAACTGAGATTTTCATTTTTTCAATCTGTACATATATCCAATAACACAGGACGTGAACCAATGCCAAGGAAAAATACCTGTAAATCAAACACATTTGTTAGTTTCATCATTTCTACAATTCAAGGGGAAAGCAAGTTGGATATAGATGATGCGGATAAAATACCATATAGGAGCCCATGGCGTATTAAGCTCAAGGAAAGGATATGGCCACCTGAGAGATTCAAAATATGTTACTAGCTCTAGAATGAATATCTGAGATATTAGAAAGAGTGTTTCCCTAATCCAACACAGCTACTTAAGGGGACAGAAGAAAATTATACATACTGTGTATGAAAACCACATGCGTGAATGACCCACTGGAAGGTAACATAGAGACAGCTCCATAGCACAAAATATGCAAACCCGGACCAAAGAAGTGGCTGAAAAACATTATGGAAATGGGATCATCAATCTTGTGAACTCAGATTACAGTAGAGTTAATTTAGAAATGTTCATTCATCCTCCCCCCCCCCCCCCCCCCCCCCTCAAAAAAAAAGGTTCTATTTCTTTGCCAAAAATACTGATTAGGCAATCTTAGGCATCTAATCTGACACCTTTACATAAGATGTAAGATGTTTATATAAATATACTGTAATTTTGTGTGTGTGTTTCCCGGACAATTTAAAAGCCTGTGAAAGTTCACTCCTAGCTTTCAGCTTCTAAATGTTCGAATACTTACAAGTCTATTGAGAGCTGTATCCAGAATAAGAAAAACAGCATTCAAACTATGGATGCCAGCAATCAACTGCCAAGCAAACAAACACATAAACAGTGGGGAGAACATTAGTCACTATAAACTAGTAAATAAAAATGACGATAAGAAGAACTTAAGCAACTTGTCTGCATTTTCTTATAAACAGAACAACTAGAGAAGAAAAAACTGTTCTGCGCATCAATAAAAGATGGAAACTTTTGAAAAAAAAAACAAACAAATGCGTGTCATAGTAACCATGTATGTAAACAATCAGTTCCTAGCCTGCACACACAACACACACACAGACACACTAATACATTTAACTGCTGGTTGTAAATTCAACTTTACCAAACTTTACTATAATTAATGTCAAATAGTGAAGAAGAGGGAAGAGAAGGTCCAGAGTACGCAAACAAGCCATACAACATATAAAGTAAAGAAAATAAAGGCATTTCTGTGCAACAAGCTATAACCGTATATTGTCTCAAAGATATTTTGAGGCAACAGCCAAACAGGATAAGTAACTAAGCAAAGGAATGCACAAGATATTTGGATTACACCATATAGAGAGCAAACAATCAAGACCTACAAAACATTTATAAGTTTAAATTACATAGATGAGTGAACAAAAGGCAAAAGGCAATGGCATATTTTTGGCCGTAGAATCGAAATGACCCTGAGTTGATTCTTCATGGAAGGAGCTCAACCTAGAAGAAATATGCTGCTGAAATCAATATAATTACATAATAACGGAGGTTTTGCATTTAATTTTGCTAAGTTCCTATTGCGCCATGTTACTCGCAAATCAATTTATGTCTTATTAAAACTTTGGCTATTCAATCCCCTAGTTCCATTTTGAGAGCAACTCAAGATTGTGATAGTATGAAGAACATTTTTATGGAAAGAAAAGGTCTGATTATTCACTAGAAGTGGACACTCACCGGGGTTAGGTTAAACTGATCACCCAATAAAAATGGCACAAGAATACACCAAAACACAACGTCTGTTAGCATCACAGCACCTGCACAAGTCTGTCGAAAATAGAACATTAGCTTCAAACAAAAACTTGAAAAAGCAAATCTCAGAAACTGAAAAAAGATTTAAAATATGAAGTTATTTTTGCGACTTAGTAGCACTCTGAGAACCAGTAATCTATTTAGCTTACGATTAATGCCTTGTGTAGAAAAATTATACCACAAACTAAGAAGACGAGCAACCATTAAAGTTGGTGGGTAAAATATTCAAGTGAGAGTGAAGGCATCAGCCTAAAGGAACTACAAGGATTTAAAGCTATTCTACCAAGAAATTCAGTAACTACAGCCAATGAGTTATAGCTCGAGTGACACATCCTTCTCCCATAATAATGGGTAGGAGGGTGAGGTAGCTTATCAATTAAAAAAAAAAAAAAGATATCCAGGAACTAAGAAAAATGAATCCAACACATTAGAGAAATTTCATCACCAGTTTCAAGAATAGGCTTCAAAGATGGACTAACCTGGTATGTAATTAACATAAGATATCCCCAAAGTCCCACTTTTTGCCGAATCTCCTCCAATTCCCTTTGAACAGACTGAGCACCATCCCCATTTTTAGAATGAGGTTTCTTGGAGGACAAACGGCATCCATATGCAGATACAATGGTCCCCAGCTACAATATGTGTAAAACAAATGGGTATGGTTTTAGTTGATTTTTAATTTTTTTTTTTTTTGATAAAAACCCATAATTCCTATGCATATATTGGAAACCAGAGCAATGAATTTAGGACAGCAACTAATGGAAATCCTTGGTGTAATGGTAAGTGATTCCACCAAAAGTGACAGGTCGCTGGTTCAAGTCTGGAAATCAACCTTGTGAAGCTGCCTACCATGATCTCAAAAGTGAGAGCTTTGTGTTCTGAGTATGACCTTTTAATTAATGGAAATCCTTCATACAAGAAATACAACAACAAATATATAGGGTTATTATAGACTTATAGTGCTAGACATACCGCAAAATAGACCATGACCAATGCAAAAGTCCACCTACAAATATTACATCAAAGAAATATAAAATTAAACAGCTTTAATTGTTAAAAGCCAAAAAAAGAAAAAGAAAAAAAGAATCCACAATCTGAAATTCTTCAACGAACATAAATGAACCAGACAATGATTAAATTCTTGAAACCCAACCAACAAATGAGATTCATAAGAATTGGAGTGTAAGAAAGCCGGAAAATGAGAAATATGGTCTTACTGGGTATAGAAATAGAAGCAAAAAGCTCCTGCAAAGACAAACATTTCGTATAACATCCAACCCAAGCAAACGAATGCGAAGGCTCGATAGTAAAGAAGCCAAACGGGACTGAAGTTTTTCCAGCAAGGAGTCCACAAGTCAGCGTAATTGAGAGGCTGAGCTTTCAATTTTTTGGCAAATCTCAGAGCCAACACAGCTGGGGCAGCGACGATGAAAGCACAAACTGGAACTTGCCATTGAACCCAGTATTGTGCGTCGTCCCAGATAGACATTTCTAAGAGACAAATATCTAAAACAAATGATCGAAGAACCTTATAACAGTTGAAGGATGCTTGAGTTGTTGCAAATGAAAAGAAGTTCAAAGACGGTTGAAAACGACACCAATGGCCAAACAACATGAACGTGGCCAGTTAGGAAGCTCTTTGGGTTATTTTAGGCCCATAAAAATAACTACTGGTTCTAAGTTACTTGTTTCTTGTCCCCAACCCCCGACAATTTAATTTTCTCCAAAACAAGGTGATATATAGAGCCTGCTTGCATCAACTTATTTTATTGAAATTAAATTTTTTTTACTGAAATTACTTTAAATAAAGGTAAAATTTAGGTGTAATAATATAGTAAGACTCATAAATAGTACCAAAAAATGCAGTGAGTTTATGAATAGTAATAAAAATAAACTGAATAGTAAAATAAGTTAGTAAAAATATTTTTTGCCAAACACACACATAGAATATTATTTATACTATTTATAAAATAAATTCTCTCTTTGGACTGAACTTTTATGTGATTCAAAATTATCTCTAAATCTTATATTTAACAAAGAAAAAACTTGAGGACAACTGATAAAAATATATTTCCAACTCCACTAAAAATGCCTACAAACTAGGACACATATCTTTAAAACAAACTTATCCAATTTTATTTTTTTTAAAGTATAATTATGACACTAAACCACAAAAAATAAAAGTCTTGTCGCACAAGCAAAACGCGAATGATGAGGCTAGTTATTGTATAAGGTCTTACATCTCACATAAATCTGAAAGTGATTTACATCCACTTATTGTATAAATTATTTATGATGTCTTTTATATATATATATGACGTACCTAATCATATATCATAATTGGCTAGTAATTTATTCTAAAAAAATGGTTAGATATTTTGATGGGAAATCTTATATATATATATAAAACGAGATGAATAAGTAGGATTATATGGAAAGATAGGATTCGAAATGAGAAAATTCGTTTAAAAATAATTGATGAAAAAATAAGAGAAAGTCAGTTGAGATGATTTGGTTTTGTTCAAAGTAAAGAGAGTAATGAACCGATAAGAAAGAGTGAATTGATCCATGTTTAAGGAACAAAAATATATAAAAGAAGACCAAGAATAGTATTAGTAAAAAAAAAAAAAGACATACCAATTAGAAAAATAAAAAACAACATAACTTCTTTTTTTTTTTTTTTTTTTGATACCAGAAAAGGAAGAAATACAATCAGTTAAGTAACAACATGAGACATATAAGGCCAACAAACATGAACTGGCACATTAGTAGCCTGACTAGCTAAGTGGTATACATTTTCAAGGACAACCTTAGGAACAAAAATCAGCTTAAACATTACACCAGCTTGTTGTATGCAGCTAAGATCTGCCATCGTTGTTCTTTCTCTCCAATCAGGCTTAGCACACCCATTAAAAAGGACTAACTTTCTACAGTTGTTGAGAACCAAAACTTGTTGAAAACCAAGGGTCCTTACCTGGATAGAGGCTTTCACCAGAGCTTCATGCAATGCCCCAGTAGCTGAGTTTGCTACACAGCTTCTGACCCCCCAAAACACCACTTCACCTTGTCTGTTCTTAGCCTCATAAGCAAAAGCAATACCAAAATGAGCCTTCCTTCTTGGTCCTGCTAGTTTAAGAACTTTTTTATTTTATTTTATAAGATAAGACAAAGAGCATAACTTTTGATAGAATGCATAAAAATAATTTGTATGGTCAACCTAATCTAATCTGTTGAAGATCCATAACCAACCCCAAATTATGGGACTATTGCTTTATCGTTGTTATATATATAATGATAAATATACTATACAACATTTGTATGTGTTTTATTTGGTAAAAGATTTTTAAAATGTTTTAAAATTTTGGCGCAAAAGATAAAAGCGAAAAAAATGCAACTTACGCTTATGTTTTAATCGAATAAATTCATATTACTTATTATTCTTTACTTCTGAATTTGCATGCAACATATTATACCAAAGGAAGTTTATTCTTATAAAAAAGCAAAGCAATGGACATTCATTAAGTTATTAGTTCTCTTATGCAAGTTTTTATTTTATTTTTTATATTCTCGGTTTTTGAACTTTTTGTGTATGTTTTGATTTTCAGTTTTGGTTATACATACATACATACATATATATATATATATATATATATATATATTAAAATCCAAAACTTAGAGAAAATCCAGTTAAATTTCAATTGAATTCTCAATTTTGTGTCATATGTCCCATTTAATTTTAAATTTTTGTACCAAATGAATTATTAAGTGTAAAAATCGAAGAGTGCAAATTTAATTAGATTCTAAATTGGATTTCAATTGGAATCCAATTTTGTGCCACATGGTCATCTATTTTTTTAATTTTTGTAGCATGTGAATTATTAAATACAAAATCAAAGAGTCTAACTCCAAATCCAATTATATAATGAGAAACAATTTCATATTTTAGAAATGCATAGTTTAAAAAAATGTGTAAGCTAATACCATGTATAATTTCAATCTATTCTCAAAAACATGTTTATTTTGAACCATGTGATTGTGATTGTTTTGATCATACATATGTATGGAGTTACATACTAGTATATACATTATAAAAGTGGCGGATGTACAAAATGATGACACATATTCTTTTACCCATGCATACAACATGTAACACTACCATGTGTCATCTTCTAGAATGATGTATACTTACAATGCCATATGGCAATAAATTATGTGTCAATCCTCTTCCTCTTTTAAAAAAAATGACTCCTCCCCTGCCATTTTATCTAATATTTGATTTGAATTATATAATGTTTTTTGAGATTTTTTAATATATTTGTTGAGACATTGATTTCTTTCCATTATGACTTTTTTTAAGGCATTTCCTTCAGTTTTGTCACATAAAAAAAAATAAAAAAGAAAAATTACCAAAAATATTTTATTGAGTAAGATTGTGACTTTAAGAACCTAACAAAATCTTTTATTTTATTGAGTAAGATTGTAGTTATAAGGTACGACCAATTTTGTAGTTAAACTTTGTCCAAAATATTTTGGATAAAGTTTAGCTACAAAATTAGTTGTAATTTTAGGCTACAACCTCACTTAATATCTTTTTATTAGAGGTGAATTTTGACAAATCTACTATTGAATTATATCTTCTTCTAATATCTTTCATACTTGCAAAAATTCTAAAAAATTAAAAATTAATAGTTATGTTATCAATAAATTGTTTAAATTACAAATTTTTGTAATTTAAAATTATGCACAAAATATAAGTTTATAGATTATTTAGTAAATAATATCCAATAGACACAAAATTTGACATATCCATTGAAAACGTAAAGAACATGTAAGTCAACAGTTAGATTTTCAAAATATATAGTAATATTTATTTTATTGAGTAAGATTGTTACAACCAATTTTGTAACTAAATCTTGTCCAAATATTTTACTTCTAATAGTTACCAGCTTATAAACTAAAAAAATACTAGGTGAAACATGGGTTAATAGCTAGATATCTAAAAGTTAAAGCATAATATTTCTTGTTGTTATGCTTTTGTTGAGCCACATCATCCAACCATATTCAACATTCTCTCTCTTATTTTAAACTTTTTTTTTCTTTAATTTTTCAACTTATTATTATACTTTCTCTAACTTTTTACTTCCCTTTTATTTATTCATCTCCTTGCTACTATTAATCTTAATATCAATTTTCCTCTATCCCTTTATCTTCCTTTATTCTTTACTTTTCTTGTTTCCCTCCTCTTACTATAAAATACAATTCTTTTTCTCATTCTGTTCATAGTTTTTCCACACACAAGTGGTTATTTCTCTTTCTTTCTCTTTGACTCAATTTTTTTTTGGTGGATTTTTTTTCTTGCATCTCTACTCTATTTTAGTTTGATGAATTTTTGTATTATTTGGAACTTTACTTTGAGTTGCTGTGATTAAGTTTTTTGTTTTTAAGTTGTTATCTTTTTTATTCTCTTTGATTTCATAGATGTTATCATATTACATTATAAAGATAGTATATATAATAATTTTTTTTAAAAATACTATATAATAATATAATGTTATTTTATTACATAAAATAACTTGAATAATTTGACGTTTATTACTATATATATATTTATTTTTTTTTCTTCTCATATTATTTTCAATAATTTTTTTTTATTCTCTCTTGAAAAAGTGGTTATTCTCTTTCTTTTGATTTTTGTTCTTTCTTACAATTCTTCTTTATATTGATAAATCATTGTGATTTTTAAAATTTTATTTGGGTTCATGCGTTTTGGTGTTGTATTTTTTAGTTTCTCATCACAAATTGTCTCTCTCTCTACACTAAAATTTAGAGAATAATTATATATATATATATATATATATATACACACACAGTATAAGTTTTATATGAGTGATTATTATGATAATCTCTTTTAAGAGAATAAATAATTTATTCGAATAAAAATTATACATACTTACATACATTTATTTATTTATTTATTTTGCTTAAATGTGTAATTAACCTATGCAATTCAAAAGTAGCAACGTTAAAACAAATGAACAACTACCCTAAATATTACATTTGTATATTCATTGCCTTTATATTTAGGAATACTTTCACTTAAATTTAGTTATACCAAAGTGGTCTGAAGTGTTACGTTAATGTGGCGCTACAAAATTGTATAATAATAAATATTATACTTAAAGTTTTAGATATTAAGTATTTGAGATTTATATATTTTTTAAAATTTGGGTTGAAAATAGTTGCTTTCAACCAAAACATGTCTTTTCCCATTATATAAGTGCACGAAATGGACCAAAATGGACCAAATTGTTCCAGATGGAACAAAGGGACTTAATAGACAGATTAGGACCAAATGGACTGAATAGAAACTAGGTGGACTGAATAGGACCAAAGTAGACCAAAGAGGACCATAGGGGATCGATTGGGACCAAAGTGCACGAAAAAGGACTGAATAAGAATGGACAGATTAAGACCAAAGTGGACAGAAAATACCAAATGGGACCAAATTAGACCAAAGTGGACTGAATAGAAGCAGAGTGAACTAAACAGGACCAAAGTGAACAAAATGAACCGAATGGGACCAATATGGACTGAATCAAACTAAAACGAAAAAAATGGACCACATAGAACTAAAGTGTATTGAACAGCCCGAATAGGACTGAAGTGGATGAAAATGGACAAAATAGACTGAATAGGACCAAATATAAAGAAAATGGGAAGAATGGACCGAATAGAACTATAGTGGACCAAATAGGAACAATGTGGACTGAAGTAGACAAAATAGAATCAATGTGGACCGAATGGACCGCATAATACCAAATTTGACTGGATAAGACTGAATGGACCAAATAGAACTTTAGTGGACAAAATGGACTAAATAAGACCAGATAGGACCAAATTGGGGGAGAGGGAGGGGGGATTTGGGGATTTGAACCTTGAATGTCTTTAGAAACACCCAGAAATGCCAACTAATAGAGTTACAAGGCACTTGTTCACATCAAGTTTAAAGATAGGCTAATTATTGTTTCACATTCTTGAATATTTTTTCATTAGATGACCACATTTTACACATGGTGTGAAAAACTATAGACATGATGTGAAAGAGTATGAACATTGTTGGATTTGAAATAATCAAAGCCTATAAAGATATTAATGCATCATGTTTTCTGTGTTTGGAATGAATCAATATTGTTATACAAAATGTATTTTTGCTAATACAAGCCCCTCTCAAATCTTTCATCCAAAACCATGACTGGTTGGATTGAATTGGCTGTAGTAAGATACCTCATGTTTCTTGTAAACCTATGGACAATCAATCATGCTGAACAGATCTGGAACAGGAAGATCCACACTAATAGGACTGATCAAATCTAGCACTTTGCTTTGCTTTGCCAATCAATTGGAAATTCTGGCTCAAAAATTCCACATTAATTTCTAAAGCAGGTCTGGTAAAGGCCAGTTCAAAGTACAAAGGGGAAAATCAAAAACAATATACCATAGGATATAGCTTCATTCTGGCAGTAAAGCTTGGGCATTGTTTCAACTGTAATATGTCCAACAGTTACAGTATGATCCACAATTTCTTGAGGGTTGGGTCTGACCATTCCCTCCTTTATATACACAAGCATAAATTCAAAATGAACACCATTCTAATGTCACTCAATTTTGGAGGACAACGATAAGCTAACATGACTTAATAAAAGCATGGGGAAACAATCTGGGGAGAAATGAATTTTTTGCTTTTATGATCAGTGCATATATCCCATAGCAGGGAATATGAACCACAGCCATGCAAAAGTACCTGTAAATTAAACACATTGATTAGATTCTTTCTAATTCAAGGTAAAAACAAGATGGATGAAAGTGGTGGAAACAATATACCATAAAGGAGCCCACGGCACATCTAACTCAAGGAAAGGATATGGCCACCTGGTAGAGACTCAAGTTAAGTTACAAGCTCTTGCACCAATATATCAGATTATATAGACTATATTTACTTATATAACAATGCCAAAAAGAAGGGCAAAGTGATAAAATATGCTTACCATGAAAAACCACAGGCGTGAATGACCCACTGGAAAATGACATAGATACAACTCCAGAGCACAAAATATGCCAGCCGGAACCAAGGAAATGGCTGAAAAACAACATGGAATGTGGCATTAGGAAATCTGTGAAGACATTTTATAATAGAGGTAATGTTCAATTGCTGTTGCAAAAGTAGTCCGGGTTGAGAAATCCTAGCCTTTTGGTCTCACATTTCCAAGATGTAAGCTGATTTTATCCTAGGTTACATATCTATATATGTTTACTTTTTCTCACAATTGAAAGATCATGTGATTGGTTTTGTGGTAACATAGAAAACATATATTAGGAATTCCCACAGGTCACTTAGATCAATAGGCTTCCCACTTGCTAGTTGTGATACTTACAAGGCTATTAAGCGAGGTATCCAGAAGAAGGAAAAAAGCATTCAGAGTATGCATGAAACCCATCAACTGCCAAACATAGAACAATAGGAAATCAGTGAGGATAATTTTAGTTGTTCACCCATCTACTTAGGGTGCTAGAGAGATTTAGAGGAAAAAAAAATGCACATTGAAAGATTTGAGAACATTTCTTCTATGAATGAGCAATAGAAAGTTTTCCAGAAGTGGACACTCACCAGGTTGAGGCCAACATGTGCGTCTGATAAAAATGGGACAATAACACACCAAAACACAATATCTGTCAAGATGACAGCACCTCCACAAGTCTGTGAAAAATAATTCATTAGCTCCATCCAGAATTTAAAGTAGTATACTTGAAGATGATCCACTAATTGAAAGGTGTCAAAGCTTAAGCCATTCTGCTTCAAGGCATAAATGCATGATGCACACGAGGTTTAGGCCATACTATGCCTTGTATATTACCGGATTGATTCATATAAACAAGAAGTAATCAACTATGTCATGTGAGAATGTAACTACTTAAATGGGGAGTCAAAATGTTTTCACTCTAGTAATGGCATATTTGCGGATTAAATCTTAATTAGTCTAATAACATTTTGATTAACTAACTTAAGAATAAGAATTCAAAATTCTATGGCAATATGGTCTATAGTTTCCTAATAGGTTAGAAAGTTGAGATATGGATAGACAAACCTGATATGCAGTTTGCATTAGATATCCCCAAAATCCTGCTCTTTTCCGAATCTCCTCTTCAGTATAGTGGCTTTGCAACTTGATGGTACCCTTGGTCTCTCTTTCCCTGTAAGTAATAGAGTTTGTGGTTCTATTCTCTTCCAAATCCCTTCTCAGAAATCCAGCTCTTGCTCCATTGTCAGAATGAGGTTTTTGTGTGGATATCCAACATCCATATGCAGATACAATGGTCCCAAGCTACACACAGAAATTTATTGTATGTGTAAAGCAAGAGCTGCTTTGGAAGGAGTATAGGTTTTATCAAAACAAAAAGGACAATAAATTTATATTGCTTCAGGTTGCATCTATTTCTTTTACTGAGGGAAAATTATAAGGTTATGGTGCTTGACATACCGCAAAGTAGACCATAACTAATGCAAAAGTCCACCTACAGAACAATTAAAGAAAATTATAGCAGATTAGGCAGCTTTCACTGTAAATGACATATAACTTACATATATTCTAATACCTCCAACATCCATAAGAGACAAAGACAAACATTAAGTTTTGATCAACTCTTTAATAATCTAATGAGTGTATAATCTTCAGCATTTTCTTCTTATAATTTGTCAGCAGCAAAACGGAGGGTAAAATTCAAAAAATGAGGATGCAATCTCAGTGTGTAAATTAGAAGGAAAAGTTTTAATGTAAGGAAACAATGCCATATAGATCTGAGCTAAGCAAAGGAAGAAAGCTCTAAAGTCTAAACAATCAGAGAAATATAGGGCTGCAGTTTCTTAAGAACCCCACTAATCATTACCTACAATGACTCTGTTTGTACTCTTTGGATAGTAGTTATGCTACTGTAGCTGTGGCAGTGATGATTAGAGTACAAATTAGCACTTACTATGAGAGCCAGAATCCAATGCCTTCTTCATTGTTTGAATTTGACATTTCTGGGACTTCAAAGTTATCCCATTGTTGGAAAGAAACTAATATTGAAACTATAGAATGAAATTAATAATGGAAGGACAGCGGGTTTGAGGTTTAATAGGGAGGGATGTAAAGAGGGAAGAGCATTGGAAATTTTAGGAGGGCTTGAAGTTGAATGATGAGTTCATATTAAAAAATAAAAATAAAAGAAGAAAAATTCAAACTCCAAAGTTCTAAAAATAGCCACTCTAATATGACTGTCCATAATTCCTTAGGAACTTGAAAGGCAAGCAAAGTGTTGAAGACGCATGTTTGCCTAAGGTCACATTCTATTCTAAATTGGTATGGCGTGGAAGTTGTACTACCCTTAATAGTCAACACACATGAAATTTAGTGATTGCTATTAAAATTTTCAATAAAAAATGGTCGTATTGAAAAAACTAGAGAACCCCAATATAAAGTCATCAAATTATTCACCAAATAAGAACATAAATAAATTATGCATACTTCCAAGTATCAGCAAAAGGGAGAACTTACTCAGTGTAGTAAATAAAGATGGATGCATCCCAATCCACTATATCCCATGCTAAGAACCCAGCCATGGCCACAAACGACACGAAACGAGTGAGTAAAAGCCATTTGGGGTGCACCCCTCGCCAACAACTGGTCCATAGCTGAGAGGTGCTCACATGACCCCTAGGCAGTGCACTCACAAGCACATCACTGTCTGGTCTAGACACTAGAAGGCTCTCATATATGGTGTTATCATCAGTTCTTGAGCCTTCTTTCCTCCATAGCACCCACAAGGCACCAATGAAGGCGATACCAACAATGCCAAAACAAACAAAATCATACCAATACACCTCTAGTGCCATTGTGACAAAAGTAGGCCCTTAAAAGTATCAAGTGCAATCTAGGCCTTCACATATGAAGACTGGGGGTTTCCAATATCTGATATGAAGGCTTGAGATTGGATTACTATGTTGTGTAATAACAGTGTGTAAGCAGCTCTATAGCTTGTTTAGTTGGAGATGCTTTAGTTGATAGTTTGACATGGGAATGGTAGTTTTGACTGGCAGGTTTAGAATGTTTGAATCACGCTTCATAAATTTGTTATCAAAAGAAAAAGACGGTGAACGTTGACGTTAAGGACTTTGGTCGGTGACAAAGTTTTATAAAGAAAAAAAGAGAGTAAATTCCACATGTGATTAATCTTGTTTAGACTATTGCAACAATTTATTCAATTCTCTTAAACTAGATTGGAATTGTGTGTTTGTTTGTTTTGAAAGACAATTTTTTCTTAATTATCCATAATCCCAATATAGGACATGCCTCAGTTTTAAGCATTCCACACTTTTTTCACCAGGCAGGCGGCACCTTGCCCGTTTGGCAATACTTTGTCACTTGTCAGTGAACAAGAAAAGGACAAGGATTCAAACACACACATGGTGTTTGTACTATGGATGTCATTGGGGGATGAATGTTTCTAACCAAACCCAAATTCAGACCCACACAAAATTCCTCAAAGGTAGGATATTAATTAAAGGGTTCGGTTAATGTGTGTCCTAAAGACTCACATTAAACTATTCATTTATAGTAAAATTTTCTTTAAAATTGAAAAAATATGGACAGTTTTCTCAATTCTTTTCCAAAAATTGAGAAATTTGTGCCCTGTTTACAAAATCCTTAATTAAACTGCCACCATACTATAAAGTTTAAAATATAACTTAGTCAATTTATTTTAGAGAAGAAAGGATGAAATCTACATGCGAGTAGATTGTACACAGTTTTATTTATTATATGCAGGTATATTAAATTTTTACAGTAAAACCCATAACAAATAAGAAATGAGAAAGTCTACACAGCAAAAAACCCAGAACAAGAAAAAAGGTGATGGTCCACTTGGGATGAACTCAACGGGTCTTGTTGGGCACAGGCAAGCATCGACCCGTAATCCTTCCACTGCCAGAGGCGGGAGGTAGTCGCTGCTCTGTGAAACCAGCCTCACGCAGTTCCCTCCACTCTAGAAACCATGAGACCCAGAGCTTTCGCCCAAGTCACATGGCCCAACCCTTGGCTTGGAATGGGCAGGCCAATTGGTAGCCACCTCGCACCCGACTGGTTGAGTTGTCCCACTGTCCCATCACTCTATTGCCCCTGCACAGGTTACAAGCTCACGCTACTGAGCTCGGCGATTCAAGAAATGACTTATGCCTATTATAAAGTATAGTTTTTTCTTGTACTTGAGCGGTGTGGGACTACGATTTGTTTTCATTTTGGGGTGCAAACTTCTCATTTAACCACCCTCCATTTAAGTGATTAGTTCTGAGAAGTTCTAGTCCTTGATAGGTGGAGATATACATCAATTCTTTGTTTGATATCACTTTAATTTAACAAAGTTTTGCATCATGTAGGTGGCTCAAATTGGATCACGCATACCATCCATTAGTTCAATGATAAAAATAAAAAATAAAAAAATCTGAGACATGGAAGAATTGGGAGTTGGGAGCATTATCCATTATTTTGTAATTCCTGACAATTTCGGATTAAAAGGAGAAGGAAATGATAGTAAGATTGCAATTACAATGACAAAGAGAAACACAATAGTTCAAAATTTGTAACAAAACAATGTCCAAACTAGGATTTTAATTTCAAATATTAAAAGAAGAGATACCCCATGTTTAGATATTTCCTTCCCAGGTACCTGAATGGCTTCTATTAGTTTTACAACAAATCAGTATGTTAGATGAATAAATTTCAATGGTACCTACCCTTCTTCACCTACTGTCAACTGCTAAGCTCTACAATTGCAGCATTCCAAGTTTAGTTCCAGTATGAACATCTTTAGAGGAACCAAAGAGGCTTGTTACTTTGTCAATCCATATATTATTATTATTATTGGTATAAAGTGCTTCTTCTTTTTTTGCAGAGAATATTGATGTGCTTTAAAACAGGGAAATCATCTACAATTTTATTGTACACACATGACTTTTGCATTAATGTAATAATATATATGCACTATAATTAAATAGTTTTTTTCTACTATCCAAAAGATTAGAATTCCAAAAAAAATTTCTGAATGAATACAAAAGATATCTATTATTGCAAGGTAGGACAGAATGGATCTGAAGCAGACCAAATAGACCAAATGAATCTGAAGTGGAACGAAATGGATCGAAGTGGACCAGAACTGAATGCACCTAAAGTGGACCGAAATGGACTGAAGAGGACCAAGTGGACTGAAATGCTAGATGTGGCTCACTAGAAGTGTAGCAACAAAAAATTCTATACTTCAGATTTTAGATATTAATAGATGAATTTGAAGATTCCATAAAATCCTTACCTTAGGAAGGGAAATGACCTCATTACAATAAAGGAGAAAAAGGCAGTTCCAACGATGGTAAAATCTCCACTCTAGGAGACATGTAAGAACATGGAAGACAGTATGAGTGCCCAACAATAAAAATAAAAAATCAGTTTTTGATTGTGCTTGTGATGAGGTTAACCAATAACATGATTAATTGCACTTTCAGAAAATTGAAGTCACTGGTCCAACCCATGGCAACATTTTGCAGCAGCAATAACGAAAATCATCATGCTTGCACAGTTGGACATAAATGCAGCCTTTTCACTTTTCAGACTCATGAATCCTTCACAGTGGTTCCTCCAGGGGAAGCAACTTGGTCTTTGAGCTGGCCAGGATACTTCCCCATCTTGATTACCATGGATTCTGCTGAATAGAACTTGAGTGGAGCTTGAGAGGGATTGCAAAAACACTCATGTCAGAAAAATATTGTATCTTTTTTCAATTCAGTAGACAATTTGTTGCTATATTCATATGTAGCCTGTCGTCAAAATCTGCATGCCACATAACCAAACTTTAAACTCTGGCTATGGTCATTCACCCATTCCACTGGAATAAGGACTACAAAAAATTATGGCATGACAACACTCGTACGAATGATGTTAGAGATATATCAAACCTTACTACATAAACTTTACAAATTAATATGTCACCAATTATCCAAAAAGAGAGAGAGTAATTTTAACATTTATTTATTATGTACCAATCATATTTATTGAGTAGATTGGATTTAGATTTTCTGGGTGATGTGGTTGGTGACTTCAAACAATGCAAAGAAGGTATGGACCTTATAAGACCAATGCTCGAACGATAATGAAGACATTGTTAAAGGGCAACACTATAGACTAAAACACCAAAAAAGGAGAAGAGAGAGATTCCTAAAATCTAGGTTCTAATGCCATCTTGAAACCAGAAATTACATGCTGAAATCATAATTATTATTAAATCACTCTATAGCCTACATCTACATGTATAGCCACAGATTGAAGGAGAACATAATATACCGCAACTAGTACCAACATAACAATCAACATAACAATTAAGAGTTTGAATTTGGTAAGGATAGGGTGTAAAACCCATGTTTTACACTATCAAATAAGAGATTGTCATATCAGTTTTTTACTTAAAACTCAATACATCCTACCACACATATAAACATCTCACAATAAATTTTAAATTGGATTTTCAAATGGGTATTAGAATTGATTAGGTGATTGTGTATATTTCTTTAATATGTAATATCATAATGTAACATGTTACGATTGGAGGAGTTAAACTTGAATTTTATATCACATTCTTATAGAATTTAATCTCAACAATTAACTAGCAAGAAAGAGCAGTATGACTGTTGTTTTGATAGCAAGCAATATAATTCTTCCAATATGAAAAAATAATACCCAAAATTGTACTTCCATCGAGATGTTGAGGTAATTTAGTAGTTCAATTTTTGGTATAAAGAGGCCCCAAGTCTTCGACAAATAAATATTTGGTTAGGGGGAAGAGAAAAATGAGTTTTGGCTTATTTATTTATTTATTAAATGTAATACACCATGATTCATAGCATGAAATATAGTTGGGAAACAAGAAATTTGGGTAAATGGTAATTGATTGGTTGGGGATAAAAAAGATGCTTAACACATAGGCAGACAAGATTGATGGATTTATGAAATGGGAAACAGAAATAAGATAACAAGGCAGGTTACAAGGAAAATGCACATGGAAAGTGCTGGTAACAAGGTTTGACTTGAAAAGAAAATCCAGTTCAATTTGATAATATTACATTAATTAAAGCCAATCACACATAAAACATTGGCTCCTTAGGAGATAGCTGAAAAACTGTGATTAACCACCGTGAATCCTCCATCCACAGCCAAGTTCTGGCCACTGACGTAAGCTGATTCATCAGAAGCAAGAAACAAAGCAGCCTCTGCAACATGCCGTGCCTTCAACACTATACCCTTCAAGTTGGCCAAGGCACAACTATGGCTTTCTACCTGACTTGGTCCCAAATTATAAGCTCTACAAGAAAGAGGTGTGGCTACTCCAAATGGGGAAATTGAATTTACTCTAATCCCATAAGCACCAAGCTCACCACAAGCCGACTTGACTAGGCCAACAAGAGCATGTTTCGATGCAGTATAAGCATGTGGACCAGTTCCTCCAAGTGAGGCTGCTACACTTGTGGTGCATATGATGGATCCGCGTATATTTCTAGCTACCATAGCACGTGCCGCATGCTTAATTGTTGCAGCCACTCCACGAACATTTGTAGCCATGGTATTGTCCAAACCATCGATGTCAAGGTCTAGGATGCCAGTTAAGGGGCCAATGATTCCAGCATTGCTAAACAAGACATCTAAGCTACCATATTTCTCCAAGGTATAATTCACAGTTTCCTCAACTTGCTTCTCATCTCTTACATCACAATGGTGATAACTTGCTCTCTCTGGACCTATTGATGCAACAACTTGATGACCCAGTTCATCTTGAACATCAGCAACGACAACAAAAGCCCCATTCTCGGTGAATAATCTCACTGCCTCCTCACCAATCCCACTAGCTGCACCAGTGATAAGGGCCACCTTTCCTTCCAACCTGAGGATCATTGAGTAAAAACCATGTTATTTAGAGGAAAATAATGAAATCCTAAGCAAGAAATTATTTAGAGGTGAATGCACTGGAAGATCTAAGGGGGTCATTGAAAGAAAAACTTGCCTTGGCTTAGACATTGGTGACCTTCTTGTTCACTTCTCAAACTTCCAAATGAGCCTCTTGGATCTACTGCTTATATTAACTTTGTCATATTATGCATTTATAAGACTTACAAGACTGCTGAGCTAAACAATGACGTGTGTAAAAAACACCCTGCATTACTTTATTCAATGAATTGCGAACTGTGTGAAGTTATCAATTGTGTATATATGCAACTATTTTAATCTCTTTGGTTGTGGTGAAAAGAGCAAAAAAAAGTTAAAGAAATAAGCTTAGTGATGCCCCATCAACCATTCATTCAAGCCAACTGTACATACATATTTTAAACTTAATCATTGTATAACTGGAGTAAACTGTTTACACCAATTCAGCCAGACAATTGCTTAATATATTTCTCTGACTTCAGTGTCTGCTTCTTAAAGAATAGCAATATTAATTATTTAGGCCTTATTACAACTGGATCTATTGTTTATTCATTTCAACTCTCCATGTTAGCATGACCACATTAGCCATGCCGTTACAACTGTTGATAGCCGTAGGGAGCAAGGAATTGTTTAGTTGACAGATAAATGCATGCATACAGTAGGAAATCTAATGGTACGGGGTACGACTTTTATTTACTTCTTATATAACAATCTGATTTCTGCATTTAGATATTCATAACAGAATAATCTTATGAAGAAAGACAATCTGTAAAAGAGTTGTTTAAAGTTCAAGCAGTCTACTACCCTTTCAACTTTAATTGTGTCATCGACAACTTGTATGGGATCCAATGCAAACCAAGTCTTCTAGACTCCGTCTATGGACACCTATTCTCATATCCAATTTCACAATTTGTTAATTTGTAAGATTGTGAGTGATTGACGAAAAATGATGGGTCCATATAATCAGTAGTGGGGAGAAAATGTCAACTATTCAAAGTTGCACAAGTCAATAAATTGTGAAATTGAGAGTGTGATTCATCGTGCACTGGAAATATTCTTCTGTCATAGTCATAGACCATGATACTACCAGGTATAGGCTGCGGTGCTCAAGTTAGTGACATTAGTGGCTCATTTTATTAGTTCTTATCAAAAAGTTATCAACATCAAGCTTAGGTTCCAATGTTTCGTGGGAAGATGTTTTGTGGGATATCTGACGTCCTTTTGTGGGTACTTTTATAAGGTTTCACTGTCAAAAATTCCATTTGTCGCATCCTTTTAAGTTTTAATTTTGGTGAACATGGCTGAAATTTTTGTTATCCATTCCTTCAGTTTTTCTTTCTTTCTTTGAGAAGAAATCCATTCTTTCAGTTGAATTGCCAAATTGTTGTAACTTCATTTTTATAATCATTTCAATCTAGAAAATTCATTTTAATTATCAGTTGGTACAAAATGAAAATTTTATAATATCATATCAATATTATATTAGCATATTTGCTTATGTACGTACAGTTTTCTAAAAGCCTAATTTTTTTTAGGTACACCTATAATTTTGCCAAGATGACCTGTGAGTCTGTGACTGACCCAAATCCCATATGATGTGAACTCTAACCCAATTTTGAGCCAACCCATTTGTTACCCAAGTCAAATCCACAAAAAGAGAAACCAGACATTTGGACTGGCAGGTCCAGCAACACAATGTTCATGTTTGACATTTGACACAATATCCTGCTATATTTTCTGTCCGTACTAGGCCCAAGAACTTCACAGATTACAGACTCGCCACTCGTAGCAAAAAATAATGTGGCCTCACTTTTTGTCTGGACTTAATTGGTCTGTCATATATATTTTTGTAACAGCTTCTGTATAATAGCATCAAACAGTGTTCCACTGCTTGTGGACTCGGTTCTTCTTCGATGGTCAAATTACAATCACAATCAGTCAGCCTTTTAGTGCTGTGCATACCTCTCCTGATTTTCTGCTAATAACAAACGATCATGTCTGCAATAGCAACATCCTATGTTGTTTTAAGCCCAAACTCTTTCAGTCTTGCTAACTTGACATCCACAACCACAACAAGAACCAGAAGTGTTATTCTATATAGCTCCAAACTTGTATCCACTTCGAGAGGCTGCCATTCTTTGAGGCCACCATCTTTTTCCTCTGAGCTTTTCCTCAGAATCCCATATGGGTCCTCCAAGAGAACCTCAATTTCCACTGCCTCCAAGCCCTTTTCCCCTGTCACCATGGAATGGCAGGATTGCATGTAAAACTCTCTCTGTCTGTCTCTTACTGATTAGTTTTCTTTCTGCCTTCATTTTGTTTGTTTCTTAGATTATTTTGCTGTTACCCAGATTCATAAATTTTAATCAGGAGGAAGATATTGGGCTATGTAACTGTAAAGTTTGAATCTTTCTAAGTGCTCCATAGGATTTTGATCACCAATTATTTGATGCATTAATTTGATACTTACGTATTACATTTAGTGAAGTGGTTTTGTACCCAGTATGCATTTCAATTTAAAAATGGCTTCATTTTCTTTAAATATCGTGTATTATTTCAGCTAGAGCTGCACGGCTTTGCACAATGGCTGATCTCATAAGTTTGGTTCTAAGATGTTTCTAACGTGTTGATTCTATTTATGATGCAATGTGTGATATGACGCAAACCTTTTTGGTCAGTTCTCAGCATGTCTGGGATGTCATTTTGAACCAAATACCAGCTTATTAGTCGCTAATATTAACTAGAAAACCTGACCAAATGCAGGGTTAAGATGGAACTTGATGTGCCTACTTCAGTTGCCTATAACTGTTACTCTGATCGCGAAGCCATTCCCCGTTGGATGCCCTTTATTTCATCTGTAAAGGTGCCTCTAGATCACACAAAATAGCTCTTTAGATCAGCTTTCATTCTAATGATTGAATTCATAAATATTGCCCTAATGAAATTGTTTTCCTTATTTGAACAAATACAAAGTTTCCTTTGTAAAGTTTATAGCAGATTTCTAGCTTCTTATATAACTGATTGCTAATACTAGTGGGCACTTAATTCAGTTTTAAAGCTCAGCTTAGTCTGGCAAACTCTCAACCAAATTTTAAGACTGAAAATTTTGAGAAGGTAGAAATGGTTCTTTACATGGCATCCAAAACTGCAGCAGGGCATTTTATGGTATGAGTAAAGTTTATCATTGAGATTTAAGCCCTTCCATTTCATTGCCTAAGGAGTGTATTTGTGTAATGATGTTATTGAGTCTTTTGAGTCCCACATTGCTGGTCAGCTTCAGAAATGTGCATCTAAGTGAAGTTAAAAATTTCTTTCTGCTTACAGATATTGGAAGACCAGCCTGCCCTATCACAATGGTCACTGAAGTATAAAGCATTTGGTCGTAATATTGAATTCTCCTGGCTTGCTCGAAATATGCAGGTAAGACGTTATGCATAACATATTCAATTAATTCTTTTTTTCCCTATTATCTTTCATTCTAATACATGATTGTCTTCTTCCTATGTTTGCCTTTAAATGATGTTATGATTAATTTTTGCAGCCTATCCCAAATCAAAAAATCCACTGGAGATCTCTGGATGGTCTTCCAAACAGGTAACTAGAAAGAGCAATACAGTATCAGAATAGTGTGCTTTGGTTACTTTTCTGTTTATTATTAGTGGTGCATGTCTGAGGCCTTTATTAGGCGAAGCACATTATGGCATGAGAGAGAGAGAGAGAGAGACCTAGTTCATGAAGTGATCAACTGAATTTGGAAAGTAAGCAAGAAACATTAGTATGTTAATGGTAGTGAAGCTCCTCAGTGATGCCTTGCCATATTGACATTTTCTGGGCTAGTTGCCCCGTAGTGCTTAGTATTGCCAAAATGACCATGTTTTAGTTTCATTTCCCTAATGTTTTTACATGAAATTTTCAATGGATTTATTTAATTTATTTTTTGAGTTAAAACTCTATGCTTTGCTAGAGTTATATCACCTTTTTAGTGCATCTGTGTGTGCATGTTCATTTGGTTCATTGGTATATCAGTTGTCCAAAAAGGATATATGTTGCACCAAGTGCCAGACTGCCTTAATTTGTTGGGCTTTGCTTGGGTGAAAAGTAGTGCTTTACTTATGCTGTGAAGCTCAATAAAACAAAAGAGTTGAAAATTGAAACTTCTTAAAACCATCACAAAAGGCTCTTTCAGCCATTTAAACTATTTAATTTTGACATTTCTTGTGAACATGCACTGGAGATTAGAACGTACCACTGCCAGTATGTTTCATAACTTTATTCACTACTGCTGTTCTTGTCTGTGTCCAACTCACTTCCATTCATGAAAAAGTAAATCCAATGCTGAAGTTGCTTGATGTTTTCATATATCATATGCCTTTGTATATATGTTGTTATTTCATATAAGTTAATATCAGAACCTTGATAGATTGAATTTTACCATGGCAGAGGTGCTGTCCGATTTTACCCAAAAGGTCCTGCGTCGTGTGTAGTAGAAGTGAGGCTTCTTTTTCTACAACTTTTAATTTTAATTTTTCCAGTAATTGTTTTTATAGTGTTGGGAATGTCCATTGTGCCCCTCTTCTCTTCAATTTTAATGTCCCATAGCTCATTCAACTCTTAGGATAGACAGACCATCAAATTGATGCCACAATAAGGAGACAATATATTCAAATTGATAGTTGAAATAAAATGGCTATTGCTTCTTGGCAATTGATTTGATGGCGTAGAGGAAAACCCATATGCTGGACATGGAATAAGAGTACTTATTGAATAATTACTTCCCCTTTCAATAGCTGAAGCTCACTTATCAATTATTTGTATTTGTTCTTTTCAGCTGACAGTGTCATATGAAGTTCCTCAAATTTTAGCTCCAGTGGCATCAGTAAGTTTTCTGACTCTGATTTTAGATGTTGTTGCACTACTTCAAGCAGGAGAAACTCAAAGTACTTACTCTGAAAAAACATAAATATGTGTTAGAAGTTTATATGTTGTTTTGATTGGTAAATGATTGGGATATATCATATAAGTAAGAAAACGTTTGGAAGCATATCCCTCATAGTTCCTCTTAAAAACAAATTTCTTTTGTCTCCATCTTTAATGAAACGTGAAGACTTTTAAGTATAAGACTTTTTTCTTTCTTTTTCTTTTAAAGTAGCCTGAAGTGATCCATGACTTTTCTGATGCTATATATGTTTAGGCACTGAAACCTTTTCTTGAAGGTTTACTTGGACGAGGTTTGGAACGATTTGCGTCGTTTGCAAAAACCTACCAAGCAGAATCAACCAGCTGATGGCGTAAGTGGAAATTATATCCCATGTTCAATAATTATCACTGATTCTTTTAATGTGGATACCAAATCCAATTGTAATCCGTACTTTGTAGAGAAATAAAGCACAAAAATTAATTTTGATAATTTAAGAAATCTATATTATTCTGTTTCTCTGTAACATAGTAGGGTTAATTCAGTTCAATTATGGTCATATGCCTAGTTTTTCCATATGTTGTTACTACCATACAAAACTGTATAATATTCAAGCTGTGGAGCAGTATATAGTATTTCTAACAAGTTTAAAAAACATATTTAAAACAAAAAAAAAAACAAAAAACACCTCTACCTTTTGTTTTACAACTTCCTCTTACATATTGTGCGTGTTCTAATACATTGTAGTGGGATGCAAAAATCAAATAATATGGTTCAAACCATTTTTTCTATATGATAGTCTGCAGAGGGATGGTTTATTCCCATAGAAAAAGGTTTATTTGCTTCATGTTGATGAGTTGATCAAAGAGAGTTCCAAGGACAAGGCTACGTAGTTTCAGTGGTCTACCTTGCCTTTCCACTTTCTGTTATTGTTTGCCAAAATGGATCAGTCAAATGAACTAAGGTTTTCTCTCTAAGCCCAATCCTTAGTTCTCTGTACCAATACTAGGTTCATGTTATCCATAGGAGGCAGCTTGTTGTTAAGGCTTAGGAACCATCTCTACTGAGCTAGCATCAGTAAACCTCGCAGATAGCAAGGTCTATATCAACGTGCTTATGAAAAATGCCACTGATACCAAGCTGAAAGATGCACTTAATTGTCGTCGTTGGTACAACTATGGATCTGAAAGGGGCTAATGAAGGCATGAACTTGAAAGAGTATGCTGAGAGCTTTCACATCAAGAGTCTTAAAAACATAGCACCTTGCTACAGTGAGCTGCTAGAGATGGCAGCTCATTGTTGTTGGGTGTCAAAAATTATAGCATTTGACATGTTTAATGTAGTGTGTTTTTTCTGCGTTAGGCCGTTAGTTGTTATTAATATCATTTTTAGCATTATAGCATCCTTGATGTGAATGCTCTGAGGATTCTTTAATGACAAGAATGGTGTCTATGAAACAGTGAGTTGTAAGAACTCATTCCAGGTATCACCACCTGTTATTTTCCCAATGACAGAGAGATCAGTTTGCTGATGATCTTGTGGACATCATACTCGTTGCTGCCAGGATGTGCTTATGTTTGAAAGGCCCAAACTCGTTTGTTTATTCTAAAATTGAATATCAAAAATACTATTTTTTTATAAAAAAAATGCTAAATTAATAATATTTTAAAATAAAAAGAGATGTACAGTAAATTAGATTATGAAAATATCCTTCTTTTTTTTTTGGTGGAAAAAAAGGGTTTAATGCTAGTAATTTAAATACAATTAGGTTGTGTTCGAACCCATTTCTTTCTTTCTTGTGTGTGTATTTGTTTCTCAAAAAAAAAAAAAAAAAAAACTACAATCAAGTTGAATTTTGCCTTAAATATAAAAAACAAACCCTTCCCAAATCCTATACCCACCCAAGGATTTAAAAATGTGAACCCAAACCATTTAAATAAATAAGAAATCCTGACTATTAGTCAGAAAACCAACCAAACCCAAGCCGTTGCCATCCTATTGGAGGACTGTTTTGTTAATACTAAAAAAGGAGCAAAGGATTATACGCTATCTTTAGATATTAGTGTAAAGATAATATGCATGTTTAGATGTGGGGAGTATTTTGTGTTTTGTTGGTGCAATATTATGCAAAATGCATATAACAAGCCAGATGCAGTAGTCAATGAATATGCTCTTATTTCTTTGCTTCAAAAGCTTATGGCTGTATAAGCTAATGCTGATTGCGGATGACACTTTTATGTTTTGGTCAAAAAGTGAAGTCCAATTTATTCAAAATGTATTACGAGTATACTCTAATTCTTTTTGCTACGATACTTATTTTATTTAATTTAAAATTTTTATATATAATTGTAAGAGGGGTAAAATCTGAGTATGGAATATAGCCCTTGGGCCAAGTTTGGGGAAGGAGAAGGGCCCACCCATGCATTAGTCCTTACCCAACACGTGGATGAGAATCCAGGGAGGAACCATGAAGAGGCCGGCCTTCCAAGGAGCCCGAAGAGCTAGCATTCCTCGAGAATTGTTGGGAAGACCACTTGCACTAGATAACAGAATACCAAAGAAGATGGTAGAAATGTGCAAGCAAATAAGAAGGGAAGTATTCAAACAAAGTAACCATCACCTCCGTATTCAATGCAATGCATCAACTCAGCTGGTCGCATTAATGGAGGAATGACCTCTGAACAATGCCTTAATAGCTTGCAGCACACTTTACTACTTCTAGTAAAACCTTGATAGGACAAGCATCTAAAGGAAAGTCAGTGACTGTACAAGTGGAGGGCTTAGATGCAATTCAACTAACTATAAAGGGAGAGAAAAAACTAAAAGGAAATACTGACATTGTGTAGTACTATCCTGTGATTAAGACTTGAACAATCTATGAACAACTACTCTTTGGTTAGGCTCAAGGAAGTGTTAATTCTAAAAATTTGTTTTTCCTTAAATTGTCTAACTTTTAGGCATCCATCTAAAGCTTAAATCATACTAGTAAATTAAAGTTGACCTCGAAAGCCCATCTTTTAACAAATTAATTGTATTGAGCCGTATAACCTAAAGCCACTATTCTCAGTGGGCTTAGCCTATTGGACCCACTAATAATAGTACTTCAACAAAGTTAAATAAGTTATTCCCAAAATGATATTAAGGACTCATTTGTTTTAAGTGTACTTTTATTCGACTTATTTTTTAAATCCAATGCTTCAATGAAAATAAGTTTTTCCAAATGAATATTGTCTAATTTATACATAATTTACTTTGAAAAGTTGGAAGAGTATAGATAAATTTGTTACACTCTCCAACTGAGTTTAGAATTTAGATAATTGGCCCAAATTTGTTCTGATTGAATTCATGGATATATGAAGACAACTTTTTTAAGGTTGGATGGTATATCTTAGTCAACTAGTTCCATGCTAATTCATATATGATCATGTATATATGTTTATGTTTCCTTTATCCTGCTGATTAAGCTATATAAAACCATCAAGTTTATAAATCCTTAGTGTACGGGACGTTATTCTTCTATAAGCTCAATACCCACGAAACCCATCACAATAATGCCACATGTACAAGTCCTAAAGTATCATGCGCGAACACATACTCTATCAGGTCCACGAACATGGTCTAGTTGGTCCTCGGCACCCAACCAAAATCCGGGAACCGCTACGAAGCCAGTTATGACATGAACCACGAAGGTGAGATCCTACTTGGTCGGGGAGGGCAATTTCCCGAGGAGATGAGTCCTAGGGAGCTCTACAAAGCCTAGGGAGTGCCGCTACCAGGCAGCCCATCTAGCGGTAGAATTAGCTCCAATGCCACTCTCACCACTTCCCATTCCCAACTAAACACCCACTTAAGGGTAATAGCATTGGACTTCTCTTCTCACTCACCAAGAAAATAATCATAACTCTTCCACTAACCCTGGGCTATAAATAAGAGAGGATAATTTGAGATAGGGGGTTGGCTTTTGGGAGGAAAAACAATGGGGAAAATTTGAGAGAGTATTCAAAGAAACAAAGACACAGAGAGAAAGAGAAAAAGGGATTCTAAGAGGTCCAAGAAAGAGAGAAGCAGGCAAGGGAATTTGAGTGACCGAACATGGAAACCCCATAGTAGGAAACCCAAAAACCCACAATACAAATAGATTGTGAGCCCAAATAGAGTTTAAGCCCAATAACTACATTTTGGGCACACATATAGAGAACGTCTTCATATATACTAGCTAAATTTCCACATGATATGCGATGCAACTTATAATTAGTTTTTTTTTTTCAATATTTTTCAATTAGTTTTGATAAGAATTTTGTAACTTAACTGGTTGACACCTTATAGTGTTTTTGACCTTGATATCCAGGGTTCAAATCTCCACCCCAACCATCTATGTATAAAAAAAATATTCTAATAAATTTCCTTGTAAGAAATTGTAATATTTAGTTATTTTATAGACAAAAATAAAAAGGCGCTGAGAGTAGAGTGTAGTGATTTGATCATATGATATATGTGTGTGTGTGTGTGTTTACAAATTTAAAATTCATGATATAGTAGTTAATATAAATAGGCGTGTTTCATGCCTAGCTACTAAAAAAAATTCAAATATCTTTCAATTATTTTTTTTTTACATTCTTGATTATGTATTACTATTTTTTCCCTTTTTGTTGGACATTGTTTTAATTGTTACAAAAACAACTAAATTTGAGTAAGAATGTCATATTTCAAATCAATTTTTTCACACATAACAAAAAAATAAATAATTGTTTCTCGTTTAAATCTTAGAAAAATGATATTAAAATTTCTTTATGTTTAAAATAATTAATATAAAAAATAAACATATTTAATATTTCTAATTATATATAATAAATACTGCAATGTTAGTTTACCCCACACACATATATGAATTCACAAATATATAATTTTTTTATGGCTTTTATGTCAATTGTTATTAAAACAACTAAACATGAAAAAGAATATCATATTCTAAATTTATTATTATTATTGTAAGTGCACAATTTGTACCCGGACCAAAAAACAAGTGATAGGCTCAGGCCCAAAGAGCATTATACAATGAAATTTGTAGAATATAGGTTTGCAACCTAAGTTTGGGATGTTGGAAGTTGATGAATAGGCTAGAATGCCGCAATCTATGTAAGTGATAGATGAATATGACAAGAAACCCTCCTCAAATGTAAGCCGAGGACAATTTGTATAGTTTTTCTTTCTTTTTTAGCAAAAGATTACAATTTTCTGTTTCCAAAGAAGAAGCCCCCCTCATTTCTTTCCTCTCTCGTCTTCTTATATTCTCCTTCTCCTTCCCTATTTCATCCACGTGTAACACACGTCTTTTTCCAGATACTTGTCTCATCCACCACCTTCTTAAAGTTTTCAAATAATAGCTGGAAGGTTAAATTCTACTGTTCAGAGGTCATTTCTCCATTAATGCGGCCAGGGAGGTAGATGCAGGGCCTTCAATGTGGTGGTGGAAGCTTTTTCATTAGATATTTCTTACACGTTCCTGCTTCTAAAAAGTGCTTGGATCACACATTTACCCCACAAATCTTCCAGAATTCTGCCTCTTTACCGTTTAGCAAGTCCCAAGACCTTTGCTGGGCTTGTCCGAGGAGATATTCCTCCTCGGACACCTTCTCGGACCATTTATAGTATGGACTGACCTGTAGGCCTAAAGACCCTAATTGAACAGATTTGTACCAACTAATCAGGCCCAAAGCTCAAACGTATATTCAAGCACTTTTACCCCCCCCCCCCACAATTATTATAACTAAAATTTATTTATTATATAGAGTTTATAAAAATAATCATATAAATTCATTTAATAAAAATAATTAATGCACAGATAATTAATATATACATTTACTCTATCATCAAATTCAATAAACTAATAATATTTTAAGTGTAATGCTATAGTTATAAATTATTTTACAATATTGATGTGACCAACCTTTTATTGAGTTTCGTCTAAATTCACCATTAACATCACTTTTTCATTTACCAATAATCACTAGTTAACATCAGCAACTTGTAAAATTTCTTGTAAAATAATTTGTATCTCTGACATTATTTATATTTTGATATGGATGCAAACTTTAATATGGACTAAGCTTCTTATAATACGGTGCTTTTGATATCCGAGCATGATTTTCATTGACCCCTAAAGCGAGCAGGTTGATCTCAATGACATAAACATTGCGCCGTGGATATAGACACTGCAAAACATCATGTGTACTTGCTACATCGAAGAAGGGCAGTCATTTGGTTTAAATTGGCAACGAAGAAATAAATATATTTTATTGAGAATATACACAGGGTAAACACTATGAATCAGATGTGGACCAAATCAAAGTGTGGTCACTCTGGACTGTTTACAAAAAGAATCCACAATGACTTTTGAACACAATAATAATGTATCAGTATACAACATCTCTACACCACCACCATCCACCTCCCTGGGTTATATATGTGCATCAGCCTGGATCAACACCACAAATAGCTGAATAATCAGCACCTACAAAACTGCTAGCTGCTTTTTCTCCCATCTAGCTGAAGCAGCCACAAAACAGTAATTATTCTCTGCTGACAAGATTTGATTCATCGTATCAGAAGCAAGGGAGAGAGATTTTATTTCAAAAAATGTATATACATTCAACTGCTGGCAGAATAAACGAATATACATTCAACCGCTGGCAGAATCAATGTATATGTTCAACTGTTGGCACTGCCATCCAGCGAGCTCCTCAAGCTACAAAGGGCCTCTGCAGAGAGGCTACAGCACCTCATCTTCCGTTGCTGGGGAGGAGATTGCTCCCGGCAGTGATCTAGAGAAGATAAGCATACAATAATCACAGTAAGGTTGTCAAAGGTGTTGAGACACAAGGCTTCCATGACAAGGTCCCTTGCACACTGCTCTGGGTCATCATGCCGCTGCAGCCCACGACGAACAAGACTAACTGCTTGCTGACTTGACATTTTATCCCAAATTCCATCACACCCTATGATGAGGAACTCATCATCCTCAGACAGAACCACCTGCCGGAACTCTGGCTCTGCAATGAGAGGCGAAGGAGAACCACGAGGGAACTTCATATCCCAGTCCCCCAAGGCTCGACTAACTGATAAAACACCATTTAGATACCCATAATCATCAATGTATCCACCTAATTCTTCAACACGCCTCTTTTCTGATGGATAAATAGGTCTGTGGTCTTGAGACATATCAATTGCCTCTCCTTTCCGGCAGAGAACTGCTCTGCAGTCACCAATATTGGCAACCATGAGAAGGCTGGAAGAGAAGAAACTAGTCAGCAAGAGACTACGTAATGCTGAAACAAACAATATGATTAGACTAGAGCACATATAGAGCAATTGGCAATTTCTTCTTGAGCTACCAGACCTTTGTTAGTTAGAGAAAGGCATAAAAATTTATAAAAGTCTACATTTGCCCATCTGGCCCATATAGTAGAGCCTGTGTTAAGGAAATCGGGAATTGTGCAACTTTTTGATGGTTCAAGTAACAAAAACAAAAGATGTGCAATGAACAACACCAATATTCCAAACTCTTAACATATTTTAACCAAATTTCTATAATTGTCCAAAAAAAAAAAAGCCACTAATCATACATAAGAAACTAGTTTCAGAGCAATTACACTGGACAGAGCAAACTGCTACAAAGGAACCAAAATCATATAATTGAAACAACACTTTGACAAGGAGAAACAGGGTGTTTTGACAAAATGGGGAGAATTTTTTTTTCTAAAGCATGCATTTACCTTCCAAATATCATAGCAGTGAGAGCCGTCGTCCCTGAAGAACTGCTCACACTGCGGTCATCTGCTAAGGCTTGATCAGCCAGAAGAAATGCTTTCCGGACTGAGTTCTCAACCTCTTCTAAGAAAATATCATTGACTTCGGATGCTTGGGGGAAGTTGACATCTTCAAAAAGGAGTCTGATAACATTTTTTCTGATATAGGCTGCAGCTTCAGATCCTCCATGACCATCAAATACCTGTATAATATATATATCCTCAGTCAGCTATAAAGCAACACAACTATCAAATTTAAGGTCATAGCAACCTAGGCACAAGCTCATTACCCCATAAAAAGCACTTGGTTTGGGAAACTTTAAAAGTGATCCAAAATGTGAAGATAGATCATCTATCCGTATATGTTCATCTTCCATGTATCTTCGAGGACCAATATCAGCAAAGCTGCCAGAACGAATGTAGGGCAGAAATTGCAGGATGACAGATTCAAGAACTGCATCTGAAATTTTGTCTGCAGGTTTAATATCCTATAAATAGAAAGTAATTGTATGTCAAAATTTCCCCTTGAAATATTAAGTGATTGAAGATACTAACTAATTTATTACTAACACTCATACTAATGCTACTAGTTATAAATTTTGTTCAGCCAGTGAGCACACAAAAACTTCCAATTGTTGAAGTATTGGTTATATAGCTTCAGTGTGTTCACAAATGGTAGAATACTCATCAGTATAGCTAACCTTAATGTCCAACAACCATCAAAACACAAAAGATAATGGAACCACATACCTCAAATTCCTTGTGCCTTATTAAAATTCCTTATGCCAAACTTGGTAAAAATCCTTATATTATGTTTTATGTGTAAGAACTAAAGTTACATCAACTGGTTTATTTGAGGTGAAAATGCATATAAGGTCAGTTTTTCAAGTTATTAGACATAATTTATGCTGGTTACTTCCTTAAGACCAAGGCTGTGTTTGGTTCGATGTAAAATGTTTTCCAAGTGTAAAATATTTTCAGGTGAAAATATTTTTCGAAAAAGAAAATATTTTCAGGAGTTTGGTGGTATTTTAAAAAATACTTTGAAAAATATTTTTTAGTGTTTGGTTATGTTCTTGAAAATACCATAGAAAATACATTTTCTACTTGTTGCTCACATTTTCTCAACATTCAAACACATCTACATCATCATTTCTCAGCAGAGTTACATAAAAGAAACAAAACTCAACAAAAAAAAAATCATCAAATCCGGTCAAGTTGAGAGAAGAAGGAAGAGAGAGAGGCGAGATCCCGCGATTTTTAGGCGACAGCGAGATCATGCGATCTCAGGCGAAGGCACAGCCCCGCGATCTCAGGTGGAGGCAAGATCGCGCTATTGGGGGCGACTGGGTTCGATTAGAGGCTAGATCGCATGGCGGAGGCGATCTTTTGCTTCATCAGGTTGGGGCGCAATCTCTCTACTCTCTTCTCTCTCTCTCTCTCTCTCTTTTTGCGTGTCTGAGTCTGGAAATGGTTTGAAGTGAAAATAACAACGGAAACAAATTTACGGCTTCAGAGGCTTAATTTTACTGTCAACGGAAATGACTTTCCGTTTGACTTAGTTTTCCAGCCAAACCAAACACCCCTGGTGGTGGAAAATATTTTCCGATTTTTGTTTACACCCAAAACAAACGCTGCCTAAGAATAAAATTTTCTTTACTTATAAAAAAAAAATTATGTTGGTTACCATTTATTTCATAATTATAAGAGTAAGCATGTTTGTAATTTAACAAAAATATTATGTCATGTGAACTCCTTAGATTTAGACTTCCATCCAAGCCAACAGCAAAATCAAAAGATTCTTACAAATTTATAGATTCAAACTTCTTTACATCTAGAAAAAGAATTCAACTTTTGTGTACACCTATTTTGGGTAGAAGATGTTGGGAAACAACAAGAACAACAACATCAACCATGTCTTATACCCAAAACTTTGGGTCCGCTAGATCCTCAATAGACTAGTCATGCTCTACTGTCTAGATGTATTCAGGGGCCGCCCTGACAGAAGATGTTAGGAAAGTTCTAAAAAATATTATTTCCTCTAATCCTTGAGAATATTCCCATAATCTCTAGTGACAATATTTTAGCTGACGATCCAAGAAAGTTAAAAAAAGAAGAAGAAGAGACTTTCATCTATTTTCAGCTTCAACCTCATTCAAACAACATAGAGTAACTCCAACAAAACCAAACTAAGAATTCAAATAAACTACCCAAAATGATATAATACTGGGGCAGCTCACATCACATTAATCCACATCAATGTATCTATCAGCTATCTAAAACATAAACTAAATACAGTTTTAACACCCAATTACAATTCTCAAGCAGAAAGATGTGGTATCCTTATCATCAGTAATCAATCCAAAAATCTCTACATATTTCACATAATCATCAAACATATTCAGCTAAAGTCAACATCTAAGCACTAAATACAACACAAAAACAAGGCCTAAATAAAGAAAACTAAAATTTCAACTTCATATCCAAAATTCCAACATACCCACTAGCCAATTTCCAATTCTAAGTCCAAAGAAACCAAAAACAAAACCAATCAAGAAGAGAAAAAAAAGCTCACCGCTTGAGAACTTGATATGTACTGAACATCCAACACAGGCACGCTCTGTGGGCACACAACCTCAGCTTCAACTACCATTTTTCCCATATCATTACCAGACACAAACTCCAAAAGCCAATTAGCTCCAAACTACAATTAAAAAAAACAAGAAGATATCTTCGGAATTTTTCTCAGAACTTTCTTAAGAATTTTCTCGCACTTTCTCTGTTGGGTTCTATTGCTTTCTTGAATTGTTTTGATCAAAAATCTTCAGAGCGGAGCGGTTGAACTAGTACTTATAGCTAGTCTTGTAAAGGAACCGGTTGACCGGTGGCTACCGGTAAAAATGTTTAGATTGGTGACACGTGTCTGATTTTAAACCATGGGATAATTAGGACTTTTAGCTCACAAGCGATGAGATTTTTGGCTTGACCGACACGTATAAAGTTTCCAGGTGGACGCGTGGGCGTTGAGGTTTTTTTTATTATTATTATTTTGAAATGACTTAAATGCCCTGATAGTGCCTTCCGTGAATGAGCTGTCGAGTTGACTTTTCTAAGCGTGGGGAGGAGGAGTTTAGAGATTAGAGAGATGGTTAAGGGTAATTTGGGAAACAAGAAGTTGTTGCCGACCCAGGAATTCCATTTCTTTTTTTTGTGTTCACACTGGCTGAATGGTGACATAAGTTGTTTACGTAGCTGATGGTGTCAGAAAACGTTTTTTTTTTTTTTTTTTAATGATAGTTTTATCTTATTATGTTTACTATCCATTACCATACTAAAACATTAATTAATTTTTAATTAGATGTTAATTCAAATCACGACAAAAAATTTGTAGTGTAAATAAAAATTAAACTTAAATAACTTATTTAACTATAAAAAACTATATCAGAGTTATAACTCACAGCATCCCAAATGACACGCTTATTGGCAAATAACATGCTTGTTGGAAGGGTTGAACGCGGATAAATCAGAAGCAGTTGTTGCTGCATCAGGGCCGTCCAAGACGCCAACTCAACTTATGGGCCTATTATATGGAGTGTTGGACGGTCCAGATACAATTGACCAATTCTGGGTTTTAGTTTTAAGAACTACAGTCATTATCATGACTTGGTTGAAGCTTTTTTGACAACCCTAGTAAATAGGTTTCCCCAACTTTTTTTTTTTTTTGGTTGGGTTAGGCGGATAAGAGGAAAAGTTGAAAACCGAGGTTTCTAGAACGTTTCATTCTAAAATGGAAGCGTTTTCGAACATTTTGTGATAATACAATGGATATTGGAAATAGATTACATTCATTTTTTTTTTTACAATTAACATTACTTTAAATAGTGACTATAATTTTAGTTTCAAAAAAAAAAAAATTTGTGACTATAATTTTGGAATCGCTACTTTTCCATTTACTTTTACTATTTTTTTTTCCTCTCATTTAAGGTGCAGAAGTTAATCCTATAATAGTGAGGTCTTATTAGATCAAAAAATTACGAAAAATTATTGAATACTCTCAGATATTATAAATACGTACATCCCTCCTCTCACATGAATTTTGGGTTTCGCCATAAATTTAGGCCTCGTTTGGAAGGAGAGAATGAAATAGAATAAAATAAAAAGGAATAAAAAAAATAATTTTAGAATATTCTTCCCTTCTCTTGTTTGAGAGTTTTAATAAGAAGAATGAAAAGTTCATTCCCTTATTTGTGAGTTTAAGTGGGAGGGAATAAAATTGGTAGGAGGGAATACGCATTCCTTTTTATTCCCTTGAAACCTCAAATTTTCATTCCTCCCGAAATTGGGAGGAATGGGAGGGAATAAAATTAGATTTAATAAATTTTTTACTAAAACTTTCAAAATACCCCTATATATTCAACTCTTTATTTTAAAATTTGGGTCTAATAGTAATATTGTCATAAAATAATTCCATTCCATTCTCTTCATATTACTCTCAAACAAGATTATTTACATTTCATTTATTTTCATTCTTTTCCATTCCTTTATTTTAAAATATCCAATCAAGGTTACTTAATTCCATTCCATTGTATTTTTTTTCATTCATTTCCCTTAAATGCATTCTTTTTAATTCCATTCCTTTCCACTCCCTTATGATTATTCTATTCCATTCCATTCCCGTATAAACTCCCAAATGGAACCTTAATTAGTGGGATCCATAGTTATGTGAGAAGGGAGAGTATGCATTTATGGTACTCTAAGGGTACCCAATAATTATCCAAAAATAATTAACTTATATATTATTTTGTATATACACCACTGTCAGTTTCTTTAAAACTTTCTCTTTTCTCCTGTATATGTGTTAAAATATTTAAGTACTCTAAAAAAAACACATTAAAATGATTAAATTGGAATAGGCTAACTCAAATATAAATTCAATTAAATTACTTGACATTAGAGTATCAATATCATCGGTTTTTGTAGTACTCCAAGAGCTATTTTTAGCCAATATTTTAGTGATATTTTGGTTGCTATGTATAATCGTCCTTTCTTATTAGTGCAATCTTTTTCTTTTGTGTGTTTGTGTCTTGAGAAGTTTCATTAATCCACACCTCCATGGTCACAATGTAAAGAACAAAGAATTTGCATTGGGGCATAAGGAATCAGAAACAGAGAAGGCAAACTTAGCCCAATGCTAGGTTATTAGTGTATTTATATTTAAAAATTTACGTATAAAGTAGGTAAAATAAAACATGTAGAATTTGCTAAGACAATTGACACTAATTAACACCTTGACCTTCATTTCATATGCCTATACATGACTGCCAATAATATAAATCATGGGAAATTATCGTCTTTGTAATCTGGTTGGCTCTTCATTGATCATGGTCCTAAGTCCTAACACTGCTTATCCTAATCAGGTATCCAAATTATATGCATTTATATATGGAGTACACTTGGCTTTGTGTTTAGCCAACCATGGGCCATGGATTTAACATTACTGATTATCCTAATTATGTATCCAAATAATATGCATTTATATATGGAATACACTTGGTTTTGTTTGATTGGAGCATTTTCTACGTACCAACCAAGAAGAATATTACATACATGTGTATGTGACAATGTGATTAGAAAACTGGGGCAGTGCACACGGATTGAAGTTTGTGGCATTTTATAAAAAAAAGTTTCTCATCAGTGCGTTTGGTGGTCCAACCACTAAACCAAGATGTTGACTCAGCTCTTCTTCGTTGGTTAACCTAATTGGACACTGATTCCAAATAAACAGTCACTGTTTTGGGGCTTGGATGGACTTGTTTATGCTCTTTTAATTTAACACAGGCTCAATTGTCAGTTTTTCCATGAAGAAGATTAAAGAATATAATTAAGGCCACTAATTTGCTTTGTTTCACTGTAGGTGTTGTCAGGCTGAAGTCTGAAGTGAAAGGCCTTTTATGAGTCTGTTTGAATAGAACTTATTGCTAAAAATTAAAAACTGAAAACTAAAAACACTGTACAAAAATAATTTTTTAATATGTAAAACTTACTGTTCATCTCAAAAAGTACTGTTCATTGGCCTAAAATCATTGTTCATGGCCAATGAACAGTAACATATGCGCGTGGAAAAAAAAAAAAAAAAAACAAGTTAGACGTGGACGTGCTATGCTATCCAGAAGCATTCTATATCAGGAGAAGTTATCACATGTCAGGCTGAAGTTTTTTTTTTTTTTTTTTTTTTTTGCTAAATGGGAAATTACAAATTTACACACCTAAGTTAGTGGAAGTTTTAAAATTTTTATTTTACCTGAAGTTCTATTTTATTTATATTAACAGTTTATTTGCACATATTTCTCATTAGGTATCACGTAAACTTATTACACGTGCTTAGTAGTCTAAAAATTAAATAATTAAAAATAATTTGTCATAATAAAAACAACATAATATTATTTTATTGAATAAATTATACATGCAATATAAGTTCAGTCAATATTTAACAGCTAATAAGAAATAATTTGCAATTTAATTTTTTATATTTTAACCTCTATCGAAATCCGTGAAAGTGATAATGTGAAACCAAGGAGTCGAGAATATCTTTTGCTTGTTACCGCCGCGCCGCCTTCCTGTCAAAGTTGGGACTTTGGACTTTGGAGTACTTATTAGTCAAGTTGGAATTTTATTATATGATATATATGAAGCTTATCATCAAAAATATTTTTTTAAAAAAAGTTGGAATTCTTTGTGTAACATACTTTGTCCCAGAGATTAATTTAACAATCTGTCAAAATTATAAGCTTTAGGGCATGTTTGGATGCTTTTTTTTTATCACTCAATTTCACTCACTTATCACTCATCGCTTTAAAATACCACACCTATTTAGCTATCCATTTAAATAGGAATTTAAACTCGTCAAACTTTTATGACTTTTCATTAATCCACTCAAACTATACATCCTCTTTAATCCATTTATATTTATAAGAAAACGCTAACAGATGCTCTTAGAATAATTGTTAACAATATATTTAAAGAAAGTCTTTACAAAAAAAGAAAGTTTTTATAGTTAACAATCCATGTTTATAAATCCATTGCATCTTTACATTTATAATTTCTATTAACTATATAAAAAGCGGCTATGCTGTTACAGTGTCTTGTCATTGTACATCCAGTGTTTTCGCACTGTGCAGCACTGTAGCTGCAACAGTGCTTTGGTTTAGTGAGTCTTTTTTTTTTTTTTTTCTATTTATTCAACTGGCATTGTAGCTACAATGCCTAAATTTTTTTTTTTTTTTAAGTAATCGACTTGTGTTTTTTTTTTTTTTAAAATATTGATGTAAGCTGACATTTATATTATTATACTAACACAATAAATTTTACAATATTTTTACAATTATTGATGTATTAATTTTTTACAAGTTACAATAAAATAATAAAATATAAGATTATAGGCATTGGATGTTAAACCAAGGAGTGGAGAATATCTTTTGCCTGTCACCGCCGTGCCGCCTTCGTGTCAAAGTTGGGACTTTGGACTTTGGAGTACTTATTAGTCCAGATGGAATTTTATTATATGATATATATGAAGCTTATCATCAAAAATATTTTTTAAAAAACAAGTTGGAATTCTTTGTGTAACATACTTTGTCCCAGATATTAATTTAACAATTTGTCAAAATTATAAGCTTTAGGGCATGTTTGGATGCTTTTTTTTCATCACTCAATTTCACTCACTCATCACTCATCACTTTAAAATACCACACCTGTTTAGGTATCCATTTAAATAAGAATTTAAACTCGTCAAACTTTCATGACTTTTCATTAATCCACTCAAACTATACATCCTCTTTAACCCATTTATATTTGGAAAATTCGTACGTACTCCCGGAGTATAGTGAAATGATGCTCCCTCCTCTCACATTCATGGTAGACCCCACCATGAATTTATTGAGTAGACCCCACCATGAATGTGAGAGGAGGGAGCACCATTCTCCGTGCTCTAGGAGTACCTAAGAATTACTCTTTATATTTATAAGAAAACGCTAACAGATGCTCTTAGAATAAATGTTAACAATCCATTTAAAAAAAATGTTTATGAGAAAAGAAAGTTTTTATAGTTAACAATCCATGTTTATAAATCCATTATATCTTTACATTTATAATTTCTATTAACTATATAAAAAGCGGATATGTTGCTACAGTGTCTTGCCACTATACATCCAGTGTTTTTGCACTGTGCAGCACTGTAGCTGCAACAGTGCTTTGGTTCAGTGAGTCTTTTTTTTTTTTTTTTTTTTTTTCCTGCTTATTCAACTGGCATTGTAGCTACAGTGCCTAAAGTTTTTTTTTTTTTTTAAGTAATTAGTTTTTGTTTTTTTTAAAAAAAAATATTGATGTAAGCTGACATTTATATTGTTATACTAACACAATAAATTTCACAATATTTTAACAATTATTGACGTGTCAATTTCTTACTAGTCGAAATAAAATAATAAAATATGAGACTATAGCCAACCACAACTGAAAATAAATATTTAAAAAAAATGTTACAACACTTATTGTTATCATAATACATTGTAGCACTATAGCTACAACAGTGCTTTGATTTAGTTAGTCACTTTTTTTTTTCAATAATCGATTTTTGTTTTTTTTTTTCTTTTAAATATTGATGTAAGTAGACATTTATATTGTTATATTGACACAACAAATTTCATAACATTTTCACAATTATTGACATGTCAATTTCTTACAAGTCAAAATAAAATAATAAAATATGAGACTGTAGCCAATCATAACTGAAAATAAATGTTTAAAAAAAATGTTACAATACTTATTGTTATCACAATATTCTCACAATTGTTGAGATCTCAGTTTCTTTTAAATCAAATAAAGAAAATGCTAAGTCCACAACATTTTAACATTAATTTCCATAGTGCCTAAAGTTTTTTTTTCCCAGTATTCGATTTGTGTTTTTTTTTCTTTTAAATATTTATATAAATTGGTATATATATTGTTATACTGACACAACAAATTTCACAATATTTTCACAATTATTGAGGTATCAATTTCTTACAAGTCAAAATAAAAAAATAAAATATGAAATTGTGACCAGCCACAATTAAAAATAAATGTTTTAAGAAAATGTTACAATACTTATTGTTATCACAATATTTTCACAATTGCTGAGATCTCAGTTTCTTATATATCAAATAAAAAAATGTTAAATCCACAACATTTTAACATTAATTTCACAACAAATCGTAGGTAAACTATTATTGATGGATAGCACTAGGGCTACTGTGCTTTTGGTTTATTCAACTAGCACTGTAGCTACAGTGCCTAAAGTTTTTTTTTTTCCCTAGTAATTAGTTTCTGTTTTTTCTTGTTTAAAATATTTATGCAAGCTGGCATATATATTGTTATATTGACATAACAAATTTCACAATATTTTCACAATTATTGACATGTCAATTTCTAACAAGTCAAAATAAAATAATAAAATATGAGACTGTGATTAACCACAACTAAAAATAAATGTTTTGAGAAAATGTTACAACACTTATTATTATCACAATATTTTTACAATTGTTGAGATCTTAGTTTCTTATAGATCAAATAAAAAATGCTAAGTCCACAACATTTTAACATTGTAATCGGTTTGTGTTTTTTTTTTTTCTTTTAAATATTTATGTAAACTGACATATATATTGTTATATCGACACAACAAATTTCACAATATTTTTACAAATATTAAAGTATCAATTTCTTACAAGTCAAAATAAAATAATAAAATATGAGACTGTAACCAATCACAACTGAAAATAAATGTTTTGAGAATAGCAATAACAATGTTATCAGTTTAAAACCAATAATAACTTAACATTTATAATTTTTTTTCAAAAATGTTATGAATAAAAAAAATAAAATAAAAATATCTATTCGGATCTTAAAAATGAAGATATTGTGAAAATCTTGTGATATTTTGTTGTATTCTTAGACTTCTTTTTTAATATAATCATATTGGGTCAGCCAAAATTCACGGTTTCACGTACAAAATCTATATTAATTTTCTCACTACTGGGTGCAGCCAACACTAGTATTAACTATAAAATGTAAAATGTTTTACTTCGAAACAAATCTAGTCTTCAAAAATGTGATGTCCTTGATTAAAGAATCCATATCCCTGCTTGCAATGCGATTAATAAGCGCTGCAATTCCCTATTCTTAATTTCTTATACGCTAAAAAACTTGTAGAAGAGCCAGAATCATTGTCTTTCTAATAATAAGAAGACAATGCCCCTTGAAAATAAGATAAGGGAATGTGGTGCGGACACGAGATATAGGCCCCCAATTATACACACGTATGGGAGGAAGAACAAAAAGAAGACGGCCCAATTTGTGGCCTTATGGATGGAGCCTATTAGTTATTGGGCTTGAGATTAAGCAAGCCCGAACATTTAATAATTAGGGTTTTGTGTTGTTAGGGTTTTGTGTTGTAGCTATTTAAACACTTTTTTGATTATTGTAACACAGCTTTTGAGAAATATAAAAAAAACGTTTGTTTTCTTTTACACTGGTGTCGACTCCAGTTGCTTAGTGCTGATTCCAAGCAGCCCTTAGGTGCTGACTCCTAGGGTTTATCCTATCATTTTTCTTCTCTATTATACTATTGTGGTTGTCCTACGTCAGTTTTGGTATCAGAGCAGACTTCCGGTCCATTCAACACAACTGTAGACAACCACGCAAAGCCATAAAAAACAAAGGAGTAAGCCAACAATGACAGTACCTTTCAAGTTTTTGCCCCATGAGATTCTAAACAAGCCCAAGCCAGTCCCTGCAATCCGTGTATTCCCCCAAGCCCCACATGAGTTCCTCACCCCCAAACCAACAGAGAAGCCAGCGGCGCCTCCCAAGCCGGTGACCACCATCCGTGCCCGCCTCTAATCTCAGAACCCACAGCCCACAAAAAAAAAAAAAAAAAAAAAGAAGGTGAAAAGAAGAAGCAGAGAGCCACGGACCCAGCCACCGCAGCCACCAACCGCCGCGAAGCCCAACCGTCACCAGCCGCCAGCCGCCGCGAAACCCAGCGCTTCACCAACTGCCGCGAAGCCCAACCGTCACCGCTGTTGAGGGCTTCGACCACCGCCGATGCCAAGGCCGAGACAAACAGCTTCCAGCTCCGCCGATGACTCCGGCGACTCCAGTTGCTGCCTTCGTCGACGCTCCAGCCGATGACTCCACCGTTTCTTTCTTTCTCTTTTAGTTTCTTTTGTTTCTAATAGCTTCTTTAGTTCAATGTTATGTTTTGGGAGTTGGGTTAGCAGATTTGTTTTAAGCTGTAGTCTTTTACTGTATTTCACCCAAAAAAAAAAAACAATTATTTTATTGTATTTCAAAAAAAAAAAAAAGCATTGTTGCTGTGACAGCCCGTTGCTTGTATTGGGCTTTAATTGTTTTCACAGGTTCCTCAGTCCAAGTCAATTCACTACTTGAAGAGCAGACCATGGCTGCCTAATGCAATACGTGGAGCCACTGACTAGGGTACAATTCTGACTCTATATTTTTGGTGGATTCAATTTTATCTCATTAAAAAATATTATCTTTATGTTTTTTATGTGCATATCCCACCATACTCCATTATCCTATCCAATTTGTGCTCAGATTAATCGTTTTACTGTTTGTGTCCTCTTTTAGTACCCACTCTAAAATTCAAAAAAAAAAAAAAAAACCAATTTCTTTGAAATATCTTATTCTTTTTTGTGGAGCTTCTTGGAATTTGATGCTTATTTAGGCTATCTCGTAATACTGTGAACACTGTCATTATTTGTCTGCAATTCCTTCCTTTGATTCATCAATCTAGTCTCTACATGCACTTTGCTTGACTTTTAATTTTACATTGAGAATTGATTACTTGAATTTTTGGGAATCTCAACTGCATTCATAAATATTGTGTTGCATGCATTTACGTAGTGGTCGCGTCATGTCAAACCCTGAACATCAATCCACGTTCGAATCTAGGCCCTCTTTAGAGCAAACCATAGGAGACCTAGCTAAGAGTGTTCGTGATTTGCTGGATAGGGTAGAGCGAATTGAAACATCTCAAAGAGAGACCACTAACCATGAAGGAGATAACATGCATAGGCAAAATAATAATGGTCACTTTAATAGAGCTCCACACTTTGAACATGATCACTATAATCACTATGGTCCTAGGGATTATGATGATAGGATGTCTAAGGAAAGGATAGAAGCACTCACCTTTGATGGCTGCCTAGACCCATGGGTTTTTATTGATTGGTTACGTCAAATGGAGAAATTCTTTGACTATTACCATTGGGCTGAGAATAGGAAGGTGAGGTATGCTAGGATGAAGTTAATTGGGAGAGCTGATCTTTTCTGGGAGGACCTTGAGGAAACCCTTAGGCGACGATGTGAGCCCCCCATTATTGGTTGGATGGAGATGAAGGACGCCCTCTCGAGGAATTATCTTCCTCCAACTTATAGGAGCTCCCTCCTTGAGGAATGGGATCGCCTAAGACAAGGCACTGCTCTTGTGACCGAATACATAGAGAAATTCAAGGAATTCTAGAGGCGAATTCGAATCGTTGAGGAAGAGGTTGTCACACTCAATAGGTTCAAGAAAGGTCTAAATGCTAACACACTAGGTGAGATTATCACCCGAGGAGTCACCACCTTAAGAGAAGCTTATGACCTTGCTAGGAATTGTGAGTTAGCATCCAAATCTATCTTTTGGCGACGTTCTGAGCTTCGAAGCAATCCTCCTAACCCTCAACCTTTTGGTAGCAAACCTAAACTTACCTTACCCCCTAAGGTCAACCCCAATAGCATCCCGATACAAAAAGAGGACAAGGAAAAATGTGTGATCAATGAGCCCTCAAGATTAGGCTCTCGCCTCCAATGCTTCAAATGCAATGGGATTGGACATGTCACAACTAGATGTCCCTCTAGGACCCTTGCCATTCAAGAGGATGATGAAAAGGTAGAAAATGTTGAAGAGCTAGTGTATGACCCAAATGTTGAAGAAATCCAAGATGTTGAGGCCGAATAGGAAGATGATCCCAGCTACCTCATGTGCATTAGAGCCATCTCTCCTCAGGTTGATGATTCCAAGGCTGTTTTTGGTGTCCCTAGGGTGAATGTGGTGAGGTGTGCTTTGACAGAACAAAGAGAAACTGATGATTAGCGAAGAAGTGCCATCTTCCAGACTTACACTAAGTGTGGAGATAAAACGTGCAAGGTTATTATAGATAGTGGGAGTTGCATTAATGCGGTGTCCTCTAACGTTGTTTCCCACCTAGGCTTGAAATTGATCCCACACCCTAACTCATATAAAGTTTCTTAGGTGGATACTTCCTCCATAGCCATAAAAGAAAGATGTGTTGTCCCACTTCAATTCCTCACCTACAAGGCAGAAATATGGTGTGACGTAATTCCCATAGATGTAGGGCATATTATCTTAGGTAGACCTTGGCTTTATGATTTGGATGTTACCCTTCACGGGCGATCTAATTCTTGCTCATTTATGTTTGGAGGCAAGAAGATTGTGCTTAATCCCTTGAAACCCAAGCCTATTGACATGAGCAAGAAGCCAGAAGCACCGAGGGCGAAAGGTCTAAACATCATAAGCCCAAAGGCATTTGAAAGGGTAGTAGTTCAAGAATCCATTGTGTTTGTCTTAGTTGCTAGGGAACTTCATGGAGAGACCTGTGAGGAGCAACCTGAAGAAGTGAGGTCTGTGCTCCAAGAATTTAAGGATGTTTTCCCTGAGGAACTCCCCGATCATTTACCGCCCATGCGTGATATCCAACACGCCATAGATTTTGTGCCCAGAGCGACCCTACCCAACTTGCCCCATTATCGGATGAGCCCTGCAGAACATGCCGAGTTGCAAAGGCAAGTGGAAGAACTATTGAGGAAGGGTTTTGTTCGTGAGAGCATGAGCCCTTGTGCAATCCCTGCACTCTTAACTCCAAAGAAAGATGGGACTTGGAGGATGTGTGTTGATAGTCGTGCCATCAACAAGATCACTGTGAAGTATCGTTTTCCTATCCCTCGGTTGGATGACATGTTGGATATGATGGCTGGAGCAACGATCTTCTCCAAGATAGATTTGAAAAGTGGCTATCATCAAATTAGGGTTCGTCCTGGTGATGAGTGGAAAACTGCCTTCAAGACGAAAGATGGCTTATATGAGTGGATGGTTATGCCTTTTGGATTGTCCAATGCTCCTAGTACATTTATGAGAGTAATGACTCAAGTGCTTAAGCCTTTTATGGGAAAATTCCTGGTTGTGTACTTTGATGATATCCTCATTTATAGTAAGTCTAGGGAGCAACACTTAGACCACCTAACTCAAGTTTGCACAACCCTTAGGAAGGAGAGTTTATATGGTAACCTTAAGAAGTGCTCTTTCTTTACAGATAAAGTTGTCTTCCTAGGTTTCATAGTGTCATCTGAAGGAGTTTCTGCCGACCCCTAGAAAGTTCAAGCAATTATGGATTGGCCCGAGCCCAAAACTATACATGAGGTTCGAAGCTTTCATGGGCTCGCTTCCTTTTATCGCCGATTCATCAAAGGATTTAGTACTATTATGTCTCCCATCACTGACTGCTTGAAACATGGGGAGTTTACTTGGACAAAGGCTGCTACTAAGGCATTCAAAGAGGTGAAACAGAAGATGACTGAGGCACCTGTCATGCGTCTCCCTGATTTCACCAAGCCTTTTAAAGTGGAATGTGATGCCTCAGGTATTGGCATAGGGGGAGTACTTAGTCAAGAGCGTCACCCAATTGCCTATTTCAGTGAGAAGTTGAATGATGCTAAGCAGAAGTACTCCACGTATGACAAAGAATTTTATGCCATTGTACGAGCTCTTTGGCATTGGCGTCATTACTTGTTGTCTCGAGAGTTTATTATCTACTCTGATCATGAAGCTTTGCGTTATCTCAATTCCCAAAAGAAGCTAAATTTTAGGCACGGTAGTTGGGTTGAATTTCTGCAACGCTACTACTTTGTGGTGAAACATAGAGCGGGAGTTGAGAATAAGGCTGCTAATGCACTGAGTCGAAGAGTGTCTTTGCTATCAGTCATGAGTGTTAAGGTCACTAGGTTTTAATGACTTAAGGATGACTATCAATCATGCCAAGATTTTGGGGAGCTCTACACTAGCCTAAGTAATGCTTCACATCCCGTCTTGGATGATTATACCCTTCAAGATGGTTACTTGTTCAAGGCCAACAAGTTGTGTATCCCTCGGTCGTCAGTGAGAGATTTCCTAGTTTGGGAGATATATGCAGGAGGCCTTGCAGGTCATTTTGGTCAAGATAAGACAATTGAGGAAGTGGAACGTCAATTCTATTGGCCTGGTCTTAAGAGGGGCGTCGCCAAGATAGTTGGTCAGTGTCGTACATGTCAACTAGCCAAACATCGCAAGCAAAACACTGGTCTGTACACACCTTTACCCGTGCCAGATCGCCCGTGGCAGGATGTGAGTATGGATTTTGTGCTAGGTTTGCCCCGCACCTTTAGGAAGCATGATTCTATCCTAGTAGTTGTTGATCGCTTCTCTAAGATGGCTCATTTCCTACCATGTTCTAAGACTTCTGATGCTTCTAAAATTGCAAAGCTTTACTTTGATGAGATTGTCAAGCTTTATGGTCTCCCCAAAACCATAGTATCTGATAGGGATGTTCGCTTTATGAGTTATTTTTGGAAGACCTTGTGGCATTTAGTAGGCACCAAATTGAAATTTTCCACGGCATTTCATCCTCAAACTGATGGTCAAACTGAGGTGGTTAATCGTAGCCTAGGGAACCTTCTTCGGTGTCTAGTGGGTGAAGCCAATCGGAATTGGGATTCAATTCTTCCTATAGCCCAACTTGCATATAATAGCTCTGTCAATAGGTCTATAGGCGTTAGTCCTTTTGAGGTTGTGCATGGATATACGCCTAGGAAGCCCTTAGATCTTTTACCCATGTCCCCACATGTTAGGATTTCTGAATCTGCTGAGGCATTCGCACGACATGTTCATGATTTGCATACTGAGATTCACAAAAAAATTCAGGTAAGTAATTCTCAATATAAAATTCATGCTGATACTCATCAACGTCATGCAGAGTTTCAGGTAGGAGATTATGTCATGATTCGGATCCGACCTGAACGGTTTCCCTCTGGGACCGTTAAGAAATTGCAGGCTCGTAGTGCCGGTCCGTTCAAGGTATTGAAACGAATGGGCCCAAATGCATATGTCATTGACCTCCCTCATGATTATGGTATTAGCTCCTCCTTTAATATTAAGGATCTAGTTGCTTATAAAAGCCCTACAGCTATTCCTGATACTCCTTTTGATGAGCCTTTACTTAATCCTATTGATGCCCCTATGCCTACCCCTTTACCCTTAAATTTGCCCTATGCACATAAAGAATCTATTGATGCTATTTTAGATGAGCAAATTGTTTCTACCAGGGATGGAGGAGTTCACCGTTTCCTAGTTCGGTGGCGCGGGCGACCAGATTCCGATTGCACATGGATTACTAGAGATGAGCTACAGCGACTGGATCCTGACTTACTGGAGTACTATCAGAGCTCTTCAGCTTTCCACTCGACGGGGTCGAGTTCCTCTCACCCGGGGGGAATTGGTGCGGACACGAGATATAGGCCCCCAATTATACACACGTATGGGAGGAAGAACAAAAAGAAGACGGCCCAACCTGTGGCCTTATGGATGGAGCCTATTAGTTATTGGGCTTGAGATTAAGCAAACCCAAACATTTAATAATTAGGGTTTTGTGTTGTTAGGGTTTTGTGTTGTAGCTATTTAAACACTTTTTTGATTATTGTAACACAGCTTTTGAGAAATATAAAAAAAACGTTTGTTTTCTTTTACACTGGTGCCGACTCTAGTTGTTTGGTGCTGATTCCAAGCAGCCCTTAGGTGCTGACTCCTAGAGTTTATTCTATCATTTTTCTTCTCTATTATACTATTGTGGTTGTCCTACGTCAGAATGTGTGAGAAGTATGAAAGTTTAAACTTAAAAGGATATGTCTGAATCTCTGAAGTTTGAAAAGAAGGATTAAATATAATACTTGGCCAAAAGGATAAAAAAAGAAAGAAAAAAGAAAGAAAGATTAAATATAATGGGGTGTGATTAGTATTGCAATAAAACAATTTGCTGGGATTAAGTTTTACTGTTGTGTCATGCATGCTTGTAGACATATTTGGAATGCTGGAGAAAACGTGTGATTAATTTTTATTTATTTTTATAATTTGGTTGGCAATTAAAGTGTCCCTACTTTCTCAAAAACATAAAATAAAGTGTCTCTAACTTCCATGAAGCACATGGCAAAATACAAAGCTAGAAAACTATTATTTCTCTGTGACTATCATAATTGTGATCCAATCTTCAAAGTCACACTTCGATCTACACGGTGTTGACCACATAGGCCATTACAAATCAGTTGGGCTATGGGCTTCACTAGTGTTTGCTTTTTCTTTTTTGTATTTTTTGGGCTTGGACGCCTCTTTATTTTCTGACTATAACATCCACATTCAGTTTGAAACAATACTCAGGCCCAAGTCTCAAATCATTTCCACTTTCCAGTTTTTGGTGAGTTTCGGAAAGCATTTTCTTGGTGGTTTGGCACTTGGCATTCTGAATTTCTTGTTACATGGCACTTTTAAGAAAAATAAATGAATTCAATATTTATAATAGGGGAAGGGAGATTTGGACTTTGAATATCTTTGTTGAAAATTTCAGTTTGTGGCATTTGAACTACAAAGCTCTTAGCCTTTGTTACATACCACTTGGAACATTTATAATATGCTCTCTATATATAAATGCAGGCAAAAAATGTTTCTTAAAACAAGAAGAAGCGCAAAAAGAATGTTAATAATAATTAATTAACGATGAGTTACAATATTGAACTAAGCTGGCCACCATATAATAATACTATAAAATGAAACACATCAAAATTGTATATATATATATCATCTAAAACAAATTATTGTTGACATATGCAGGGGAAAATGAGTTTTTGTCCTTATTTAAAAAAAAATTTAGCACAATGTTTTTTTTTTAAAAACTATTAAGCACCATGTCTCTGTTTTTAAAACTCAATTTTAATAAAATCGAGTTTGGTATAAAACTCGATATCCTCAAAATCGAGTTATATATAAAATTTTAATTCAAACTCAACTTTAGCAATGTCGAGCTCTACGTGTAACTCAATTTTTTAAAATTGAGTTTCAAAATAGAGGCAACAAGGATATTATGCTAAGGGCAAAAGCCCATTTTTCTCTACGTATGCATGCCAAACCAAAATTTTGGTGATTAAATTATAATTCTATTTATAAACTGAGTGGGCTTGGGCTATATAAACAGGCTAGTTGTTTCTTGGAAGGATGAAATTACGTAAAACGGACCCAGCAGTCTTAGAGGCCTAGTTTGGCCTCTTGGGTAACTAGAACCCATATTGAGTTCAATAGATTTTTGTAGTCATTGATATATTGAAAAGAGAGTTTATAGACATAAAAAATTTCATACCTCCATATTAAAAGAAAAAAAAAAAAAAATTTCATACCTACCTTATGCGGCAAATTATTAGTAATAAGTAACAAAATGTTGTCTATGTTAAGTGTCTGTTTGTTTCCACTTTTTCAACCCAAAAAAGCACGTTTTAAAAAAAGCAAATACAAAAGTCTGTTTGGTAAGGTATAAAACGCAACTTTTTGAAAAAAGTTGCATTTTGGGTTTATGAAGAAAACGTGCAAGAGTTGCGTTTTGGAAAAAGGAACTCAGAATGTAGATGAAAATTGGTAAAAGATTGACAATTCAACTTGTATGAAAAATATTGTTAAATTTTGTGTCCGTAGAATTGAAAAACTTTTCTTATCTAGAGGACCCGGAACCCGGAACCCGGAACCCGGAACCATCCTTTAATCACTTTGTGAGCATTATTGGAGAGAGAACCGTGTTGGTAGTGTGTCTACTGATCTCATTAACTGTGTCGTGTTGGTAGCAAACACAATACAGCTAATGGTCTATGTCCAAGTTTTGGATGGTCCAGACTCCAAAGCCTATGCTCAATGGGTTTGGTTAAGCCTAATTGGTAGTAGCAAATAAAGATCATAAATGCCTCCAATTGAAGAAGGAGTAGGTTTAGTTATCCTTTGGAATTTAGCTAATTAATCAGAAACCCTTTGGAAGATCCCCCAATTAGCACAAAAATAATTATAGCAGTAATGCCTTAGATAGATAGATTGAGTTTATTGAGCTAGAAAGAAGTGCCAATGTAGTAAATTCACAATGTTGTCAATGAAGAAAAAGATTGAACACACAGCAGAAATCCACCAAAAGTCCTTAATTCATATACGTTCATAAATATTGAAACAATCAGAGCAGACGATATATGGTCAGATTATGTGGGTGTTGACTTGGTAAGCATTCTCATACTTTTATTGCCATCCAGTCCAATCATGGGGTCCATGGAAATTTAATTTCAATGAATGGAATCATATGCTAAATTGATGTTTTATACTTCCCATGCATATCCACCAACAAAACAAAAAGAAAAAGAAAATTTCAGCTCCCTTTATGAAATCACTAATATTGCCCAATTTTTTTTTTTTTTTGGTGGGGGCTAGGGGTTGATAACTACTTCAATTTGTTTTCTTCTTGTATAGATGGAGAAGTTAGCCATCTTTATCCAAATGTACGTGGTGTGCAATAATAGATGCTGCATTATCTAGTCTTTTTTGAAATAATAGGATGATCGGACATGTGGACAGGACTCATTTCATCTCCAATGCCCATTGTTGAAATCACTGATTCTTGTTCTTGTTGTAATGGAGTTTGATTATGATATGGAATTTACTTGAATTTCATTTGCAAAGGCATTTGATAATGATTCCATCCTAGCACTTAAAACCAAGTGCATGTTTTTACCATGAATTAGAATTTTAAGATTTAGTGTAATACTGGTGGAAGACGAAACAGGAAGAAGATATGGAAGTAACAGTCAATACCTTATGATGCTAAAGATAATGTAAGAAGTTGGCGAAGTAAAAGAAAAAATTAAGACAAACAATTAGTTGTACTGTACAAAACCGTGATGTTAAGTAATAATTCAATGATATTAACATCATTTGCGGTGTCCGATTTGAATTTCCCTTCTTCCTCTCTAATATCTACCTATCTAAAAGTATGATGCTATACAACGATCTTATATCTTAATACGATATTCTTAGAGACACAACAAATTTTTTTTATTTTTTTCAAAATGTTCTAAGATGGCAAGTTGTAATTAGTAGGCATAAATGCACTTTTAGTCCCTTACATTTTGGCATTTTTTCATTTTAGTCTCTACATTTTAAATTTACCATTTTTAGTCTCTGATTCAATTAACGCGTTCCATTTTGGTTTTTTACGTTAGCCCACCAACAGAAATTGCTTAGGTGGCAAACTGATGCTGACATGGCCAATTAAAAAATAATAAAAAATTTTAATTAGTATTTAAAAAAATGCCACGTAAGCTTCTAAATACAAAAAAAAAAATTATTAATTAATTTTAATGAAATTAAAAAAGAAAAAACAATAAACATAAACACAAGAAAAAATATAAACTCTTTAGACCCAAACACCATCCTCCTCCCAACATCAACATCAACATCAACATCACAGTGGTTCATTTTCTATGGTTTTTTTTTTTTTTTTTGCTGTGACCGGTGCTTAAAGGAAGAGGTGGGTATGATTGAAGTGGGTTGTGGGTCGTGGTTCTCTCAAGTTCGGTATTGCTGGGTTTTGTTGGTCGTCTACGAGGTGGAGATAGGGGTGGATTTTTCTGGGTTGCTCAAATTCGTGATGAGTTTGGTGGAGATTGGCGTGGGTCACAGCGAGGTGGATTCCAATGGGTTTTGCTATGGATCTTACCACCGCTGCCTTACAAGTTGCCGATCTCACTGCCGCCGACCTTACATGCCGCCAACTCGCCACTGGTCTCATCCCTCACCGATCCGAGTTTCTGGGTTGTGGGTTGATTTCGTGGGTTTATGCTTTATGGTGTGGGTCTTTGGTGAGGTCACGGTGAGGTGGAGATGGGGGTGAATTTTCTGGGGTTGCTCAAATTGGTGATGGGTTTGGTAAAGATCGGTGTGGGTCACAACGATGTGGATTTCAATGGGTTTTGCTATAGATCTTACCACCACTGTCTTACAAGTTGCCGATCTCACCGCCGCCGACCTTACATGCCACCAACTCACCACTGGTCTCGCCCCTCACCGATTTGAGTTTCTGGGTTGTGGGTTGATTTTGTGGGTTTATGGTGTGGGTCTTTGGTTGATTTTGGATTGTGGGTTGTGGATGGTGTTGTGATGGTGAGTTTTAGGTGGTGATCTTGTTTTATGGGTCTCAGGAGTTTATGTTATTTTTATTGTGTTCTTTGTGTTTGTGATCTTGTGTTAATGTTTAAATTTGTGATTATGTTCTTGTTCAAAATAAATTAGATCTGAATTGTTGTATTTTATTGTTTTTAATTTTGTTATTTCTTTTTTAATTTCGTTAAAATTGATTAATATTTTTTTTTTTTGTATTTAGGAGCTGACATGGCATTTTTAAATTCTAATTAAAATTTTTTATTATTTTTTAATTGGCCACGTCAACATCAGTTTGTCACCTAAGCAATTTCTATTGGTGGGCTAATGAAAAGGACCAAAATAGAATGCATTAATTGTATTAGGGACTAAATGTGGTAAAATTAAAATGTAGGGATTAAAATGAAAAAAATACTAAAATATAGGGACTAAAAATGCATTTACGTCTAATTAATAATATATCATTTTTAAGTGGAACAACCAATAACATCAATTTTATTGTACTCTAATCACAATCTATCAATTTAATAGTTGTGAAAAAGTTAATTAAAAATTTTCATGCAGATAGATTCTATCGATCTTAAAATTTTTGAAATTATTGTTGAGGACATCATTTGTCAAAATCTTTTTCAAAATTACTAATATAGCATATTAAGGTTGGAGTATTATTACTGGATTCACATTTTTTTTTTGGGTGTCCTCGACACCACATACTGTATAGTTGTACATCATGGGGACATTTATGAAAAATTCTCGACATTTTTTTAGGTATAGTTTAAATTTATAATATCTGTTTTTTGAGGTTATTTTTTATTATCAGATCAAGACATTAATTAATTTTTAGTAGAGGTGAAATCGAATCCCAAATTTCTTATTCAATGAAAAATCGTAGATCACAACTTAAAGGACATGCTACATTTGTTGAATCTTGACCATTTTTATTCAATCCCTCGAATAATATGGACACCTTTTTTTTTGTTTTTCCTCTGAATATATAGGACGCATATTTATTAGAAGTCCAGTCTACATAGAGCCTCAAGACGCGTTTTGAAATTACTCTAAAGGTTTGAAGTCCAACTGGATTATCAATTTTATCACCATCAATCAATTAATCAAAGCTAAAAGTCTGCGTGACAATATAATGATAGTATCGTATATGAAATTACAAAGCAAATTAAGAGTACAGTTGGTCAAACCAAAACAATATTTATTGAAATTAGGAAATTTCCTTTAACTTTTAAATTACGCGTGGATGTATGCATGGCCTGCCCTATGGCCCTCCAAGAAGGAAAAGATCAAGTGGTTTAGGTTTATGGTCTACCAATAAAAGAAAAAAAAAGTCATTTATTACTTATCAAGAAAATAAAAGGAAAAAAGTCCTAAAAATTTGTGAATTATAAGTTATCTTGACTATCCTCAAGAAGACTCTTAAAATTGTTAACCAATAAAAATCAAGCTGAATTAAGAGCTTAGATTGTTTAAATAATTTCACACTATTCATAAGTAATCTGGCGAAACATGCTATTCGCATACCAGATTTTCAAGTATGGATAGAAGATATTTCATCGCATGTTGTTTTGTTTTTACATTCAGATGTAGTTTGATTTTCAGTAATAAAATCACACAAGTTATTCTCAAAAAAAAAAAAAAAAAAAACCTTCTTTATGTTAATAATAACTCACATTAAATTGTCAAACATTACCCACACAATTCCCACATGACCAATGACCATACACTAATCAACCTCTCTCTCTCTCTCTGTCTCTCTCCAATAAAATTAAAATTAAAAATTAGATGTCATGTTTCTTTCGCCGTTGATCACCTTGCCTAAGGTAAAGTAAAACTCATTTTTTAAAAAGATAATAAATTTTAATATCTTTTTGTGTTTTTTTATCTGTATAAATCAATCTTGATTTGGCTAATATTAATTCTTCAAATTATGTGTTGAATTCATAATATTGACTATGTTTAATTTATTTGTAATTTTTTAAAATTTTGAATGTCTACTAAAAATTACTAATTAAATATATGAAATGCCCTATTTTATGTTATCATTTTAGGCCTTAAACTATATTAAGTTAACCTTAAAGTGGGTTCCAGTTAGCTCAATTGATAAAGTCTCTGATGGTTGTATAAGAGATCTGGGTTCAATCCCCGCCTACACCAAAAATTGATTGATGTCTTGGTCTGATGATAAAGAGCTATCATCAGGAGTAGACGTCATAGGTTGAAATTCTCTAAAAAGAAAGTTAACCTTAAAGCCTATAGTTATGGATATTGGATTGTATGGTTTCATTAATGCATCTTCTCAAATGGAGATTTGTATTGATATCATATTACAGTCGTTTATAGGATTAAGAAACTAATACAGAAATAAAAAAGCATAAGCAAATATTATTGTGGTTCGATTTAATATTTACATTTACAAAAAAAGAATCTTAAAGAACTTCATCTTTACTTAATTAAATCGTTATGTTGTAATGAGTTTATAAGGGATATTACAAAAGGAGATTAGATTCTACAAGGACTTGATGTAAACCATTTGGTTTATACCATTTAATAAAGACACGCCACATCATCATATTACTAAAATATAAATACATTTTATCACACATGATAACATCTCAATAAACATCATATTTTTAAAGTTTTAAGTAAAAAACCGATGTGGTGTTATTAGGTATGGTAGGCTGTAGTGAGTTTTAAGTAAAAGACTAATATGACAATCTCTTTTTAAATAATCTAAAATCCATCTATTAATAGACTAACCCTAAGATATATTAGAAATTATAATGTGCAGTAGCTATAAGATAACAATAAAGACAAAATTTAGCTACAAAATTAGTTGTAACCTAAAGCTACAACCTTACTCAATTTCATTAATATTACTACATATTTCAAAAATTTAACCGTTGGGTTTTATGTTTTTTACGTATTTAATACATATGTCAAATTTTGTGCAAATCAAATAATATTTACTATGTGATCTATAAGATTATATTTTTTGCATAATTTTAAATTATAAAAACTTGTAATTTAAACAATTTATTGATCATATAGTTATTGATTTTTAATTTTTTAGAAATTTTGCAAGCATGGAGGATATAAGAAGAAAATGAATAGTGGATTTGTCAAAATTTATCTCAAATAAAAAGATATTGAACTACAACAAATTCTGTAGTCTTAAGTTACAACCAATTTTGTAACTAAACTTTGTCCTAATAATAATAATACAAATGATATAAATACAATGAATAATTTTTACCCCACAACAAGAACATTTTCTTTCTTAAACTTCCAAGCATTTTATAGTTTATGCATGAGAGGGTATCAATTAAGCTACTAGGCTCTTTGCTAAATACATCGAATCTATACAAAATAACATACTAAGAAAAGAGTAATGCTAGGAATATTACAAGTTTTATTATATAAGTCTTATATAAATTAATGTATTACCAATCTCAAAAAGTAAATCAAATATTCATTACCAAACCAGTTTGTAATGTTTTTATAATAAAATTAGTAAATTTTTTCTTTGGAAAGAAATATCTTAAACTCATAAATCTCAATCTATAAGATATGTATATATCAACCTTTTTATAATCAAAGGAAAGGGGAAAGAAAAAGTTATGTCCTGTTTGTTTTGGCATTAATATTTTTTTTTAAAGTAAGGGGTGTTTGGTTGAGTAGTTTGAGTTATATTGTTTGAGTGTTTTTGATATACGTGTAGATGAAAAAATGTATGGAAATATGTGTAATTTTATTTAAAATGTAAGTTATTATGTTAAAACTCACGTGCCAAACAGACCTTAAATCATTAAAAAAAAAAAAAAAAGTAGTTCTTGAAAAAACTTATTTCATTTTTCTATATTTGGTGGTAATTTTAAAATGAGTTGGAAACATGTCAAACTAAATATAGGAAATCAAATGATAGTCTTTTGATTCTTTTTTTTTAAATACTACAAAGTACAAGGAAAAAAAAAACTATCTTTCACTTTTTCATTCAAACAAACTTCACGTTAGAGTAATTCTAGGATCATATTATCTACCATCATTTTCTACAATTATCCCATGGGTTCATACTAAAATTATGAGGAAATTGTGACATAAATTGTGGAAGCAGAGATTTTCCCGGAAAGGAATTGAATGGGTACTAGTGCAACATAATAGCTTGCTTCAGAAAAAGTATAGTAGTAGTACATAGAAAACCAAATCAAAGAAATAAAGGAGTGGGGCAAGGGGTTGACTGGTCAAAAAGTGAGCTCCGGGAAAATCAAAAAGAATGAGTAGAGTAATAATAACGGTCAAAAAGTAAGAAACTTTGGAGACTAAAGAAAAATTTTAGTTATTACCCACAAAAATTTTTGGGCTCTAAATATTTGACCGTCAAACTAATACTCCTCCTAGTCTTTACATCAACAACACCCACAACCTTTGTCCAAATCTCTCTCTCTCTCTCTCTGAAACTAAGTCTGGTCATTGATCTTCCTTAGCTACCCAGGTAAATCCCTCTACTCATGTTTTGAGTTTAACGTTTGCTGTGTTTTTAGCTTTTTTTTTTTTTTGTTTTGGTTTTGATCACATGTAGCCTTTGGTATTTGATCTCTGTTTTGGGGTCTTCATAAGTTTCTCTTTGTTGTTATTGTTAATATTTGCTTTGGAAACTCAATTGAATTTGAAACTTTTGAAATTACAGTGTGAATTTTTTTTTTGTAACATTTTATATGCTTATGTTCAGTGTGAAATGGAATATGATGTTGCTGCCAATTTGGAATTTTGTTATCAAAATTTCTCTTTTTTGATGAAAAATAGAGTTCTTAACAATTTATGTATCTGGGTTTTGCTTCTGATAGATTCACAAATAATGGGATGTTGTATTGGAATATGTGTTGGTTAGTTCAATTGTGTTATGGATTTCATGTTATGGTGTGTGTTTAATTTGGATTTTGGAGTGATGGTGGCTTATACTATTGTTCATTTTGATGTTGAGAGCATAAGATTTGGTTCTATGAAGAGATTTAACCTTTCTTGGTCATTTTGAAAATAAATTGGGTTGTGTTTTAAAAAATTGTGTTACTGAAGTTTTGCTTGCATGCATCCATACACAGTTGTGTGCTGCTTCTACTTATCATTTATTTGCTTTCTCATAAGGTTTTAAACACCATTTCTTACTTTTATTTTATTTTCTGCAGATTCTTTTGTTGCGTTGAGAAGGTGAAATTGAAAGGCGATCTGCTTGATACTTTGTTTTTGTGATAATGGCTTCTGGATTGATAGATTCAAGTAGAAATGCAGCTGGTGTTGATCGAGTGCGCGATGGAATGAATGGCATGAAAATTAGGGATGACAAGGTAAAATGATCTGTCTTCTTCTTCTCATTTGTCATCTGCCTTTTGTTCTCTCCCCTTGATTAATGTCTAGTGATCTTCCAATATTAGTTATACGAGTGCTGTATTTAAAATATATATATTTTTTACAGGAAATAGAAACAACTATTGTTGATGGAAATGGGACAGAAGCAGGCCATATAATTGTCACAACTATCAGTGGGAAAAATGGTGAACCAAAACAGGTATACTTCTGAAATGTTATTCTACATTTTGGACAGCTAGAATTTTTTGGTTCTTGTGTTTCACGATGATTAAATATTCTGTTGCTCAATGATTTTAGACGATAAGCTACATGGCTGAGCGTGTGGTAGGCAATGGATCTTTTGGAGTAGTATTCCAGGTAATTTTTTCCCCTTTCATTAGACTGTGATTGCATGCTTGTAGAGGGTACATTTCTTATAGCCACAAAGTAGTAGGTTGATTTCTAAGAAACTGTTCATGGGTGTGGTTGTGGCAAGTTCAGAGAATCAGATTTGTGAATCTATGGAAGTTTTCAACAGTGTACTGAACTTGTTTTGCTAATTTGATTTCGTTAATATGCAGGCTAAGTGTTTGGAAACTGGTGAAACTGTTGCTATAAAAAAGGTTCTTCAAGACAAGAGGTACAAGAACCGGGAGTTACAAATGATGCATCTTCTGGACCACCCGAATGTTGTGTGCTTGAAGCACTGCTTCTTTTCAACAACTGAAAAGAATGAGCTCTATCTTAACCTTGTGCTTGAGTATGTACCTGAGACAGTCTATCGGGTGATCAGACACTACAAGAAGATGCATCAAAGGATGCCTTTGATATACGTGAAAATTTACTTTTACCAGGTATGTGTTTTACCAGTATCTTGAATTTACTGTTTGAGATGTGTTTCACAGTAGTTTATCTCAACATTGCCCTTTCATAGACACATATCTTGATCAGCCATGATTTGTTAGGGTTCACAGTAGTTTATCTCAACGTGTAATACAATTTTTGGTGTGCTATTAAGTTTTCTAATTTATTGTAATTTTCTACCTTATTATACAAATCAGAGGTCCTCTATAACTACTGGATCTTACATGAGTTTTCTCTATATTTTTCCTGCAGATATGTAGAGCACTTGCATACATTCATAATACTGTTGGAGTGTGTCACAGGGATGTAAAGCCTCAAAATTTACTGGTGTGTAAACTCCTATTCCTTTTCATTTACTGTGTATTGGTGAATTATTTGTATATATGCCAATTAAATATATAGATTCGGATAAATACTTATTTGAAAATTATTTGTATAGTCTCTATTGCATTGTAATGGTAGAAGTTTTAGGAATCTAACTGTCCTTATGTTGTCTAATCTTAGAGATTAAAAGATATTACGAATAAAATATGTTCCTTTAGCTACTAATGATTGAAAAGAATAATTTAGTAAATTGTTTAAAATAATAAAATCATATTTTAATAATAGCACAAAATTTTAACGAAGAAAGTGGAGTAATTCTAATGACTTCTTGATGTAACTAAATATCCACAGGAAACTTTTAAAGGACATTGAGGAATGTGGGTGATTATTCATGACGTTGCCAAATTAGCTTTAGTCTTTTTATTTTTTTAAGTCAACTAGCATCTGCTGATAGCATTAAAATCATTTAGGTGTTTGTTGAATCTAGTGTAGTATTAACTATATATGTGGTCCTATAGGACATAGAATATCTTTGCCTGAACTAGAAATGGTAATTTCACAGAGGTCATAGCTATTTTCTACTGTCTGAGTTGGTGCCTTTCATCTGTAACTTTTATTTTTCTTTTTCCTTTTATGAAGCACTAAATGCCCCGTTTCTTAAATTAGATGGTTCAAGTTGTTAACCTTGGAATATTTTGGGTGAACATTTTGTCATGATTTATCATTTTCTTTATAATTATATACATATGATTCTCATCTCTTAATTTTTTTTTTTTGATGTTATTTATAATAGGTCAACCCGCATACCCATCAAGTTAAACTCTGTGACTTTGGAAGTGCTAAAGTCTTGGTATGTTTCTCTCTATCATCCACCTTCAACACATTTTGATGTTCCTTACCTGATAATTTTGTGCTAACTTGGATTTATGTTTGACAGGTATCAGGGGAAACAAATATATCTTACATCTGTTCTAGGTACTACCGAGCACCTGAACTTATATTTGGTGCAACTCAGTACACCTCAGCCATTGACATGTGGTCTGCTGGCTGTGTTCTTGCTGAACTATTGCTTGGAGAGGTAGGTAGCATCTTTTCTGTGGTTGGTTTCCAGTACTTTTCTAATAATCTATTTATCAGCTAATAAAGTGTTTCTTGATGCCAGCCTCTCTTTTCTGGTGAAAGTGCAGTAGACCAGCTTGTTGAAATCATTAAGGTGATTATATACCATGAAATTTCTCTTTAGTAAAAGTGTCCTGGTATGTTGTATTAGATATGTGACTTGGTATCTGATATTGGAATGGGTTGATATTGAGCATTCTAATGATTTTGATGCTCAATATTTTACATGTGATTCAGACGCTAGAAAAAGTCTAAATTCTTTCATATTGGATGCTTTCCTTGTTTCATTTCTTTACTCATGTTGTGATTCATTCCAGTTTCTTCTTTTGACAATTTATTTGTTGTCATGCAGGTTTTAGGTACCCCAACTAGGGAGGAAATTAAGTGCATGAATCCTAACTACACGGAATTTAAGTTTCCCCACATTAAAGCTTATCCATTGCACAAGGTAATAGGATGTTACTTCACATATGATTACTCTATTTTATAAGAACACACCATATAGTAAATTTCATCAATATTCATTGATACTCAGATATTCCACAAGCGTGTGCCCCCTGAAGCTGTGGATCTTGTCTCAAGACTACTTCAGTACTCTCCAAATCTTCGTACAACAGCTGTAAGTTTAAAATTTCTAACAAGCTGTAGATATTTGCTTTCCTTAATAGAGCAGGTTGGGCGAGTAGTCATCATGCATTTTGCAATCTGGTTGAGCCTAGCATAATTTGTCTTTCTGGTTGAGCCTAGCATAGTTGGGATTTTGGTTTCATTTTGCCTGCCATTTCAGTACTATCTTTACTTAAACTTCATGGTTGATGTTGTTCATTTGCAACCAGCTGGAGGCTATGGTTCATCCCTTCTTCGATGAACTTCGTGACCCTAACACCTGCCTGCCGAATGGTCGTCCACTTCCCCCACTGTTCAACTTTAAGGCCCATGGTAAAAATCATTTTAACTTATCTTTGTACTGTTTCATTTGCCCAAAGCAATGCCAACTGTGTGTTGATGTTGTTGTACCTCTTGATCAGAACTAAAGGAAGTGTCACCAGAGATGGTGGTCAAGCTGATCCCAAAGCATGCAAGAAAGGAGTGCACCTACTTTGGATTGTCATGAGGTCCTTTCCGTTGATATATGCTCCCTGCTGGAAAAATGTTGCCTTCTGTATAAATGTAGCTAGTGGCTAGTTTTAGAGTGATTAAATGGTTCTCTTCTATTTATTTTTATCCCAGTTCATTTGTTCCCTGTTATTTTATTTTTTCACATTTGTCCTTCCACCTTGTTTCTAGAATGGAAGTTAAAGTTCTGGTTAATATGTATTTAACACCCTCATAGGTGTGCTGATCCATAAGTCTTTATAGGCTACAGATTTTGACATGTTGGAGTTCCCATAGAATGTTCCTGTGAAACTGGAATATATTCCTCACATCAAAATGTAATTATTTATTTATTTATTTTTGTTGAGTGTCAAAATGTAATTACTCCCCTGAATTTTGTGCTACATGGAAAACAAGTGAGCTAGAATTAATCCAAATACTGACAGATATCACTATCTTGTTGAGATAATACAATGACCTAAAGTTGCTAGTAGAAATAGACCATATGTTAGGATTAGGAAGGTATCTGTTTCTCTGGTACATGTATTGGAGGTTCACTAATTGGTTCCACATTTTCATGAGAGAACAATGTTATCTTGATGAGTCTTTTAGCTTGGACTGAGTTTGCTCTTCTTCTTTTTTAATTGGGGGAAGGGGGAAACCCTGAACGCTTTTGTTGGAGACATCAAGAGATGTCAATTGTGTTATAAGGTTCTTGGTAATTTTGACTGAGTTAATAATTTTTTACAATGTGGTTAAGCCTTTGGTTAGTCTCTACTTGCTTAACAAAAGAAGTGAGAATCAACACTTGTATGAAGTTGACAAGTTTTTATTGATTCTTTTATGAACCTATTACTGACATCATTTTGTATTGACCATTAACAACTTGCCATTTTCACAATCGCAAAAAAAAAAAATTCTGTAGAGTTTAATGTGCAGTAAAAGATGAGGATGTGGGTGGGTGGTGTGGCCTTCTTTCTTTTCCAAGGGGAAGAGGCTACCATGAGGAACATTGTTCAGATCTTAAAGTTAGGAAAGTTAGGTGTGGCGGTGACAAAGGAGTGTCTAGGCCCCTAAAAAAAAGAAGGAAACCAAGTGGCGAGCAATTAAGGACCAAGGAGGTCTGTTTTTGCTTTAACCAAGCTCTTTTCAGCCTTGATGAGGAGGCGAAGGTTGTCTTTGACGTAGATGACCTTGTCTATACTTGGAGGAAAATGGCCTAACAATTTTTTTAATGGAAAGTGTCTCTTCTTTTTGTTTTAGTCCACCCGCCAATCTAGCACATAGATTTGTGTGTATTGGCTATATAGGGCATTTGCATATAAAAACTTGGTAATTGAGATACTTTTACGGCTTAGGACAAAAAATTAGTAGTATCATATTCAGATTATTTTTGGAACCCTAACATTTCTCCATTTTTTTAAGAGATGGAACTAGTAAGTAATATTTTTAAGGGAATATCACAAGGTGGTAATTGTAATTTCATCTTTTTAGCATGTACTGTCTTTAAAGGCCGAAGTCCAAAACCCTCACACCAACCCTTTTGGTAACTTTAATTACTAATTAGTATCATTGAGTGTTAAACAGACCATTAAAATCCACACTAAGGATTGTAATCATCTTTTTTTTTTTTAAAGCTCAATGTGGATGAAAAATCTATGTTAACAATTGGAGCTTATACAGTTATACCTATGTAAGGCCTTCATTTAATATTCTCATTTTCTTTAATGAGCCAAAAAAAAGAGAAAAAAAAAAAAAATTAAAGAAATGAAATTGGTTAAAAATCTTGTGACTGAAATAGAGTGGGCATATTGGAGGAGATAGTTGCAGAAAAGAACGAGGCATTTTAAAATTGAATATGAGATCTGCTGCTTTCTTGCATAGTTCTATTGAAGCATACTTCAATCATAACACTAGTTGAATTGGTAAGAGAAGAGTGGAAAACAGACTCTAATCTTAATTCTGGGGGGAAACTTAGGTACGTTGTGATCAGAAATCATGTTGCTAGTATTAATCAGCTTGAATTTAATCACTAATTATGCTTTTTTTTTTCATCTAATCCAAAAAATTGTTTGAATTTTACCAAGTAGAAATGTAACTATAACACCAACCACAACCATTCTGGATCATGATATTTAAGTTCAAGCCAGATCTAATCTCTATTTGGAACCTACCAAACCCAATTCAGGTGAAGAGAACATCTTGGTGCTACTGAAGTTGGAGAAGAGGAACCGCCTAAGTGGTACAGAAAATATATAATATAATGGGAGTATTGAGGCATAGGACAGTAGGCACTTTGATAAAGAAAGATTACACTGGAAATGATTGGCTATTAGTAAAAGAAGCAATTGAGAAACCCGACCAGTTAGAGTGGCATTGATATGGGAATGCATGCACTTTGTAATGAAGAGTTCTTAGTAGACTGGCCATTTAACAGGAAAATAACTACGAACCTTTCGGCTTAGTTGTTAAGATAAATGCTTATTTTAATCATCTACTTAGTGTGTCATACATGTTTCATTCATGGTCCACCAGTCCACCATGATGAATCAGGACACGAAAATTAAGTTCCAACAGCAATACATGCAATTCTGGTGACTTACCAACAAAGGGACCGGGTTTATCGACTAATCCGATAAGTCCAGCATTAAGCTCATCTCAATTGAATTCATCTATGAATACTATGTCCCAGCTCCATTCTCAAATATATGCCACAGCTTTATGGGACATTAAAAAAAAAAAAAATCCCCCACAAACTTTTTTATTTTATTTTTTTAATGTATCCTTATGGTGTTTATTTAAGTTTTATACCAGTTTTTCACAATTTAAGCTTCTAAACTGTTGTCAGCATGGTACAATAACTTATATGGCGAAATATTATCCAGTTATTCTTATACTTCATTCCTAATATTATATGCAAAATTAGAAAGCTCATTAGCAGTTCAGTCCAACTGAATAACCACCGACATCGTTTTACATGAACAGAGTAGTTACTTTTAATGCCTTCATAGCATAGTGGCTTGTCTGGCTCTCCCCATGAGCAAGAGCTTGGGTTTAAATTTTGTGTGCTTCTTACTTAGCGAAAGGCTTAGCTGAGCTGAATTGATTTGGAATGCTGTACGTAAATCAGGAGAGCTCAATAGCTCTTTGTATGTAAGTCATGTTGAACTATTTGCATATGAGTTGCACATGGCTATTGGATTAATATGTACTAGCTTTTCATGATTTAGCTCCTAGGATTATACTACTTAATTTGAAGTATACAAAGCTCCTTTGGGATTTTAGCATTCAGTGTCAACCAACTTCAGCAGTCCCATTTCTTAAAATTAGATCAGGTGAAAGTCTGAGCCTGCTATGACATATCACACAGTTGGAATAACTAGATTTTTTGGACAGGAGAAAGTGACAGTTATGGGAAGAACATGGGGGTGCTTATCAAATGCCCACTCATCTGATTTCTTGTTATTCTATTCAGTTCACCTTTTTCCAGGATAGTCATATACAACTCCACATCCTCAGAAAAAAAAAAAAAGGCCAATGTCAAATTGGAATTGGTCGGTTCCCGCCCCCTAAACCATTAAAAAAAGAAGACATATGGTGAAGATGAAACTTTAATAGACCTTCCACTAACAGTTATTATATATAGGAATTCAGCCTTTCTGATTCTGCATGTATTTCAATGCCAACCTCATTTAGTTTTGTGCAAGTTGTTCTTGTGCTAAGTGGTTGTCACATAAACAAAGGAAGCTACTAGTTTCTCTTTTCTTCCTATAATTCGGGTGCATTCACTCTTAGTAAGTCTATTCATCTTGTCATTGATTGTGACAAAGCCATTTGAGCACTGATTTTAGAATTCCAGCAATTGAGAAACAAGTTTAAGTTAAGACAAGACTCCCCCTCACTCCATACCTGAACTAAATTGAGCTCAAAATGAAGTGTTCTCTTGTGACATTACTTGTATTCTGCATTTCTTTGGTTTGCTTCTTTCTTTCCACCCAAGCTAGATGGCATAGCCATTCAAAACACAAGCATATTCATCACCCTCACAATTTATCCAATATTTCACAACCTCCATCTCCTGCTCCTGCGCCTTCTGACCCATCCAATGATGGGAATTCCCATGATTATACTGGTTTATTTGATGTACGAAACTTTGGTGCTGTCGGGGATGGTGTGGCAGATGACACAGAGGCATTTAAGATGGCGTGGGACACAGCATGTCAAAGTGATTCAGCAGTAATTCTTGTTCCCTATGGTTTCTCCTTCATGATTCAGTCAACAATTTTCACAGGTCCTTGTCAAGGTGGCTTAGTCTTTCAGGTAATGCATTCAACCTAGGCCGTTAAATGTCTCGTTCTTCCTTTTACCGTCACAAACAAAAGCTAATGGTATGAGTACTTGGTACATTCTTGGTCAATGAGAAGATTGATGGAACTCTTATGCCCCCGGATGGACCTGATTCCTGGCCAAAGAATAACAGTAGGAGACAGTGGCTGGTCTTTTACAGAATCAATGAAATGTCTCTTCAAGGAGGTGGCCTAATAGATGGGAGAGGAGAAAAATGGTGGAATCTTCCTTGCAAACCCCACAAGGTATTGCTGATTTTTAATATGCTAATAATTATGTGGTTAGAACAATATTTGATTCCCTATATCCAATGACACAGGGGATTAATGGAACGACAGTGCCTGGACCTTGTGATAGCCCCATTGTAAGTTGAAAATACACTAAGTATCTTTTATCAACTTTATACTAACATAAAACCACTGTATGAACACTATTCAAAATTTTATAATGCAGGCCATAAGGTTCTTCATGAGCTCCAACTTGAGTGTGAAAGGGCTCAAAATCAAGAATGGCCCCCAGTTCCACTTCAGATTTGATAATTGCAAAAATGTCCATGTCGAATCAATTTACATAACAGCACCTGCCTCAAGTCCCAACACTGATGGGATTCACATAGAGAATACAAATGATGTCAGAATATATAATTCAGTCATTTCTAATGGTTAGCCAAAAACCAAAAAATGTTAGTTCACATATTCTCTCCATTGACTATCCTCAAAAGGGTCACTAAGCCATACTTGTTTGCTGATTTTATTGCAGGAGATGATTGTGTGTCGATTGGATCAGGTTGTTATGATGTAGACATAAGGAACATCACATGTGGACCTGGCCATGGAATCAGGTACCCTATCAATTTCTGTGGAATTTCTATCCCACAAATCTTTGTCCAGTTTTTGTTTATGCTCACAAACTCATCCTATTTGATTTAATTTGTTCCATTTTCCTTACACATAGCATTGGGAGTCTAGGAAATCACAACACGCATGCCTGTGTTTCCAATGTTACTGTTAGAGACTCAGTAATTAAAGTTTCAGACAATGGAGTTAGAATCAAGACCTGGCAAGGTGGATCAGGAGCTGTATCCGGAGTAACATTCAGTAATATTCACATGGATAACGTCCGGAATCCGATTATAGTTGATCAATTCTACTGCCTCACCAAGGCGTGCACCAACCAAACCTCAGCAGTTTTTGTGTCAGACATATTATACACAAACATAAAGGGAACCTATGATGTTCGAAACCCGCCAATGCGTTTTGCCTGCAGTGATTCTGTCCCATGCACCAACTTAACACTCTCTGATGTTGAGCTTCTTCCTGCTCAAGGAGATATAGTATTAGACCCATTCTGTTGGAATGCTTATGGAGATCTGAAAACACTAACAATTCCACCAGTCTCCTGCTTGTTGGAGGGCACTCCCCAATCCATCTTAAACAATGTCATAGACAGTTGCTGACTTACTAGATTCATATGTAAGGCTTATCCATGTATGTACATGTTTGAAAAAGGAATCATGGATTTATCATGATGGTAAAATCTTATCATGTGATTATTGAGGAGAGTGTTGTTTTATGTAACTCCCTATTTATAAATATAGAATTTACTTCATCGTCAAGTTTCAACAAGGCTATGATATTTGCTTATTCATACACATAGATTTGGATTTCTGAAATTAAGAGAAAAAAATCGATACACCATGATTGATCCCAAAGTTTTGGGAGTAAGGCTGAATTTTTTTTGTTGGTAATATCAAAATAATATCAATTATTCTCCATGGGGTGACCATATTATTCACTTTCTGCTAGAAAGTAAATTGACATTAGTAGTGTATTAATAATGTTTAAACCTGTAGTGGCACGCTAAAAGGGCAATAAACTGTGTTATTTGCTGCAGCCCTGGTAATCAATAATATCTGTAATCTTCTCGAGGTGCAACATAGATAGTTTGTGTTAACATACATTCATATGTGGGCTTGGCCCAATTAGATCACTTACTTGTACTGCACACTGTACTACTTGTACCGCACTCTTATTTACTTGTATAGCACTCATATGCCTCCTATATAAAGGCACTCATATACATTATTTTACTTGAGAAATACATACTATTGAATTCAGTATTTCTAACATGGTATCAGAGCCACTGCTCTGACCTTTTCCTTCGCAGTCTTGTCTTTATTAGTGTAACTCCGTTCTCAATATGCTTCCGCTGTCACGACAACTGTCGCAGCCTTCGCCGTTGAACCTTCGAGTCCTCCAGACATCGTCCTCAGTTCCGGACCTGCAGCGCCGCCGTTGAGGAGTCCGAACACTGCAAAGACCACTGCCCTTTTTCGGCACCGCCGTGAATATTGCTCCGAAAAATTTTCTGAAGGTACCACGACGATCTTATTGCTCAGATCTATCTTTCGGTGAAAACCTCACAGTCATTGGAGTCTCCACGCCCCTCACGCGCCGCCAGAAGTTTCTGCCTTGAAGATCACGCGCCCACGCGCCGCCACGCGCCGCCAAGAGCCGCCACGCGCTTCCACGCGCCTGCCACGCGCCAGAATTCGGCCTGCTGACGTCAGCCCTAGCCACGTCAGCCTGCCACGTCAGCCCTAGCCACGTCAGCACTGCCACGTCAGCACTGCCACGTCAGCACTGACCGTTGACCGTTGACCGTTGACCGTTGACTTTTCTCTGAGTTGACTTTTTCGGCCAGGTTTCTCCTTACTCAGTTTTTCGCGTAGATTTCATTTTTGCTGTCTGTTTTTGCATATTTGTCTCTAGAATGGATAAAAGGATGTTTTTTCTTCCTCGCCCCATCAATACTGTATTGGAGGGGACTAGGAATTACTTATCTTGGTCTCAAGCTATGCGCAGTTTCCTTAAGGGTCGCATGCTCTGGCATTATTGTACTGGTGCAATCACTATTCCTGTGAAGGGAGCAAGTGAAGAAGATGCTGCTTATCTCAATCGCATGATTGAATGGGATAGTCCAATCACATGATCCTCACATGGATTCGAAATACTTCCATTCCTCCATCTCCAATTTACTGGGCAGCTTTGATGATGCACAATCAGCATGGGATATGTTGGCCAAAAGATACTCTACCACTCACGGATCCATGAAATATCAGTTAGTGGTTGAATTGCATCAACTCAGGCAAGAACCAGGGCAGTCCATCAATGACTACTATGATCAGCTTCGCTTCATTTGGGACCAAATTGACCTTTCTGATCCAACTTGGGCATGCTCAAAAGATGCCCAACAATATGCTGCTATTAGAGATGAATTTCGTCTCTATGAGTTTCTGATGTCACTCCACAAGGACTATGAGCCCATTCGAGGTCAGCTTCTGAATCGTTGTCCTCCTCCCTCTCTTGATACTGCTGTGAATGAGTTAGTCAGAGAAGAAGCTCGCCTTGCAACTCTTCGAGCCCAGGATAAGTTTAATGTTCTGGCCCTTACTCCTTCCATTGAACAACCTCAGCATTCGGGGATTCTTCTGGCTCCAGCAATCGTCGCAGACAGACCAATAAAAAGTTCTGCAACTATTGCAAGCGCCCTGGCCATACTATTGAGACTTGTTACCGTCGCAACAAATCTACTGCTGCAGTTGCTAACACTGAGTCTACTCCGCCAATGCCTCCCATTTCAGCTGAGTCCCAGTCTTCTGGATCCACTATCAACCTCTCACCTACTGACCTACAGGAGATCATAGCTCAAGCTGTCCGTATGGCTGGTAATGCATCTTTTTCCACTGCTCTCTCAGTTTTACCCGGTAAGTCTCAAACTTGGCTTTTTGATTCTGCCTGTTGCAATCACATGACACCTCACTCGTCCTTATTCTCCAAACTTGATCCTGCTCCACATCCCCTCAATATTCACATAGCTGATGGTTCCACCATGCATGGGAATAGTCTTGGTTTTGTTTCAACCTCTAACCTCTCTGTTCCTGGGGTCTACCATGTTCCTGACCTATCCTATAACTTGTGTTCTGTGGGACAATTAGCTGAACTAGGTTATCGCCTTATTTTTTACTATTCTGGGTGTATTGTGCAGGATCCGAGGACGGGGCAAGAGCTTGGGACCGGCCCTAGAGTTTGGCGTATGTTCCAGTGGATAATCTTCATCTTCCACCTGTTGCTTCGGTGTCTGTTGCTGCTGCTGCTGCTGCGGTGTCTTCCCTACCTTCTCTTTCACTTTGGCACTCTCGTCTTGGTCATGCACCCTCTTCTCGGTACAATAGTTAGCTTCTAAGGGTCTGTTAGTTCTGTGTCCAAAGACAATTTTGATTGTACTTCATGCCAGTTAGGAAAACAGCCAGCTTTACCTTTTAATAATAGTGATTCTATTTCTAATAGCATTTTTGAGTTAATTCATTCTGATGTTTGGGGACCTTCTCCTGTTGCTAGTATTGGTGGATCTCGATATTTTGTTGTTTTTATTGATGATTATTCTCGTTACAGTTGGATTTTCCTATGAAATCTCGTTCTGAAATTTTGCCAATCTATAGTAACTTTGCAAAAATGGTTGAAACCCAATTCTCCAAAAGAATCAAAATATTTCGTTCTGATAATGCTCTTGAATACACTCAATATGCTTTTCAAGCTCTGTTACACTCCTATGGCACTGTACATCATCTAACTTGTCCAGGTACCTCCCAGCAAAATGGTCGAGCTGAACGTAAACTTCGTCATATTCTTGACACTGTTCGTACTCTTCTTCTTTCTGCCAAGGTTCCTCCTCCTTTCTGGGGTGAAGCTGCTCTTCATGCTGTTCACACATTAACCGCATTCCAAGCACTGTCATCCACAATCAAACTCCGTATGAGCGCCTTTTTGGGTCACTCCCTGATTATCATCACCTTCGCTCTTTTGGATCTGCTTGTTTTGTTCTTCTTCAGTCTCATGAGCACACAAACTTGAGCCTCGATCTAGACTCTGCTGTTTCCTTGTTATGGCGAAACACAAAAAGGGTATCGTTGTTATGATCCTATCTCTCATCGCCTTCGTGTTTCTCGTAGTTGTTTTTTTTAGGAACACCGCTTGTTTGTTGAACTCTCTCATTTTCGTTCTTCCCTCACTACCTCATCTGTACGTGAAGTTTTTCCAGAAGAGTCTCATGGTTCTTCTCCAGCTCAATTTGATCCTCTTTTAGACTTCTCTATACAACCACCCGATCCTTTTAATGTCTCTCCTGGCCAGGTCGACGATGAACAGATTAATGACGAGCTACCCCAACTCGAGCCTGGGTCCCCCGCTCCTGCTCTGCCTAAAGATCGTCCATAAGACCTTCCACCTCGTCACTCAACCCGAGTAAGATCTATTCCTACACATTTACTTGATTACCATTGCTACACTGCACTTGCTACACTCCCGAGCCTCAAACCTATCGTGAGGCCTCCACTGACCCTTTATGGCAGGTTGCAATGAAAGAGGAAATTGATGCATTAACCAGAACCATACTTGGGACTTAGTTCCTCTTCCTCCTGGACAGTCTGTGGTTGGTTGTAAGTGGATTTACAAGATCAAGACTCGCTCAGATGGGTCCATTGAGCGCTATAAAGCTCGCCTTGTTGCCAAAGGTTTTACACAGGAGTATGGATTGATTATGAGGAGACCTTTGCACCAGTTGCCGCATCTCATCTGTTCGTGCCCTCCTGGCTGTTGCTGCTACTAGAAATTGGGACCTTTTTCAGATGGATGTGAAAAATGCATTCCTTAATGGGGATTTGAGTGAAGAATTTACATGCAACCTCCTCCTGGTCTCTCCATTGACTCCAACAAGGTTTGCCGTCTTCGCCGAGCATTGTATGGTCTTAAACAAGCTCCTCGAGCCTGGTTTGCAAAATTCAGCTCTACTGTGCTTCGTTTGGGTTACACTGCCAGTTCTTATGATGCTGCCTTATTTCTTCGTCGTACTGATAAAGGCACCATTCTACTTCTCCTCTATGTGGATGATATGATCATAACTGGTGATGACCTTAGTGGCATACAAGAACTCAAGGATTTTCTTAGTCAGCAGTTTGAGATGAAAGATCTTGGACATCTTAGCTATTTCTTGGGCTTGAAATCACTCGTTCCTCAGATGGTCTTTATATTACTCAGCCAAGTATACTTCAGATCTTTTGTCTCGTGCTGGACTCACTTACAGCAAAACTGTTGATACCCCAGTTGAGCTTAATGCGCATCTGACTCCCTCGGGGGGGAAACCATTGTCTATCCATCTTCTCTTTATAGACAATTAGTTGGCAGCCTAGTTTATCTCACAGTTACTCGTCCAGACATTTCTTATGCTGTTCATCAGGTCAGCCAGTATTTGTCTGCTCCACGTCAACTCACTATGCTGCTGTTCTGCGCATTCTTCGTTACTTGAAGGGCACTCTCTTCCATGGCCTTTTCTACTCAGCTCAATCTCCTCTTGTACTTCGTGCATTCTCTGATGCTGATTGGGCAGGAGATCCCACTGATCGTAGGTCCACCACTGGCTATTGTTTTCTACTTGGCTCTTCCTTGATTTCTTGGCGATAAGAAACAAACTTTTGTGGCCCGCTCCAGTACTGAAGCAGAATATCGTGCTCTTGCTGATACCACATCTGAGCTTCTTTGGTTACGATGGCTTCTTATAGACTTAGGTGTGTCTACATCCTCTGCTACACCTCTTTATTGTGATAATCAGAGTGCCATTCACATTGCTCATAATGATGTCTTCCATGAACGGACTAAACATATTGAGATTGATTGTCATTTTAATCCGTTATCACCTTATTCATGGTGCTCTCAAGCTCTTCTCCGTCTCCTCCAAAGATCAACTTGCAGACATCTTCACCAAGTCCCATCCTAAGGACGCCTTCGTGATTTAGTTGACAACCTCAAGTTGGTCTCACATCCGCCTTAAGTTTGAGGGGGGCTGTTAACATACATTCATATGTGGCTTGGCCCAATTAGATCACTTACTTGTACTGCACACTGTACTACTTGTACCGCACTCTTATTTACTTGTATAGCACTCATATGCCTCCTATATAAAGGCACTCATGTACATTATTTTACTTGAGAAATACAATACTATTGAATTCAGTATTTCTAACAGTTTGTAAGCATGCATGAATATATCTACTAAAAAACAAATTAAAACGCGCCACTACATGCAGAGTGAGGCATCAATCTAGTTACTTTGTAAACTCAAACACTTTGCAAACACTTTGCAACCTTGGTGTGAGAGAATTTCCACTAAAAATTAAAGATATGCTTGCATCATATATATATATTATGTAATGCTTTTATCTCTCTCTCTCCCTCAATTGCATCATATACGCAAACACTTTAAGCCGTTGATCCTGTTAGGGTCCTTTTAGTGTTGGTTGATTCCATGTAAAAGGTTTTGATGTAATAACATTAATTTCCATGTATTCATTTTATTTTGAATTATACTTGGGTTTGGTGTAAAATTGGAAGTTACTAGAATTCTAGTTTGGTGTGCGGTACTAAAGAGTTTCGATTGAACGAGATCCAGTTCGGTCAAACAAGATTATTATAACAGAGAGGTTCACCTGATGACACTTGCCAGACACCTCGGCCAAGTGAGATCATCAATGTGGACATCCAGAGAGCTTTACTGACACCTTGATCGAGCGAGTTTTGCGGAAAAGCATTAACCTAAGCTTTGTATTGAGCCTTTTTTTTTTTTTTTTTGTCACTTAAACCCCAAACCCTACACATACTTGATTTCGTAACCCTAATGCAGAGAATAGAAAGACGGTCACAAAGCAAAGAGAGATTAGATCTAAAAAATCCTAACATCTCCCTACCTTATTTCATTGAATATTATTGAAAGGAGATTTCATCCATCACCTCGATTATACCTTGAGTGTTTTGGATTGCTAGAAATCACAAAGAACTATTGAAATCTTCAAGAGACCTTGAGGTATTCAAATGATCGGACGTGCGATTGACGTTGTGACTTGCATTTGGAGACTGATGTAGAACAAACAACACATGCCCTCCTGGAGTAGCAAGGGCGTCAGAAGTCACAACACAAAATCAAAAAAGGATGCCAATAGAGGGCATAGGATGACAGTGTTAGAATTGCATGAAATTTGGCAGGTTGAAGGAAAACGACATTCTGATTCAGACTCATGATAAGTGCCACGAGCGTCGCCTAAATTTAGGCGAATTCTTTTGTTAAGGCCCTGAAAACAGTGTTTTAGCTAATTATAGTAATATTTGTTTTTCCTTAATGACTTTTAGTTTAAAAGTCAAAATAAGGTCCCGTTTAACTCAATTTTGCAATTTTTAATAAAATTTTGATATTTTGTTACCTAATCACGTAATTAGTGCGAATTAGGGTTTTAGACGTTTTTTTTAGTACTTATATGTTTTGTAGCCGTCAGAGGCAAATTACATTATTATCAATAAACACAGACTTTTGTCAAATTCTCTCTTGTGAATTCCATTTTTTCTCCTTGTAGATTCAGGAAAACCCTTTGTGAATTCGAGATTTACTACCAGAAGCTAATAGTTTAGTTTCTATTCTATCAAGAAAGTATCGTGTGTGCTTTCTTTAAGTTTCTGCTACATTAGAGACTATGAAGAGAAACAAGTAGTGCAATTTATTGCTAGTTGGAGCTTGAATACATATACATTGCATAATTGAAGATTTTGTAAGTCATTATGTTTGGCGACTGTCTTTATCGTGGACTCCATTTACTGGGCTAAGCCTTAGAGATTTTTTCTCCTTGGTGGTTTTTTCTCTATAATCACATCTAGTTTTTGTGTGTGTTAAGTTTTATTTATTGTTATGTTCCATTGTGTTTATAAATGATGAATGCAATTTGAATTGGATTAATCAGTCACTTGGTTGACTAAAATTGGTTAATATCTGTAGCATCCCTTGCTAGGGTCTAAATTGAACTTTCAGATCCTTCTTAAAAGAGTAAACCTATCCATCCATCCCTGTGAGAAAAAAGTGTGTTGACATCAACTTCCACAAATTTAGTTTATAGGAAGCTTGGCTTTTCTGTTCAAATGTCACAAGAAGAAAGTTCCAGAAATTGGTTAGTATTGGAATAATGTCAATGAGTATACTTTAGAGGTTAGATACATGGCCTCAAGCTTAAATTAAGGATCTAAGTCTACTTATGTATTTAGAGTTTAGATGTAAGCCAATGAGTAGCTACTAAATTATGTATCCGCAAAAATATAAAATGGATGTTGCATAGAAGCGACATAGTGATAGATATACAGCAATAAGCTCATTAATAAATTAAAATATCTTTTAGCAGACTCCAACTTAGAAAATACAAGATTCCAAACTTTAGTGTGTCATTCTAATTTGTTTTTTGTTTAAGGGGGAGATTGAGACAAATGCAGTATATAAAAGTAGATGCGGTGTAAAAGGTGTACGAAAATCCAAAACAGAAAGAGAACCATAATTAGAGAATAATTTGAGAGAGTCATTGAAATTGAAGAAGATTTGTAGGTAGACCACAGCACTAACTTCAATGTAAAATATGGGGGTTTTGGAAGTGGAGGGAAAGAGGGAGGGACAACTATTGTATTCTCTCGCACGCGCAGTGGCTACAATAATCATGAATCAGCGTTTTCATGGAGCATGAAGATTAGTGTGTAGACTTTTACGTGCTCTGAAAAGCTACCTGTCGGGGCACGGGCTTTAATCCAATTGCCACCCACCAATCCCTCTCTCTCTCTCTCTATTAGAATATGCAGTGCTAGAGTTTAGAACTCTCCCGAGTGGAATATCAACTTTTTCGACTTGTATATTTCACTATGAGCAATATTAGAGATATAAAAAATTTCATAATTTTGAAAAAAGGGTTGTGATTGCTACCACTTCTATCCTATATACCAATCTCAACATCTCACATCTCAATGGTTGCATGCAACCAAAATCTCACTATTCATGGTTTATCAACTAGTCTTTATTTGACATCAAAATGACAAATTTTTATTAATCTGGAAACTATCAATTGTATATGTATAACATCCTGGGTTATATAAACATTAGCTTACATATAAGCAAGCTTTTGATCGAACTTTTCAGTCCGTGCCAACTTTTAAAAAAAGTTTCACAGCAAGCCATCCAATCCATTTGAAATAGATGATTTTTTTTTCTTTTTCCCTGCAAACATGATGTTGAGTTTACGCATGTGAATAAAGTTCAACATTGAATAATATTGATGAGAAGAATAAGTACTTATGGTGTGTTTAGATACCGCTTATGTTACTGAAACTAAAAAATTATTGCTGAAAGGACTGTAGATTAAGGTAAAAGTTAATTGAAATAGTATAATGTGTCTCATGAATAATGCTAAAAAGTGCAGTGAGATCATGAATAGCAGCAAAAAAAAGAAGCTAAATAGTGAAATAATTTTCATTTTTCATTCTAATCTAAACACATGCTTAATAGAACATAATTGAGCATATACCCATTGAACTTAGACCTTTTGGGTTAAATAGTGTCTCTATATATTATATTAATTACTCAAGAAAGCTCTCCAAGGTATTTATCTCCTCATCAAGTGGTATCAGAGCCCATGGTGGTGTGAGGTAAATGTAGCAAGGTTATTGAGATTCTTTTCATAGATGGAACGAGAACGGGGTGTGTGTACTTGAAACCCTTTTTGTAAATGGAGCAGGGCGAGTCCTTTTAGTAGTTGGAGCGGGAATAGTATTTTGCACCAAGCAAATTCATAAAGCCCACACAAAACAATCTTGGAAAACGCCCAATAGATGAGTATTATTGCCAATGGTGCCAGACAATGGTGAGGTGCGGGGTTCCCACGAAGGATAAAAGACGAGCGGGGTTGACATGTGGAGGCCCATGTATGATGTACTAGTGAAGAAAAAGGTTCATTAGGCAAGGGGGAGCAAATAAGACTTATTCATGGCCCACCCACAGAGAGATATTGAAGCTCATTGAGAGGCAAAGACTCACACGAAAAATAAGATTGTTAGGTATACACGTGTAAGTGAAGTCTAACATTGAATAATGATGAGAAAAATAAGTACTTAATATTACATAATTGAGCACATACTTATTGGGCTTAAACTTTTTGGATTAAACTATGTTTTTATATGTTATATTAATTACTTAAGGAAGTTTTTCAAAGTATTTATCTCCCGATAGATACTTCAGCTGCAACTTGGATTCAGTGCTTCTTCTTTTTATTTATTCATTGGGTGGATTGTCAACCCCGAGGTAGATATACAAGAAATCATTAATCTGAATACAAGCTACTGTCATCTGACATGGTGAGGACCAACACCATCTCAATATTCAAAGATCATATACATGGTGCAGAAGCATCCAACATGGTCCAACAAGGGGTAAGCATATTGCCAAAAGGATTTGTGAAACTGACTAGTTTGGAGGGCACTTACGGAGGACATGGAAAAGATAAAAGGTAGAGCAAGAGTAGTGATTTTTTGCCCCCTATCCTTCAGCTTCAAAAGCAAAGGCCTGTGCTCTTTCTGCAATAGAAATGGTGGTGGAATGCCGCATGAATATGGGCATGCTGCCTAAAGTTTACCCAAAAAGAGAAAAAGAATCTAGCCCACTGGCACTAATTAAAAGAACCTTACATATCCACCAGTTTAATGTGATTACCTATAAATAACATGTAAAGTAAGCAAAATGTTTCCAGGCTTGAAGAAATTGACTGCTTAAACCAAAAAAGAGACTAAGAGAGAGACAAAAAGACGAATAAAAGAGTACAACTTCTCTGCATGACACAGGGACAGTAGCAACTAGCAACTCTACTATCAGCTGACAAACAAATGCAAGAGGCCGCAGTCTGCTATTAGGCGTGTTGAACCTATTTTGTGTGCGTATATATATATGGGGCTGGGTTCAAGTTACACTTGGTGTAACTCTAAGCAATGTTACACTATCTAGTAACTTGTTATAGAATTCATATTTTAAAAATGCCACCGTTGAATTAAATGGTTTATATGTTTTTAACATTCTTGCCAATTTTCATATTAATTGAATGTTGTTTACTATTTAATTTATAAATTCATATTTTATGCATTATTTTAAACTACAAAAATTTAAATTTAAATAATTGATTGATGGCATGGCTATTAATCTTTTATCACCATGAAAATTTGTAAGCATGGAAAATATATGAAGATAATGTAATCTAATGGTGGATTTGTCAAAATTCGCATCTAATTAAAAAATATTGAGTAGCGTAACATTATTGTGTAATTCAAAAGAGTTACACATTTTTTAAACCATTAGATTTAAGTAGATCCAACGGTTAAAAAAAACCATCACTAATGCTAATATTCTAATTGATCTCATTTATTATCCCTTATTTAATACATTCCATACCTATCTCTAAAACCAAAAAAAAAGTCTAAGTCTCTCTCTCCTCCATAATCACGTTTTTCTCAGCTCTCTGTTTCTCCTCCATCACTTTTCTCCAACTCAATTCCATTGTCTTTCTCTTAATTCCAATCTCACCACCATGCTCCTTGCCTCATCAACATAAACACTTCAGATCTTGTCTCATGATCATGAAGGTTGGTTTTCAACAAGAACCCACTACAAACAAGTATTAGTTGCTTTAAAGAGAATTACTATTAATTAAAAAATTTATCAAAAACATTGTTCCCCACGTCTGTAAAGACCTGTGAGCAACCACATTGAAACTTTTTCACTTATTTTTAAAAATTTTAATTAATTAAGTATTAATGAATTGGCTATCAAGTATAGGATAATATTAGTAGTAGAATATAAATAGTTGAAGCACTAAGCAAAAGCCGTATCTGTTTCAATTTGCTTAACCAAACAAAACCCACGAGCTTCGTTCAGTTTTGATCAGAAAAAGTAAAAACCTCTTTCTTTTTCGGTTCATCTTCAAGAGGTTTTTTTTTTTTTTTTTTTTAATAAATTTTTATACTTTCTGTTTATTAATCAATTAATCGAGCCTTCTAATAAACACAGAGGCCCCGAAATTATTTTTCATCTTTTTTTTTTTATATATAATTCTATTTTCATTCTTTTTAAATTTATGTTAATAAAAGTTTTTTTTTCCTTCTGGGGGTATTTGATTTTGAGAGAGCTTGTTGTATTCTATGTTTTTGATTCTTCAAAAGAATTTTTTTGCACTATTATTTTGGTTTATAATTAAATAAAAAAAATTTGGGTCTTTTTTGTTTATATGCCAGATACTTTAAAATATATAGATTTTAATTTTTGTTCAAACTTTTGTGGGTATACGATATTGACAAAGGTAGTTCAATTTGAAATTAATTTTTTGTTAATAATGAATTCATGTACTACTTTTTAGGTTTTATGCAATGTTTTTTTTTTTTTTTTTTAAAGACAAGGTTTTGATTAAATTCATGTTCTTGCTGTCATTGGTCTTATTATTCATGATTGTTTATGTCTGCAAGAAACTTGGAATACATATTATGCTGTGTCGAGTATAGTTTTGGGTTTGATCAATGCAGTGTTATTGTGGCTCTTAATTAGTTGTTTGAGGAATAATTTTCCGTTTAATGAGTTGAGTAAAGCGACTAATGCTTGTTTTTTAGTGGGTTCTTGTTGAAAAACAACCTTCATGATCATGAGCCAAGATCTGGAGTGAGATGTTGATGAGGCAAGGAGCATGGTGGTGAGATTGGAATGAAGAGAAAGACAATGGAATTGAGTTGGAGAAAAACAATGGAGGAGAAAGAGAGAGTAGAAAAAAAAAGAAAAAAGAAAAAAGAGATTATGGAGGAGAAAGAGATGTAGACTTTTTTTGGGGGGGGGGGGGGGGTTTAGAGATAGGTATGGAATGTATTAAATAAGAGATAATAAACGCGATCAATTAGAATATTAGCATTAATGAGGGTTTTTTTTACCGTTAGATCTACTTAAATCCAATAGTTTAAAAAAGGTGTAACTTGAACCCCTCTCTCTCTCTCTCTCCTCTCTCTCTCTCTCTCTCTATATATATATATAATATATATATATATTACAAGATAGAATTCTACTCTAGCCTAATCTAAGTGTATATGTGTGTGAAGCTCTCTCTTATAGACTTAAACCCAGCTCTTACCCTCCACACCCCACAAGCATTTATACTTGTGGAGTGACCACCAAACTAATGAATAAATTACCAATTGAATCAATGATGTGAACCAAATTTTAGTGATTTAATAAACAACAAGTTGAAAATCTGTCAAGTAGCAATAAATACCAATAAACAGATAACACAATGAGAGCATCTCAAAGAAAAACTATTACATTGGCTTTTATTTGGGCCTTTCATGTTTAATTCGTTTCCATATTGACTCTTAAGGGTTAATTAATTGTAACATTCATTATAGTATTGTAAAGATATAGTCGTTAATTAAAGGCATTTTGTTGTGGATATAAGTTGTCAAACCAAATTATGTTAATTCTCTTGGTATACTTTTGGCTCTTAAAGTTTGGAATTATTTTATGTTTCAAAGTTTTTATTTTAACCCATTGTTATGATTCTATTTTCATATTAACCTTGCTTTTTATTTCCATCAATAATATGGTCACATTTGATAATGAGCACTATTTTTATCAAAAACTTAATAGTCAGATTACTAACAAAAATAGATAGTAGAGCTAATATAAAAATGGGATCAAACATGAAAGTCCAAGATTTTTGAAACATAAATGGCAAAATGAAAACAATTTAAAACTTTAAGATTAAAGTGAATTTTAGTCTTTATTTGTCTTCTTTCTGTTTTAACACACTCTATTTCACAATAATAAATATGACTTTAATTTGATTTTACTTGAAGTTGTACCAGTGATTCTTTACCATATGAAATGGTGCGGAAAAAAGAACTCTCAAACGATTAGAATAAGCATAATGTTGTAATAAACTTAGAATCATGGCTCAAAAAGATTCTATAAGCATTTGGATTTTCAAGGTTCATAATTCATATACTTAGATAAAAACGGCTACATTAATTGTTCCAACAAGAAGGTTTTAAGCTCAAGAAAGAGAAGTAGACAACCGTTTCAGACTTTCAGTTGATGATTCGAAAGTGAAAACTACATGGAAGGGGCCTTGTTTCAAAGCCCATCAGTCCCTGGTTTGAAATGCATTATATTTTTGATGATTTTGGTCTTTTTATAAATTACAATGTGAAAGAAATCAAAGAATTTAAAAGGTCCAGTTAGCAGCCTCAAATACTAATGTTGGGCTCTCCAATATATATTGAACAATTGCATATTTTTGGGCCTAACTTGTTGTGTAATTCACTTTTGGGCTTAAACTATGTCTTACAAAGTCACTGTCAAATTCCCACACATTTCATTGCATGCAAAGCCCAAACATAATATATTTGACTGCCTTGATGAGTTGTGTTTCTACTGTGTCTACCTCTATTCTCTTTAATGAAGGAAACGTTGCCCCCATTTTTCCTTTGCAGGGAATAAGACAAGAAGACCCGCTTTCTCCTTATTTATTCATTCTTTGCATGGAAGTCCTTGAACACCTCATTGAAGAGAAATGTGGCGAAGACAGTTGGAACTCTGTGAAAAGTGCTAAAAACAGGGCTGCTTTCTCTCATTTGTTATTTGCAGATGATTTGGTTCTTTTTGCAAAAGCGGATTATGTCAATTGCATGGCGATAAGGGATGTTCTTGATGCTTTTTGTGCTCGGTCTAGACAATCCATTAGTGAGAGCAAATCTCGGGTTTATTTCTCTCCAAATGTGGAGAGTGATTCTAGAGAGTCTCTATGTGATCTATTGGGATTTAAGTCCACCCCAAACCTTGGGAAATATCTCGGTTTCCCCATTAAGCATTGTGGAGCTAGCAACCAAGATTTAAACTTTGTGTTGGAAAAGGTCAAGCACAAGTTAGCTGGATGGAAAGCTAACCTCTCTTGTCATTGGCTGGTAGAGTTGTCCTAATTCAAGCTTCCACTTCCATTATTCCCGCTTACGTAATGCAATGTATGGCTCTTCCTGAAAGGTTGTTAAATAACATTGATTGAGTTAACCATAATTTCCTGCGGGGGTCATCTAAGCATTTGAAAAAGACCCATTGGGTTGGATGACATAAGGTCACAAAGCCTAAATCAGAGGGTGGGTTGGGGATACAATCTGCCAGAGGAAAAAACATAGCACTCCTAGCAAAGCTTAATTGGAGATTTCACTTTGAAAAAGATGCTATATGGACTAATGTTCTAAAAAACAAATACTGCTCCTCTCGTAGACTAAATGCCAGGAACAAAGACAAGCTTCCTCACTCTAGAACTTGGAAGGCTTTGAATAAAGGGGTGGAGGTCTTCAAGAAAGGTATCAAGTGGATTCCCGGAAGAAATAGTGAGCTTAGTCTTTGGCATGATTCTTGGATAGCCAACGGTCCCTTAAGGTCTCTCATTCAAGGACCTTTAGTGGCTGGAGAAGAGGAATTGAAAGTTAGAGAGGTGCTTGGCCTCGCTGGAGGGGATTGGACAAACTTATCAATCCAAATTCCGAACTCAATATTGTTGGAGACCCGATCTATTCCTTACTCAATGATCTCAAGTAATGGGGATGACAGATTAACTTGGAAAGGAGATAACAGAGGGGACTTCGACCTCAAGTCTGCTTATGCAATGGCCATTGATTGCAAGGTTGGTGATGGTAAGTTCACTGGTTTGTGGGTTTGGAAGTTAAAAACGTTGCCTAGGATTAAAACTTTCATATGGCAATGCTTGCACCAAAGTATTGGAGTTGGAGTGTGTCTTGTTCAAAGATGCCTCAGTAAAGGTGAGGTCTGCCCTCTGTGTGACCATGAGTCTGAAACGATTTTACATGGACTCAAAGACTGCCCTTTCTTTAAGAACATCTGGTGCCGACTGGGCATTATTTCCAGCAGTAGTTTTTATGAGGATGATCTTCAGCTTTGGTTGGAAAAAAACTTCAAAGATTAATCCCACAAGTTACGGCATCAGTCCCCATGGAAGATTATTTTTCCTTGTGCTATATGAGGTATATGGAAGCATAGAAATAGTGTTATTTTTTGAGATCATGCTGCTCATTCTGACATTCATCGAGACATTGTTTTTAGAGCTTCGAAGTTCCAATATTGTGTTCTTGATCCTACATGTATGGAAAACAAGACCATGGTGCATGTTAGATGGAAAAAGCCCCAACAATGTTGGATTCACCTCAACACGGATGGTTTAGCTATTGGAAACCCGGCAGAGCTAGGGGTGGCAGCGTTCTCAGAGATGATCAAGGAAATTGGATTGCTGGTTTTTCTATGTTAGAAATACTGAATTCAATAGTATTGTATTTCTCACTGAAAAAATATACATGAGTGCCTTTCTATAGTAGGCATATGAATGCAGTACAAGTAAATATAAGTGTAGTACAAGTAAGAGTGCTATATAAGTAAGAGTGCTATACAAGTAAACTAATTGTGCCTAAAGCCCACAACACTATATATGTTAACAGTCCCCCTCAAACTCAAGGTGGATGTGAGACCAACTTGAGGTTGTTAACCAAAGTACGAAGGCGTCCCTTAGGATGTGACTTGGTGAAGATATCTGCAAGTTGATCTGTAGAGGAAACTGAGATTAGCTTGAGAGTACCATGAACAAGATGATAACGGATAAAATGACAATCGATCTCGATGTGTTTAGTCCGTTAATGGAAGACATCATTGTGAGCAATATGAATGGCACTCTTGTTGTCACAATAAAGAGGAGTAGCAGAGGATGTAGACACACCTAAGTCTTTGAGAAGCCATCGTAGCCAAAGAAGCTCAGATGTGGTATCAGCAAGGGCACGATATTCTGCTTCAATACTAGAACGGGCCACATGAGTTTGTTTCTTGCTTCGCCAAGAAATCAGAGAAGAACCAAGAAGAAAGCAATAACTAGTGGTGGACTTGCGATCAGTGGGATCTCCTGCCCAATCAGCATCAGAAAATGCACGGAGAACAAGAAGAGACTGAGCAGAGTAGAAAAGACCATGGAAGAGAGTGCCCTTTAGGTACCGAAGAATTCGCAGAACAGCAGCATAATGAGTCGATCGTGGATCAGACAAATATTGGCTCACCTGGTGAACAACATAGGAAATGTTTGGACGAGTAACAATGAGATAAACTAGGTTGCTAACTAAGCGTCTGTAAAGAGAGGGATTAGCCAATGGTTTCCCCCCTGAGGGAGTCAGATGCGCATTAAGCTCGATTGGAGTGTCAACAGTCTTGCTATCAGTGAGTCCAGCTCTAGACAAGAGTTCAGAGCATACTTGGCTTAAGTAATGTAAAGTCCATTTGTAGAATGAGTGATTTCAAGACCCAAGAAGTAGCTGAAATGTCCAAGATCTTTCATCTTAAACTGCTGACTGAGAAAATCCTTGAGTTTTTGAATGCCACTGAGGTCATCACCAGTTATGATCATATCATCCACATATAGAAGAAGTAAAATAGTGCCTTTGTCAGTACGACGAAGAAATAAGGCAGAATCATAATGACTGGCCATGTAACCCAAACGAGAGATGGTAGAGTTGAATTTGGCAAACCAAGCACGTGGAGCTTGTTTAAGGCCATAAAGTGCACGTCGAAGGTGACAAACCTTATTTGATTCAACAGAGAGACTAAGAGGAAGTTGCATATAAACTTCTTCACTTAAATCCCCATTAAGGAATGCATTTTTGACATCTATCTGGAAAAGATCCCATTTACTAGCAGCAGCAACAGCTAAAAGGGCACGAACAGATGAGATACAAGCAACCGGAGCAAAGGTCTCTTCATAATCAATCTCATACTCCTGTGTAAAACCTTTTGCAACAAGACGAGCTTTGTAGCGCTCAATGGACCCATCAGAGCGAGTCTTAATCTTGTAGATCCACTTACAACCAACCATAGATTTCCCAGGGGGGAGAGTGACCCAGTACCAAGTATGGTTTTTAGACAATGCATCAAGTTCCTCTTTCATTGCAATTTGCCAAAAAGGATCAGTAGAAGCCTCACGATAGGTGTGAGGCTCGTGCAGTGTAGCAAGGGCAGTGTAATAATGATAGTCAAGTAAATGTGCAAGAATGGACCTTACTCGAGTTGAGTGACGAGGTGGAATGTCTTATGCATGATCTTCAGGCGGAGCAGGAGCAGGGGAACTAAGATCAGGGTTGGGTAGCTTGTCTTCAACCTGTTCATTAAAGGGGGAACTAGGAAAGGGATCAAGGATTTCTGGTAGTTGGACAGAGAAGTCAATAGGAGAATTAGGAGCAGCTACAAGAGGATCAGGATCAGCTATAAGAGGGTTAGGAACAGCTACAGAAGGAATTTATGTCTCATCTGAAAATATATCTAAGACAGAAGAGGAAGATAGAGAAGCACGGAAGTGAGAAAGCTCGACAAAGAGGCGATGTTCCCAAAAGACAACATTGCGGGAGATACGAAGACGATGAGAAATAGGATCATAACACCGATACCCCTTTTGAGTTTCGCCATAGCCAAGAAAACAACAAAGTCTTGACTTAGGCTCAAGTTTGTTATGCTTATGTGGCTGAAGAAGAACGAAACAAGCAGAGCCGAATGAGCGTAGGTGGTGATAGACTGGAGGTGACCCAAAAAGGCGCTCATATGGAGTTTGAATTTGGATGACAGGACTGGGAATGCGATTAATAACATGAAGAGCATGAAAAGCAACTTCGCCCCAAAAAGGAGCAGGAACTTTGGCGGAGAGAAGAAGAGCACGAATAGTGTCAAAAATATGACGAAATTTTCGTTCAGCTTTACCATTTTGCTGAGAGGTACCTGGACAAGTTAGTTGATGAACAGTGCTATAGGAATGCAAAATAGCTTTGGAAAACATATTGAGTGTACTCAAGAGCATTATCAGATCAAAATTTTTGATACGTTTAGAAAATTAAGTTTCAACCATTTTTGCAAAATTAGAATACACTTGTAATAACTCAGAACGATGTTTCATATTAAAGATCCAGCTATAGCGAGAGTAATCATCAACAAAGACAACAAAATATCGAGATCCACCAATACTAGAGACAGAGGAAGGTCCCTAAACATCAGAATGAATAAGGTCAAAGATATCAGTGGATATAGATTCACTAGAATTGAAAGACAAAGCTGGTTGTTTTCCTAATTGACATGAAACACACTCAAAATTTTCTGCAGACACTGGACCTAACAAACCTCTAGAAGTCAATTGTTGTACACGGGAAGAAGATGCGTGACCAAGTCGAGCATGCCAAAGACCAAGAAAAGGAATAGAAGAAACTGCAACAGCTGCGGCAATAGAAACATGAGCAACAAGTGGAAGACGAAGGTTGTCCACGAGAAACATACGTCCAACTCTGGGACCGGTTCCTAGCTCCTGTCCCATCCTTGGATCCTGCACAATACACCCAGAATAATCAAATATAATTCGATAACCCAACTCAGCTAATTGTCTCACAGAAAACAAATTGTAAGAAAGGTCAGGAACATTAAAGACCCTAGAAACGGAGAGGTTGAAGGTTGAAACGGAACCTATATTATGACCAGACATTGTGGAACCATTTGCTGTGCGAATAGTAAGAGAGTATGGTGTAGGTTTAAGTTCAGAAAATAAGAACGAGTGAGGTGTCATGTAATTGCAACAAGTAGAATCCATAAGCCAAGAGGAAGGAGACATACTGGATAAAGCGAGTGAGGTGTCATGTTATTGCGTTGAAAGCAAGTCTCAATATTATGGCCAAAACGTTTGCAAAAATTGCAAAAACGTTTGCTGGATTGTCAGCGACAATTGTTGCAAAAGGAAGAAGACCTGTCCTTATTCTTCATTTAGAAGTAAAATATGCAAAAATGGATTGCAAAAATAAAATCTACGCGAAAAACTGGGTAAGGAGGACCTGGACTGAAAAATATTATTGGAGCAAGATGCACAACGGAGATAGTAAGTGCAGTGGTCTGTGTGGTGCGGTACTCCTCAACAATGGTGGCTGCAGGTTTGGAACCCAAGGACAACGACTGGAAGACGTCAGAGGTTCTACGGCGAAAAACTGCATCGGCTGCTGTGATGGTGGAAGCGATGTTGAGAATAGAGCACCACCAATAAAGACAAGACTGCTAAGAAAAGGTCAGAGCAGTGGCTCTGATACCATGTTAGAAATACTGAATTCAAAAGTATTGTATTTCTCACTGAAAAAATATACATGAGTACCTTTATATAGTAGGCATATGAGTGTAGTACAAATAAGAGTGCTATATAAGTAAGAGTGCTATATAAGTAAACTAGTTGGGCCTAAAGCCCACAACACTATATATGTTAACATTCTAGTAATATTGGCTTCTTCTCCAGCTTCATTTATGAGCTTTGGGCCCTTAGAGATGGGCTTTCTCTCTGCAAAAAGTTAAATTTAACTGCTGTGGACATCCAAATTGATGCAAAAGCAATTGTTGTTTTGCTAGCTGACCACTCTTACTCTAACAACTTTGCCATGCCTATTGTTGACGATTGTAGGCAGTTAATTTCCTTGATCCCCCATGTCCGGATCGGGCATTGTTATTGTGAGGCCAACTCTTGTGCGGACTGCCTTGCTAGGATAGGTTCCTCTCAGAGTAGTGATTTCATTTTGTACAATAATCCACCTGTAGATTTTTTGGAGCTGTTAAGCTCAAACTCGGCTGGATTGTTTTGTAACAAATGGGTTCCTGTGCGCGCGCGCACACACACCCACCCCCCCCCCCCCCCCCCCCCCTCCCCCCCCTCCCCTCTTTCCCCTTAGTTTGCTGGTTTAATGAAATTCCTCTTGATAAAATATATATGACTGCTTCTTTTTATTTATTTTTTATACCTTAATATCTTTGCATCCATCATATTCAGCATTTACCGAACAAAAACAAAAAAAAGGTTACGTTTTACCCAAGGAAAATTCTTTCAGTACAGACAAATCTTTGAAAAATGTCAGCTTTTTGAAAGAAAAACTAAGAAGACATTATTCTCTAATATGTCATCGTCTTCAGCTATTACTTATGAGTTCATATTGAAATAATGACTTGAAGATGCAATCTACTAAGGCGAATGAAAGTTCCAGTTGAATTGGTTTCAATTTTCGATGAAATCACACATTCAATATGTGAATTTGTCGTGAAATGGCATCTTCAATCTGCTAATTCACTGTTGTGAATTGTAATTTTTTTTTTCTAAAAAACAAAAACTGTCCTACAAGTTTGGGCTAATACTAAATACCATTAAAACTTCTCAAAAATACAAGTATTCAATTTACTCCTCAAAGTATAAACATCACTTAATAGTTAATAACATACTAGCCCAAACTTCCACAGCAGTTTTTGTATCTTACATTTTTTCTTTTTAAAGAAAAACTTGTGACACAACTTCTCTCTCTCTCTTAACTAGATCGGGTAAAATTGGGTTAAGGTGAGTTATTGTCGATCAAAACCCAACCTGCCAAAATTTTAGGTTGGACTTTGTCGACCTATGGGTCACATGTCTTAACTTCTTTTTGTTCAATCGGATTTTTTTTTTTTTTTTTTTTGCGCGCGCTTGTTTTGGCTTTCTATCTCATATAAAAATGATTCATGCTTTCATTTCTTAATATTTTCCTTCTTTTCTTTCCCTTTAGTTTCCAAGTTATTTTCATCTTACAAACACTTGTAAATTATTTCTTTATGAGTTCAAGGCTTGAAGGCTTTAGTTTAGTAAACATTGAATTATGCAAACTTAAGACTTTAAGTTTGCATCAAAACAAACGGGGTGACTGAAAACATCATTAATATATTATTTAAATTTTTTTAGTATTTTATTTATATATTCTATTATTTATATTTGAAAGAAGACAAAAAAAATATATATATTATTATTTACGTTTGAGAAAATACATTAAGTTGACCGGACACTAATTTTTTATTTAAATCCAATCTAACCAAAACTCAATCAGATCAAATCCAAATCCTATCGACCCCACTGTCAGTGTCAGGTCACTTAGAAGTTACAACTTCCAATCCCCTGCGAATCACTTGTAGCTGTAATATTTTGAAGATGAAATTTCAAAAGTGTTTTATTTATTTACTTTAAATTGTTGGTAGTTTTATAGTGTGACTTTTAAAATGACATTTTTGGCAAGATTATTCCTCAATCAGCGGCTATTAAGTAGCATGGAGTTGGTGTAACTAAGCCTAACATAACTCTGGGGAAGAACAGAGAACATTGATGTATTCACTATAATAAACATATACATTATGAACATACATGATCAAATAATAATAATAAGAAAATATTGTTCTAATATATATGACATGCCTTAATAAAAAAAAGACCTGTACTTTTCTGGTATCTGTTTTGTCTCTTGTGCCACTTTCATTAACAAGACAAACCAACCCACTAATTTCTGTCGGCCTTTCTGCTGGTTTAAAGTTTGGTCTAGCACGATTCACCAAAATTCACTAGGGATTTGAACTTGTAGTCCATTCCCTAAAATAGGAGCTTATGTTAGAATAGAGATTCAAATCAGGGTAAGGAGTGGATGGATCCAATGTTTTTTTTTTTTTTTTTTTTGTTGGGTTTCCCACGGGGTGTTCAAGCCAGTTTATGCGTATCTCGATTAATCCTCGCTTGCGATGAGAGCCTGCCATTGACCATAAGGTGTTGCAGCTGCTAAGACTCGAATTGAAGAGCAAACCTAGCCAAACTCTAGAGCCTTATCTAGTGGTGGATGATGGATCCAATATTACTAATATGCATTGGACCTATTGAGATGTTAATATGTGCATTATGTGACAAATGTTTGACATATGCTCACGTTCTAATGGGTGGTTCACTAGAGTTTGGACCCAAATTGGTTCCTTCAAAATAGAGATAAAAATAGTATTTTATCTTTATATATATATATATATATATATAATTAGAATAAGAAATATTTTAAAATTCAACATTAGACTAACACAAGAAAATAAAATAAACATTTATTCAGAAATACAAAAAAAAAAAAAAAAAAATTACACACAATAATTGTATCATCCATTTCTTTTTCTCTTTTTTTAGCAATATTCATAGAAAAATGGTCGTTACACAATTGAAAAAAGAAATTAAAAGAGTAGGTATACATTAAACCTCTCAATAAAACAGCTGGTAGACAATTAATTTTTGGTCCCCACTATTGGCACAATTAAAAAATATTTAACGATTTTGTGAAATCCATATGTCCGCAACCCATATTTCATAGGTTGCAATTAATTGCTTAATAAAAGAGGGTTTTTGTTTTGTTTTAAAAGGAGGCAGACATTCATCCTACTGGTACGGCTACTTTAATATTAGGAATTTTTTTATTCTTAAAAAAAATATATATTAGAAATTTTTTGAGCTAAATTTCAATTTTGGAAGGCCAAGTATGAATTTTTTTAAAAACCAAAATCTCATATTTTATTTATTACTAATGCAATTATGATTGTCAAAATCCCGATTTGGATCCTATAATTCTATGATTTTACGATTTCACTTGTCCAAAACGATCTGAATCTTTAAGGGATCTTTGCGATCGTTCAGGTTTGAAAGAATGATCAGTTGGACCCAAATGAAAAATAACACCTCAATATTCCAAGTTTTGCTTTTCTAATGTAGAGAGATAGAGTGTCAGTTGGATCTAAATAAAAAATAATATCCCAATAGAGTGTTATGTTTTGAGGTTTTTGGCCTCTTTAAATGATACTTATAAATGGATGTATTGATGTATGGTAATTACATCATATGGATGCAATTTTTTTTTTAATATATTTTTTATGAATGGTTATATAATTTATATAATTTTTTAACATACGAATGTGTATTTTTTTTCCTCAAATAGTGTAAAATTTTATGATCTACAATCCGATTTACAATTCTACTTACTTTCCACAATTCTACATAATCCTACGTAGAATTCTAATTTTGACAGCTTTGAATTCAATACATATGTTTTCAAAATTTCAGGGGCCACACCCTGGCCTTTGGGCTTATATGCTCTAAAATCTGCTTAGCACTACCTTTATAGGCTAACTTGGAATCACAAGTTCTTAACAAAAATATCCTTATCAAATATTTCCCTCAATAATTAAGTAGTATGCCTAGCTCTTTGGTCTTTAATTAATCTCATAAGGAAATCCATGATTTAAAAATAAACTCCATCACTCCATGGATTGAATATCTCCAGCCTAGGTTAAAGAGAAAGTTACCTAATTCCGTTTAACCAGTAAAAAAAATACTAAAAATTTCCCATGATACAACTATTGCGACATATGAGAAACATTTAAACTGAAGTCGGAGCCACAGACAGAACAGCAATTAAGCTCAGGAACCGAAGTAATAGGCGACTCACAGAACCAGTCAAAGACTTGAGTCTTTTAATATAATTTACAAAGGGACGCATCAATTATTGTTTTTAAGAAACAGAACAAGAAAGAATAACAACAGCTTTTTGTGACGAGTGCCCAAGTGCAAGCAAAACACATGCTTTTTGTCACGTGCCCAAGTGCAAGCAACTCTCTTACTTGCTGGTTATTATACTTTTTTTTTTTTTTTTTTAATTCTTTCTAAAATGTAGGTAGCAGGACTCGAACTAGAGAGCACACTCAGTCGAGCACAATACAAACATCTAGAGAGTGAGAGCCTAACCAACTTGGCCAATCCTTGGATTTGTAGTTACTACACTATCATGTCACAAGGTGTGCATCACGTTAAAGGTGAAGTTACTCACGCAAGAGAGAGGAACCAAACAAATCCCTCCAAAAGAAAAAGCAAAAAACTATAAAGTGCTGATAACATTTATTTGAGGATTTAGTGGCCAAGTTAATCTTTGAATTCCTTATCTAATATTCACTGTGTTAAGTTGTGCATCACATTGTACGCGTAATGACCGTGACCCTATATAATTGGACAATATGTCCCAGAAGTAGCGTAGAAGCAACCAAGAAAGAGCATGTGGTAGTCTCTTTCTGGGGTTATTCCTTTGGCTGCAGTGCTTTGCAGACCGCATACACAATCATAATATCACATCATGGAGGGTGCAACTTCAAGCAAGAAGAGAAAGATTTGCCATGATGATGAAGTAGAAGAAGAGGATGAAGAGCAAAAAATTGACAAGTTTTTTGCTCTTATCAAAAGTATTCGCGAGGCACGTGAGCATTTGATAAATAGCTCGAATAATTTTGCATTGAACAGCCAGAGAAAGAAGAGTAATATTGCCGGGGAAGAGATGAAGCAAATTGCAGTTTGGAAGCCCTCGTTCCAACATGAAGATTTCATGGAAGAGGGTGTAGTAGCTGAGTTCAAGAAACCTCCTATGACCGTGAACTTAGTGGGTTCTTCTCAAAGAGACGGATTAGTTGAAGATCAGGAAGGAAATGACAAAGAAAGCTTAGACCTAAGGCTTTCACTCTAGTCTATGTTGGAGCAAAGTTTGGAATATAGGGTGATGATGATTACATGTTGAAACTAGAAGTGGCTTTGTTCCAATTCCAATCAACCGTATTTTGAAGGTGAGAAAGGCATTTTAAAATACTGTATTGGTTGCAGCACTTATCCTATTTCATCATGTGCCTTGTAGAATCACAATCATTATGCAGTTGGCGACATTTTACTTTGTCCCACAGTCAATTACGTTTGTAGAACTGATATATGTATGAAATCGAGGTCCAGGTCCTTTTATTTATATATTTATTTCTTTTTTGGACAAACATCAATTTTTTTGGTTGCATAAATTTCTTCTTAATTTACAAAAAAGTAAGAAAACCAAATAAGCAAATTACTTGCTTATCAACCACTTCAGTGAATTTAATGGAATATGTGTCCACCTAATTATATAACAAATTAACATTTCTAGACAGAGTCTCAACCTATCACTAATGGCGAAATCAGATTAATTTCTTAGAGGATGTGTAAAGTTAATATGTTTTTTCTTTATTTTTCATAGAAATTGCAAGCAGTTTGCATGAGGGATTTTTTCAAAACCCCTCTTTGCTGTAATAACCATGTAAATTTACAATGACACTATTCATTTTGTATTTAGTTGTATTTTTTTTACTTATCTCGAGGATGAACAAAAAGAGTGAATGATAATTGTTGTGTATGAAGAAAGAAAAACAACTTAAAAAATCAAGGAAAATTGAGTGTTTTGAAATGTTGTGTAAAATAAATAATCTAGTGTGAGGTGCATTGAAAAGTGAGTGTTTGTTTGGGAACAACTTATTTAGCTGAAACTGAAAAATTTTTGTTGAAAGTATTGTAGATAAAACTAAAAAGTATCTGAAAATAGTACAGTGAGACCTATAAATAGTATCAAAAAGTGCAGTGGAACCCTTGAATAGTAGCAAAAATAAGCTGAATAGTATTTTACTATTCAGCTTATTTTTGCTACTATTCAAGGGTTCCACTGCACTTTTTGATACTATTTATTAATAGTAGTACTTTTTGGTACTATTCATGAATAGTAGCACTTTTTGGTATTATTTCAACTACCTTTTACCTTTATCAACAAGAAGTTTAGCAAAAAATTTTCAATTTAAGCAAAATAAGCGGATCTCAAACAGATCATAAATATGTAAAATAGAAAAAGTAAGTTCTTATACTAAAATAGACAGAAATTTGTGCATAAACCAATCCCAATGCTTTAACAAGCATTTTTTGAGAAAATAGGGACTATGGCTCCAATTTAACGAGTGAAAGTAGCTAACAAGGGCACATGATCTTAATAATTCATTTTGATTCAATTTTCGCTTCAAGGTAGTGAGAAATAGAACTGAGAAGGACTTCTAATGAAAAATTGTAGTTCACCGGGTGCACAGGAACGAAACTAGGATTCATACCCGAGAGGGCCAAAGCTTAAAACCAAAAAAAAAATTATGAAAATAAAAACTAACACTTATTTCATATTCAACAAAATATTACATACAAAATAAGTATTTCTTAAACATTTCATATTATAAAACACATCAACAAAGTATAACATATAAAATAAGTGTTTTTTATTTTGTGCACGATTTTTGTTTAGTCCATATTTATTTATTTTGTTTTTGTAGTTGAAGGGGCATGAATTTTGTTTATTTATTTCTTTTCTTGTAGATCAATATCTAAATATTTTAGAGGAGGAGGGACAAAATATATTTATAAGGGCAAACTTTAATTTTTTGTACACTATTTCATTTTGGGGGGGGGGGGGGGGGGCATCGCCCCCTCTGTCCTTATGTAGGTCCGCCCCTGCGGGTGCACGTTTTGGTAGCATCATAAGGATTAAGGAGTGCTGCATTTGAGTTTTGAAGTGTGATTCTTTTTTCTTTTTTCTTTTTTTTTTTCTCTCATTTTATTTTTATTTTTATTTTTTTTGTGGAGTGTTTCTTTTGGGTGTGTGCTTGACCACTTTTTCTTTCAAAGACTTATTTAGTTACATAACAAACACGTTTTTTTTCCTCTTTTCTTTTCATGTTTTAATTCTTTTTCTTTGAGATTTATTTGGTATGATAAACACGCGTGGTTTTTTTCCTTCTTTTTCTTTCTATGTTTCAAGTCTTCGTCTTTTGAGAGTCATTATTTAATAATTATGTTATAAACATGGTGTGTACATGATTCTCTCTTTTGGGTCTTGGAGACACAATTGACCCTGTGTCGACAACGCTGTATTTTATGATGGTAATAAATTTTACTCAATGAATTAGATGTCTTATTCTCTCTCTACATGGAAAACTAGTCCTTCTCTCTCTCTTTTCTATATGTCCCAACTTCTTGAAAAAGCACTAGTCACACTTATGCTATAGCCCAAAATGATTAGTAAAGCTTTAACTAGGGCTTTTATATATATATATATATAGTTTGATTGACATAATAAACATCCAATATAAGACTCATCACTAATATAATCTATTCTATTTGGGTATCAAAATCTGCCCGATTTAAATCGTTAACATTTTTTTAGGACTCACGTTCAATGACGATTCTAGGAATTTTTCCCAAGATGGTCATTAAGAAACTTAAATTATAAAATATTTAATAAAAGAGATAGTTATATCTCATTATCAATACTACAAGTTATATCTATTTCAAAATTTTAGGTAAATAAATTTTTTTTTTAGATTTTTCTATTTGTTTGTAAAGGCACAATATATTGTTAAAATGACCAAAATTTGACTACAAACTTAGTTGTAGCCTAAGAATACAACTTTCACTAAACAAATTAACATGACTACATATTTTGAAAATCTAACCATTGAATTATATGTCTTTTATGTTCTTAGAACACATGTCAAGTTTCATGTCAATTGGATGTTATTTACTATTTCATTTATAAATTTATTTTTTGCGTATAATTTTAGACTACAAAAACTAGAAAATTAAACATTTGATTGATAACATAAGCTATTTAATTATCTTTAATCTTCTTGAAGTTTTACAAGCATGGAGGATATAAGAAAAAAAAATGTAATCTAATTGTAGAATTGTTAAAATTCATATCTAATAAAAAAATATTGAGTGGAGTTATAGCCTTAATTAATCTACAACTAAGCTTGTTGCTAAACTTTGTCCAAAGTTTAACTATATTGGATCTAAAAAAATTTAGGGTGGTCACACATTTTTTAAGGTAAAAAAATCATAAAATTTTTAAATTTTATATATAATAATGATTTTTTTCCCAGGCCAGGGTGGTCCTGTGACAATCCTGACTCTAACTTGGAGCCACCAATGCTTGGAGCCACCAATGCTCACGTTGCATTGTGGTATCCTTAGGTCATATGGCATTACCAACTTGACTACATAATATGATACTGTAGATTGTCTAGATTTGATTTGATTGTATCAATGTGTGATGGGCGAGCAAAAATCTTATAGCAAGTGTTTGCTAGATAGATCTAGACTATATAAACGATTATGAAAAGCACTAATTAATTGTAACTTGTCTAGTCTTTTTGGGTTATAGTGCGGACGTAACTAGCTTTTACTCAAATCATGACAAATCTTGAAGAGGACACCAAGGCTTAAGTAAGGAAGATTCCCTATACCCTTGGATTGTTTGGGGTGAATTCAATTGTAGCCAACACTTTTTTCGGATTGTAGCACTGCAATGGTATAAAATTTTACTAACTGAACTAATTATTGCACCAATAAACTTGTAGTTTAATGAAACTTTTCCCATTTCAGGGATAAAGGTTTTTTAGCATGCTCGATGTACATGTATTTAGAACTAGACTTAGGATCTATGTTTTAGTCTTCTAGTTGTAATTTTTAACAAATTTCCATTCAAGTGTCAAGACACAAGAAATCAAAACTCGTAAAAGGGATTTTAAAATCCAGCATGTTGTAAAATTTAAGATATTCCAAGCTTTTGAATTCCCACAATAATCTATACATATTAATCTATACATATAAAAGTAGAAATCAAATATGTGAGAGAAAATAATCCCGCAATTTGAACCCTTTCACCTTAGACTTTCAAGTACTTTGTGCATAAGAAGATATTAATTAAGTTATAAGGCTATATTTAAATGTTCAAGTGCAAGCTATGGGAATATATAATCCATTTCATGGTAAATATCTACTAGTTAACAAATTTAATGGTGAATATAGTGACACTTCATTAAAAATTAACTATCATAATTTATTTGGTGGAACAAAGTTATAAATGAAGTGACACTATATCCATCCTTAGACTCATGAAAACTAAATCTAAACAGAAATTATGTGTCACTTTGTTCAATTGGAAATAACTTATTTAGTTGAATCTGAAATTTTTTTGCTAAAAGTACTACAGATAAAGGTAATAGTTAGCTGAATAGTATAGTGAGACCCACGAATAGTAGCAAAAATAAGCTGAAATTTTTAGTTTGTCCCAAACACACACTGATTATAATACCCTTATTATAATAGTATAACACTTGAGTGTATTGCATGGCATGATGCGTTTACAAGTTATTGGTAGTATACTAGTATGCCTATGCATGGTCCAATTAAAATTTATATATATAGTACAGAAAATATTTCATAAATATCTTTAAAATTGACAAATAAAATAGTTAATAAAGTAAAAAAAAAAAAAAAAAACTTTAAGTTATATAATGGAAGTCTATTTTGTCAGACTGAATATTCGTTAAAATTGAAATTATAGTATATTATTGAAATAATTTAAAATAAATATAAATGTTTACAACATATCTATATATATAATAATAGGTAAAGTAAAGAGAAAATTTAATTAAATTTCAAATTGAAATTCAATTATAATCTAATTTTGCGCCATGTGTCTCATCTAATCTAAAGTTTAGAATTTTGTGCCAAGTGAGTTAATTTAGTGTAAAAATTTAATTTCAATTAGAGTTTAATTTTGCACCAAATGTTCAATCTAATCTAAATTTTTTAATTTTTGTGTCAAATTAGTTAATTTAGTGTAGAAAACAAAGAGTCCAATATAATAAATCATAAAAAACATAATCATATAACTAAAAAAATCAAATTTATAAGTAATCTATATATATATATATATATATATACTGTAAGTGCACAATTGCACCTGGACCCAAGAATAGCTATGGGCTCAGGCCCAATGAGCCTTAAACAATATAAATTTGTAGAGTGTGGGCTTAAAACCCAGGTTAGAAGTATTGAGGATTTGATAACAAGCTAAGATCTACAAACACTTTTTAACAACAAACAACTATTGCAAATAAACCTCCTCGGACGTAAGCCGAGAGCTCTTTTTCTATTATTTCTCTTTCTTTTTCTTTAGATTACAAAAGATCCTTGCTTCTATTGTTCTAAGTTTCCCCTTAAATACTTCTCTTTCTGATACTTTGTCCACGTGTTGTTCTCACCTCCTTCCCCCTAGATATTTCTTTCCCTAGTGCCTCTAGATAGTGACCAGAAGTTTCCTTTCCACTGTTCAGGGGTCACTTCCCCATTAATGCGGCCAGGAAGGTAGGTGCAGAGTCTTTAATGTGGAGGTGGCAGCCTTTATCTTTGATATTTCTCAAGTATCGGTGCTTCTAGGACATTCAGGGGTTCCCCCCTTTTAACCATTGGTCTTCACCGAGTCCTTAACCTTTATAATGAAGTCCCTGGCTCTCCTATATCCGTTCGAGGAGAAAATCACCCCTCGGATGAACCCTCGGATCCTCGGCGTATGGGCCGACCCGTAGTACTAATAAGCTTTTAACCCAGGAGCAGGTCAGCCTTCCTTAGCATGGCCCAAAGGCCCATATACCCAAGGGGGTCTTTTCACTCCCACAATAGCCCCTCAAAACTCTATTTTTCGACATCCGAGGAGAAAAATAGGGTTTTGATCTGATGAGAATTTACTCCGCACACTTTGTGAATGATGACACGTGTGGAAACCGTTTTGCGTTCCAGAAGATGCCACTTGGCGGTTTTTATTTTCGAAAACGCGCGCATTTATTACTGTAAGTTACACCTTGTCCCCCACGTTCAACGGTGAGATGGGCATCCAACGGTCCTCGTCATTTCACGAAAATTTGGGCGGGATAAATATAATTTCGAGGCTGCTTTCCGCACATCGTGACGCTTCGGGAACTTGCGCCTTCATTTATTTCACTAGGGACTAATCCCATCAAAACATCAGTAATCATACTTTACCTTCAGAAAACCGTGGAAATTTGCACAACTTGAGATTCGTAAGTTCTTGCTCTTTCTTTTCTTAACCCTTTCTCCTCGGATCTAGTCCTCGGCTGTCCTTGTAGACATTCTCCCCTTTAGAGTTTATCCTTTCGTTACTTTCTGATGGGAAGGTTTAAGTGTCTAGTTGATACCGCCGCTGGAATGGAAGGCTTTAGAGCCAAGTATCACATTTCCGGCGATGTAGGTTTAGAATATTGCCCGGCGGAAGCCGTGGCCGGCTCTAGAAAGGCCGGAGAGTTCATCATCCCAATGATAGCCTTTATAGAAGGTGGGATGACCCTCCCAATGAGGCCTGTGACCAGGGAGTACCTCTGCAACCACCGGTTGTGTCCCGATCAGTGCGCCCCAAACGTTTTTAGAGTTTTGGGTAGCGTCGATGCTCTAAACGAGCAAATGGGTCTAAACCTCACCTGGCACGATGTCGTCTTTCTGTACGAGTGCCATAAACTCACCAAAGTAGGTTACTACATTAAATCCCGCTCCAGCGTCGTTAGGCTAATCTCCTGTCTGCCCAAATCCAACAAAGGCATGAAGGATGACTACCTTTTCATCTCTGGGAACTGGCACGACGGCCTCCACTGCCTAGTTGAGTGGGGAGATCCAGGTGCGATACCTTAGGATTAACCTCCCCACCGCACAACTTCCTCTAACACTCACAAAAATGCGCATTCACATGTATGCATGTTTATTTAAATTTATTATATGTTGTATGAATCTGACCATGTTTGTTTACTTTCACGTCTTTCTTTGCAGATAAGCAACACGTGCGCCCACGCTTAAGCCACTGCAACGTTGCAGATCTAAACCGGGTATTGCGCTCTGAGGTGTTTGTCAGCGGGGACCTACAACTCAGGGCTGCTCATCTGATTCTGGGGAACAATCCCATCTCCTCAGACTTCCAGGAGATAGAAAACGTTATAATCGTGGGTGACCGAAGACGGAGGAGGATAAACGTAGCCAGACCTCACTTTTTGGACGACCACGACCTTCCCGACCACGACCGCACCATATTATACACTTAACCGATTGCTGCGATTCCCCTCGCTGAGCACTCTCAGGCTACTATCGTTCCAGAGGAGCAGGTGTCTTCTTCACACACGCTATACGAGGAGATAGAACAGTTCCAACTTGAAGACACCGAAAGACCTCGAGGGAAGCAATTCGTCGTACTTTCTGACGAGGAAGAAGAAGCCACCGAGGCCTCTGGAATTGTAGGGTTAGTTGTTGCCCACCTAGAAGACGAATCCGAGGAGGATATGGACAGGCTTCAGGGTCTCCTAACCCAGAGAGGTGCGAAGGTTGCTGAGAGAAAGACGGGGGGGTCCCAAGCTCTTCCATCTTTGCCACCTCCCCCTCCTCCAGCCGAGCCTAAACTTCCAGCCGAGGATCCCAAAAAGAAAAGAAAGGGGGAGGTCGAGGGGGCGGGTAGCAAGGAACCAAAGAAACCACGACAACAACCTCCACCCGTTCAGCAGCAGAAGCTGTATAAAGGCAAAGGTAGGGCCTGCTCAGTTGAAAGCGGGGAAATCAGGGACGTGGCCGAAGTGCGCCAAGCACCGGCCACCTGGTCCCCTGACTTAAGACTGGACGGCACACCCATCTCTTGCCAATCCAGTATTAGGGCGGTTCAACAAGGCCATGCCCACCACTTGGCTGAAGTGTTGGAACGCCCTCTTCTGCTGCCCAAGGACATGGAGACCTTGGAAAAAATGAGCCAGCCTCAATTATTCCTATCTTTAAACAGGATTTAGCCCTGGTAAGTTTAACCCTTTTAGGAAGATTCCACTTTTAACAGCATCGGACTATTCATGAGTGTCTTGCTATACCTAACTTCCTCATACTTTATTGCAGGCCATTTAGGAAGTCTTCGTGGCCGAGAAATTTATAGAAGACACTCGGAAGAAGGCTAGAACAGAGCTTGAAATTAGGATGGAGACTGAGAAGTCCTTAGGCACGGCCCTTGCTGAAAATGAGAAGCTAACTTCTGAGGTGGCTGAGCTAAAAAGGGAGAGAAATGGGGCCGAGGCGAACCTAAAGACCATGAAGACCTAAATAGAAGGGCAGCGCAATCTCCTTCGTGAAAAAGATGACGAGCTCTCCCAAACCCAAAGGGAACGCTCGGATTTGGAGAAGGAACTTGCGCGAATGAAGGAGGAAGCCGGCGCATTCAATCGTTCTCTGGAAGCCGCCAAGCAGGCGAGTTATGAGGAAGGGGTAGCTGCCACCGAGGAGCAGCTGATAGAAGCCTTCGCGGCCTTGTGCCGAGAGTACTGTCAGAAAGTCTGGGGGGAAGCTCTAAACGCAGCAGCGGTTCCTCTAGCCTCGGAGCTAAGGAAGTCCGAGAATGTGTGGCTTCCCCTGGAGATACAGAAGATTGAGGAGGCTCCTGCTGTCGTTCCTACCCCTGAGGTAACTCTCCCTGCTCTTTCTCCCATGGTCCCAAAGCTAATTCTAGATCCTACAGAACCTTCAGGTTCCAACAAAGAGAAGGAAGGGGGCGGGGATGCAGAGAGGACCTGAGCCAGAATATAAAGTCCAACGTCCCTCCAACAAAGGCAGCAGACAAAGGAAAGCAAGTCCTGTCTCCCTTTGAGTTGGAGTTAAGGAAGACCGAGGCCACCAGCACTTCTCAACAAGACCCCCCTCCAAAAGCTTAGGACCTAGCTTAGGACTTCTCTTTCTCTATATTTGAATTGAATATGTAATGTATATTTGAATGATTAACGAAGGACAATTTTGTTTGATTTTCACTCATGTTGCATCCGTTTTACTTTATTCTTTTTTGCACTTGTCATAAAGATTACCATTAGTACATAGTTAAAAAAGGTCAGAGCAAACAAACCCAACTCCAAGGATTGCACAATTATGGCCTCCACGCAATCATGCGCGTGTTTTAGTATTAAAAACCTAACAAAGAGTAACATGGTTTAGATATTTAAACAATACCTTAGTTAAAACAAAAGAAGAGACCTCATATAACGACTAAACCCTTATAATGGGTGGTATTGTTTTGAGTAGGATGTAAGATCCGAGGACCACTCCTTACATAAATTCGCTTAACACTTAAAGATATAAAACTTAAGATCCAAATTAATGAATGGCACGGGACTAATTTCCAGACACAATAAGAAATTAATTTTGATCATGTTTGTGATCCGAGGACCACACTTAACCAAGTTTTTGTTTGATTCTCAAGAACAGTAACTTCAAATGTTAATTTTCCCAAAGTAGGAGGTCCGAGAACTCGGCATAACTAAGATTCTGTTTAACAAATGAAAAGATATCAATTTTCACAAGGTTTGTGGTCCGAGGACTACACTTAACCAAGTTTCTGTTTGATTCTTATGAACAGTAACTTCAAATGTTAATTTTTCCAAAGTAGGAGGTCCGAGGACCCGGCATAACTAAGGTTCTGTTTAACAAATGAAAAGATATCAATTTTCACAAGGTTTGTGGTCCGAGGACTACACTTAACCAAGTTTCTGTTTGATTCTTATGAGCAGTAACTTCAAATGTTAATTTTCCCAAAGTAGGAGGTCCGAGGACCCGGCATAACTAAGGTTCTGTTTAACAAATGAAAAGATATCAATTTCTACAAGGTTTGTGGTCCGAGGACTACACTTAACCAAGTTTCTGTTTAATTCTTATGAATAGTAACTTCAAATGTTAATTTTCCCAAAGTAGGAGGTCCTAGGACCCGGCATAACTAAGGTTCTGTTTAACAAATGAAAAGATATCAATTTTCACAAGGTTTGTGGTCCGAGGACTACACTTAACCAAGTTTCTGTTTGATTCTTATGGATAGTAATTAGAAACTCCTACAGTATTTACAACTTTGAACCGATTACAAACAAAACACACTTTATTAATAATAATACCTTCGCAGGTTATTTACATTCCATGGGCGTGGTACAATTCTTTCATCTAGATCAGCTAGCCGATACGACCCTATACCTGCTACTGAAACAATTCGATAGGGGCCTTCCCAGTTTGGTCCTAGCTTACCCCAAGCTGGGTTCTTTGAAGTACCCACAACCTTTCTTAATACAAGATCCCCAGGCGCTAGTGGCCTTAGCTTCACGTGGGCATCATATCCCCGTTTAAGTTTTTGTTGATAATAAGCCATCTGGACCATGGCTGCCTCACGTCGTTCTTCAAGTAAGTCCAGATCTTTCTCCAGGAGTCCATCGTTACTCTCGGGGTTAAAGAACTCGTCTTCAGGGTGGGGAAGCCAGATTCCAGGGGTATCACCGTCTCGGCTCCATAAGTCATAGAGAATGGTGTTTCTCCAGTGGACCTGCGCGGTGTGGTCCGATACGTCCACAGGACATGTGGGAGTTCATCTACCCATCTGCCCTTCGCGTCGTCTAACCTTTTCTTCAGCCCACTGACTATGACCTTGTTAACGGCCTCGGCTTGCCCATTTCCTTGAGGATAAGTTGGGGTGGAATATCTGTTTATGATGCCCATATCACCGCAATACTTTCTAAAAGCCTTGCTGTCAAATTGAACACCATTGTCTGATATAAGTGTATGTGGTATTCCAAATCTAGTGACGATGTTCTTCCACACAAACTTCTTGGAATCAACGTCTCTAATGTTTGCCAAGGGCTCAGCCTCGACCCATTTAGTAAAGTAATCCGTTCCCATAAGCAGCCATCTTTTGTTACCTGTTGCCCTCGGAAATGGCCCAACTATGTCTAATCCCCACTGTGTGAAGGGCCAAGGACTGGAAAGGGGGTTAAGAACTCCTCTAGGTTGATGAATATTAGGGGCGAACCTCTGACATTGATCACATCTCCTGGCGTAGTCTTGAGCCTCCCTTTGCATATTGGGCCACCAATAACCCTGAGTCAGAGCTCTGTGGGCTAAGGATCTTCCCCCAGTGTGACTGCCACAAATCCCTTCATGCAGTTCTTCCAGAAGCCCTTCCGTTGAGTCAGGGTGCACACATAACAAGTACGGTCCTGAAAAGGAACGTTTATACAGTTTCTGATCCTCGGACAACCAGAAGTGCGGTGCCCTTCGACGTATCTTATCAGCTTCAGATTTGTCTTCGGGAAGGATGTCGTTCTTAAGAAAAGATACGACCGGGTCTATCCAACTAGGTCCAGGCCTTATCAGATGAATGCGAGGTGCATTAGCAATGGCAAGAGAGGGTTCCAGCAAATCCTCGACGAGGATAACCCTAGGCAAGCCTTGAGCCGAAGACGTTGCCAACGTGGCCAAGGAGTCTGCATGGGTGTTTCCGCTTCGAGAGATGTGAGCTAGGACGAAGGAGTCAAATTCAGTTTGCTGACGCTTGACCTGGGCCAAATATTCCTGCATCCGTGGATCTCTAGCCTCCATGATCCCCGTAACCTGGCCGATCACCAACTGAGAGTCCGAGAACACATGGACTTCCTTGCCATCCATCCTACGTACCATTTTCATGCCCAATAAGATTGCTTCATACTCTGCTTCATTATTAGTAGCCGAGAACGCCAATCTCATAGATTTTTCGAAGACAATTCCCTCAGGGGACATCAGGACAAGCCCAACACCAGACCCTTTTTGATTAGCGGCCCCGTCCACATAGACTTTCCAAGTCGGAGGCATTGTAGCTGTGATCACACCAACTGATTTCTCATCGGCACGCGCCTCTTCTAGAGTTTCTTCCAGCAGTGGTTCGGTAAACTCTGCCACCAAGTCAGCGAGAACCTGGCCCTTCATAGAGGTGCGAGGATTGTATTTAACGTCAAAAGCCCCCAGGATGGTCCCCCACTTTGCTACCCTGCCTGAGTAATCGGCGCTACGTAGCACTGCCTTAAGAGGTAATTGGGTAAGAACCACCACAGTATGAGACTGAAAATAATGAGGAAGCTTTCGTGTGGCATGAACTACGGCCAGAAGCGCTTTCTCCAAGGGTAGATAACGCACCTCGGCATCATTTAAAGACTTACTAACGTAATATACCGGTCTTTGCACACCGTTATCATCCCTTATGAGGACAAGGCTGACTGCGTGGACGGCCACGGCCAAATAAGCAAACAAAATCTCATGTGCCTCCGGGCGAGACAGAATGGGTGGCCGAGAAAGATATCGCTTGAGCTGTTGGAAAGCTAACTCGCAGTCCTCGGTCCATTGAAACCCTTTCCACTTGTTCAACAGCTGGAAGAAAGGACGACATCGGTCAGCTGACCGAGATATAAACCTGTTCAAGGCGGCAATCATTCCGGTTAATTTCTGGATTTCTTTTGGGTTCCGAGGAGGTTGCAAGTCCTCAATAGCCTTAACCTGCGCTGGGTTTACCTCTATGCCTCTATGAGTGATCATGTACCCCGAAAACTTTCCAGAGCCCACACCAAAAGAGCATTTTGAGGCGTTAAGGCGCAGCTTGTACTTTCTTAACACCTGAAAGGTATCAGCCAAGTCTCTCATGTGTGAGGGTATTGTTTTACTCTTCACAACCATATCATCCACATATACTTCAACGGTCTTCTCCAATTACTGTTCGAACATTCTAGTCATCATCCTTTGGTAGGTAGCCCCAGCGTTCTTCAAACCAAATGGCAGGACCTTATAATGATAATTTTCCATTGGAGTAATGAAAGCAGTCTTCTCTTGATCCTCCAACGCCAAGGGAATCTGGTGGTAACCCTAGAAGGCGTCCAAAAAACTCATCCGAGGATGCCCAACAGTGGCATCCACCAGTTGATCAATACGCGGCATTGGGAACGAATCTTTGGGACAGGCCTTGTTCAGATCAGTGAAATCCACGCATACCCTCCACGTTCCATTCTTCTTCTTAACAACAACTGTATGGGCTAGCCACTCGGGGTAGAAAACTTCTTTGATAGCCCCAGCCCTCTTGAGTTTAAGCACCTCTTCCTTCACAGCCTCGGAACGTTCTCTGGAAGAACGCCGAGGTGGCTGCCTTCTCGGAACAATAGCTGGGTTGACATTTAAATGATGACAAATGAAGCTCGGATCGACGCCTGGGGCTTCATAAGGATCCCACACAAAAACATCAATATTGTCCTTCAGAAATTCTAACAATTCTATCTTCTCTTGGTGTGGCAAAAGTATGCCGACTTGGAAGAACCTATCTAGGTCATCGGCTACGGGAAACTTCTCTAACTCCTCACAATGCGTCTCCTCTCTTGTCACCGTTCCAGATGCATCAGGAGTTGTTAACTGCTATAAGTCTTTGGTGATCAAAGCCAAAGACTCGGCTTCTGTCTGATGCAGCACCGCGGCCGATATGCATTGCCTGGCCACCGATTGGCTGCCGAGGATTTCCTCAACACATTCCCCCGAGGGGAATTTAACTTTAACATGCAAGGTAGAGGAGATAGCTCCCAAAGCATGCAACCAAGGTCTGGCGAGGATGGCCGTGTATGGGGAGTACGAGTCAACGACAATGAAATCCACTTCGATCGTCTCTGATCCGGATTGAACGGGCAAACGGATCTGTCCCCTCGGCACAACAGCTCTCCCCTCAAAGCTTATAAGTGGCGAGTCATAAGGAGTAAGATCCTCCAGCTTTAGTCTTAACCCTTTAAATAGATCAGGGTACATGATATCTGCACCACTGCCCTGATCTATCATCACCCTCTTCACATCATAATTCCCTATCTTAAGAGTGACCACAAGAGCATCGTCATGAGGTTGAATGGTACCAGCCTTATCCTCCTCGAAGAATCCCAAAACGGGCAAAGTGACCTTCAACCTCTTCGGCCTGCAGCCTGCCTCTTCAGCTTGAGAATGGGAAACCGCCATCACCCTAGTGGGGCTTGAGCCAGTCCTTCCAGGGGCCGCGAAGATGACATTAATTGTTCCCAATGCCGGCCGAGACGAATTGTTCCTCTGATTGTTTGAGTCGGATTGACTACCCTGCCCGGTAGGTTGGCATAAGTGCTGCTTTAATTTTCCTTCACTGACAAGCTGCTCCAAGTGGTTCCAAAGGGTTCGACAGTTCTCGGTAGTATGGCCCACGTCCTGATGGTACTGACAAAAGAGGTTTTGATTTCTCTTCGCAGGGTCCCCTGCCATCTTACTAGGCCACCTGAAGAAGGGCTCCTTACGAATCTTCTCCAGTAGTTGATGCACTGGTTCTCGGAACATAGTGTTTACGGCCTGAGGTACTGTCGAGCCAGATTGCCCGAAGTAATCTTTCCTCGGCTTGTTGTTGTGGTACTTGTCCGACCTGAAATCCCTTCTCTCCGGTTGGATAACCTTCTCCTTTCCCTTTCCTTGTTGATGATCTTCCTCTACCCTCTTATACTCATCGATACGATCCATAAGGTGACGTACACTGTGGACGGGCTTTTTTGTCAAAGATTTTCTCAGGTCGTGATCAGTAGGAAGACCTACCTTAAAGGTATTGAGTGCCACCTCATCAAAGTCACCATCTATTTCATTAAACATCTCCCAATACCGGTCAGAGTATGCTTTCAGCGTCTTCCCCTCCTTCATGGTCATGGATAGCAGCGAGTCCAATGGCCGAGGGACTCTGCTACACGTAATGAATCGTGAAGCGAATGCCCTGGTCAGCTCCCCAAATGAACCTATAGACCCCGATTTAAGGCCGTTGAACCACCTCATGGCCACTGGTCCCAAGCTAGAGGGAAAGACTTTACACATCAAGGTCTCGTTATGGGAGTACACCGTCATCCTCTGGTTAAAGTAACTCACATGCTCCACCGGATCAGTCCGGCCATTGTAGATGGTAAAAGTGGGCTGGGTAAACCTCCTGGGAAGCCTTCCTTTCTCAATCCTCCGTGTAAATGGAGATTTAGAGAGTTAATGCAACGCCCTACTCATAGCATCGTTGCCTAAGCCCCTAGAATGAAGCTTCTTACGTCTGCGAGTTGGCTGGTCGTCCTCCTCACCGGAGGACGTTGCACTGGTGGGGGAGCGCGACCTTGAGCTGTAGCCACCTCCTCTATCCTCCTCTGAGGAAGGACTAGATGAGGATGGTGAAAACCTTCGTTTAGCACGGCGTAACTTTCTCTTCAAACGATCGATTTCCTTCTGCATGGATTTAGAACCCTCCTGGTGGGTGGTGCTACCCCACCGTGAGTATGGCTAGCGCCTGGGTATTTTGTATGGACACTTCCCTCACGATCTCTTCGACGTTCAAGACGTTCGAAATGATCTTCCGGTTGTGATCCCTGTGATTCTACATGGTGAGAACCTAAGCCTGCCATCCTATCCCCACTTCTTCTAGACTAGGTTTCCCACAGACGGCGCCAATTGTAAGTGCACAATTGCACCTGGACCCAAGAATAGCTACGGGCTCAGGCCCAATGAGCCTTAAATAATATAAATTTGTAGAGTGTGGGCTTGAAACCCAGGTTAGAAGTATTGAGGATTTGATAACAAGCTAAGATCTACAAACACTTGTTAACAACAAACAACTATTGCAAATAAACCTCCTCGGACGTAAGCCGAGAGCTCTTTTTCTATTATTTCTCTTTCTTTTTCTTTAGATTACAAAAGATCCCTGCTTCTATTGTTCTAAGTTCCCCCTTAAATACTTCTCTTTCTGATACTTTGTCCACGTGTTGTTCTCACCTCCTTCTCCCTAGATATTTCTTTCCCTAGTGCCTCTGGATAGTGACCAGAAGTTTCCTTTCCACTGTTCAGGGGTCACTTCTCCATTAATGCGGCCAGGAAGGTAGGTGCAGAGTTTTTAATGTGGAGGTGGCAGCCTTTATCTTTGATATTTCTCAAGTATCGGTGCTTCTAGGACATTCAGGGGTTCCCCCCTTTTAACCATTGGTCTTCACCGAGTCCTTAACCTTTATAATGAAGTCCCTGGCTCTCCTATATCCGTCCGAGGAGAAAATCACCCCTCAGATGAACCCTCGGATCCTCGGCGTATGGGCCAGCCCGTAGTACTAACAAGCTTTTAACCCAAGAGCAGGTCGGCCTTCCTTAGCATGGCCCAAAGGCCCATATACCCAAGGGGGTCTTTTCACTCCCCACATATACATACATATATATATATATACTAATATGTAAAGCTTAGAGAAATTAGAATTAGAATTTGAAATTATAATCCAATTTTGTGCCATGTGTCTACTTAAGTTTTTTAATCTTTATATCAAGTGAGTTAATGAGTGCAAAATACTAAGAATTTAATATTAATGAAGTATAATTTTTTTAAATCATATATACTCAATAAAAATCACCATATATTTCTCAATATATAAATAAATAAAATAAAATAAAAATCACCACATAACAAAAATCACCACACATTTTATTTTATTAAAAATTAGAAAAAAAATATTATAAGTAGTATTAAATTTAGGTAAGAATTTTAATATGTGACTAATTATGTTTACTTTAAAAAAATAATTTGACTAATTATCTATATTTTATAATAAAAATTGTGTTTAATTTTAAATCTATCTATATGTATGCATGAATGCATGTGTTACATACTTTAAAAAAAATTAATTTGATTAATTTTTTATAATAAAAAATTTGTTTAATTTTAAATGCATGCATGCGTTTGCATGAAATTACATGCTAGTTTTAGTAATGAAAAATTTATGAATTTTACAAAATTTTACAAAATTTTCATAAGATTTATATTATTTTATTTTAAACTCTTAAAATTTTGTGATAATTTGTTATATCCGCATCACAACTCTTCAATTATTGATTAAGCTTGTATGCCTCTAGGCTTTCCTTCTTTGAGTTTGATTGGGGAGTGGCTAGAACTGCATACGCACTGACCTTTTTTTTTTTTTTTTTTTGATAATCTGCAAATCCATTAAACAGAAAAGGAACAAACAAAGGAGTCTCCCTTACGAACCGCCTCAAGGGAGGGAGGGAGACATCCATTATTGAAACAAAAATCTAAATTGGAGTTCACGCACTGACCTATTGATGGTACCCAATGACCTATTCAACTAACACATGTTGCAACTTGTAAGGCATTTATATTGAAGTCCCATTATAACTTCACAAGGGGCACTAATATTATTAAATTATTATAGTACTCACGAGAACCGTTCTTGTGAGTACTATACTAATTTAATAATACAAGTAGCAGTTCGTTGAAGTCATTAATTATACTGATAAATTCAGCAAAAAACAAAAAACTATACAAATAAAAGTAACGGTGCATATAAAAACAAGATTCACCTTATTTTTAATACTTCTTGGTGTGATAAGTTTATACTACTACTTATTTAAATTTATTATTGATATTATTTTTTTATTTATTACTAAAAATATATCATATCAATAAATATCAAATTTTTTTGTCAAATTTTGTGTTATAAGCTGTCCTACTAATAATCTCTTATATTTCCTTAGCAAGAACCACATGCCCATAAATGGTTCTTAAACCAAAATTGTAATTGGTCAATCACATATTCCATTGAATAAAATGAATTGATAGGCTCTAAATTTTTTAGAGCCCGTTTGTTATTATTGTTAAATAATAGTTTTTAATATTTAAATAATATTATATGTATTTTTACACACTTTTTCATTCACATATATTTTCAAAAAAATATATAAATAACATTACTAAAAATATTTTATCAAACAAGCTTTATAATTCAATTAACAATTTCTGAAAATTCTAACCGTGCAGTACAAATTTTGAACCTTATCCCTCCAAATTATCGGAAAAAAGAAAAAAAGAAAAAGGAGTCCAGCTAATTATGTTTTGCAGTGGTCATAAATTGGGATTCCAATCAAAAGTGAGAATTCTACTGCCACATACGTACACAGAGTCACGGACAAAAAAGAAAAAGAAAAACCTGGAAAAAGAAATAAAAAATAAATTAATGGAATAAACAGAGTGACAAAAAATAATTAACGAAAAATTTCATCATGTAGTGTGAGTGTGCGCAAGTGTGCAACATGCCAACATGTAGTAGGTTAAGTCAAACGAATATTAGAGGGAAAACTACAAGAAGAAAAAAGGAAAAGACCAAAAACAAAAAGTCAATTAAAACTCCAAAAATTGCAGGAAGAAAACTTTTTCACTTGTGGAAAAAAAATAAAGCGAAGAGACTAAAAAAATTCCACTGATGATGTCATCAGGATTTCGTCATATCGTAGTTGAAAGTGACGGCATGATTTACATTGCAACGAGAATCACTCAACCATATAAGTTGGTAAATTTATTGAAATACCCATCCTTTCGACTTGGTCTGCTTTGCTCTTACATGGAAAATTAACTCACGAGACAATCACAGTAAATACTTTCTTTTCTTTTAAACTTTGGATTAGATTTAGATTTTATGCAATAATTATATGGTGAATAATTAGGTACCATGGAATTGTAAAATTTTATCATTTGAAAGGTAAAAACATAATTAGCTTAAAGAATTTTTTTTTATTTTAAATTAAGAGCTTTTAATCTCACCTAATTATACTTTATGCTAAGAGGACGTTTGGATTGCGTGTTTGTGCGTTCACGTTCACGTTGGGTTTTTTTTTTTTTTTTTTTCACACGCGTCTGTCACTGATCATTGGTCATGAACAGTAATTTTAGGCCAATGAATAGTATTTTTTATACTTTTAAAAATTATTTTGTTGCAGTGTTTTCAGTTTTCAATAATAAGTTCTATCCAAATAGACCTTAATAATATTATAAACATAATAAATTTAGTTTTTTTTTCTCTTGTTATTTGAGGCGGTAAATTTTAATTAGTTTAACATACTTTCAAATGGGATAAAAGAATTGACATCATTTTGATGGTACATGAAACATTCCTTTTAGTTTTAATAAAATTGGAATTAATTATTTTACAATGATAAAGAAATGGTAAAATATTGTAGACTTTTTTACTGTGAGCTAGCATAAAAAAATAGGGTAGAAGTTAGAAGTACATGGTAATTTGGTCATTTAATAGCAAGAAAACGAATATGCTCATGATGGAACACCATGACCCTGACCTTATATAATTGAAGGTCTCTCCAACAAGTAGCGCGGAAGCAACCTAGAAAGTGCATTCTACACTACACTCTATTTCTGTGTCCTTTAATATTGGCTTTTTCAGCGTGTTGCAGACATCACATGGAGGGTGCAAGCAAGAAGAGAAAAAATTGCCATCATGATCCTGAGGAAGAAGAAGAAGAAGAAGATGATGAACAAAAGATAGAGAAGTTTTTTGCTCTTATCAAGAATATTCGAGAGGCTCGTTTCCGTTTGATGAATGGTTCAGATGTAATGGAAGCAGTAGAGAACAAGAAGAAGAAGAAGAAAGTTGAGGGAGAGAACAAGCAAGTTGAAGTTTGGAAGCCCTCGTTTGAACGTGAAGATTTCATGGAAGATGAAGCTCATCAGTTGAAAACCGTTGTGGGTTCTTCTCCAAGACAAGAAGGGAGTAAGAAAGAAGAAGATGAAGAGGAATTAGACTTAGGGCTTTCACTTTAGTGTTATAGCTTACAACAATTGTAGAAGAGTTGTGAGGAATCCTAGTGTCCATGCTAATGTAGTATGCTTAATTTGCTGTGTGGATCATAGCTAGTGAGAAGTTTCAAGCTTTGCTGTGCTAGCTTCTAAGCTTTTTTTTAATGTAACATGTAGTAGTTACTGACAATCTATTATCTATGTTTGCTGACAAGAATTTAAGGTCTTTGAAATCCTTCTTATTTTGTAAGTATTTGTGCCCTATTTATAACAATTAAATCCTTCTATCTTCTTCTTCTTCTACTAACTAAAATACACGTTTGACACTTTTTTTAAATTATTTTTATTTTGACCACTTGCATTTCAACAGTCTTGTTTTTGCCATTCATATTTGGTTCTATTTTCATATTGGTTTTGTCACTCATTTTCATTAGTAACATGACCGTCAGATATCAATCATGTTTAATTATTTTATAAAATACTAGCATTAAAATACCATAGAATGCATAAATTTCATTGTTATGGAAAAAAACAAACAAACTATATATGAACGTTTGGAAAATTACTGGTGGAAGAAAAATCTAGTACTACAGACTTTTATATAACTTGTTTGTCACTCATTTTCATTAGCAATATGACCGTCAGATATCATTCATGTTTAATTATTTTATAAAATACTAGCATTAAAATACTATAGAATGCATAAATTTCATTGTTATGGAAAAAAACAAACAAACTATATATGAATGTTTGGATTACTAGTGGAGGAAAAAATCTACTACTACAGACTTTTATATAACTTGTTTGGCATAACTGTAATATAATAGAATTTTATGAGTGATGAAGAAAAAGTAGTAAGTCTATATATAAATAATAAATAATTACTCACAGTCTAACAATCGTTAAAATTGTAGCAAAACATTATAAAATAGTTTGTGATCCTAAAAGTATTCTTAATAGAAATAGGTGGCAAAGACTAATATGAGAACAAAATTAAATATAAAGGGCTAACCGCCCAGGCCAGTACTGAAGTAGTTGGCTGTACGTATCAAGAGTTTGGCTGTGCTAACTTGTCAGCCCTTTTAATGTACCATGTAGTAGTTATTGACAATCTATGTTTGCCAACAAGGAGTTAAGGTCTTTGAAATACTTCTTATTTTCTAAGAATTTTTACTCTACTAGTAACAATTAAATCTTTTCTTCTTTTTTGACACTTATGACCTGTTTGGGAGAATAGAGGGGAGGAGAATAGAGGGGAGTAGAGGGGAGGGGAGTAGTGGGGAGGTGAGTAGAGGAGAATGATTACCCTCTACCTTGTTTGGATATTTTTATAATCAGTAAGGGGGAAGAGAGTAATTAACCCTTCCCTTTGTTTTTAATATTGTAATTTTATAAATATAATAAGGGTAAATTAAGTAATTTACTTTATCAATAATTTTATGTGCTCTACTCTCCCTCCAAATCTCTCCAATTTGGAGGAATTAAAAATGAGGGGTTGGAGGTAGTTGAAACCCCTTCAAACCACTCCCCCTCCTTCCTTAAAAAACTCCCAAACAAGGTAATTGAATTATTCTCCTTCCCTCTACTCTACTCCCCTTTATTTTTTAAACATCCAAACAGGCCATTAAGTTTTGGGCTATTCTCATTTTGGTTATATATATATATATATAAAAATTATTTTAGCCATTTATGTTTGATTATGTTTTCATATTAATCACACTCCTCATTTTTAATAATAATTTGACCATCAAGTGTCATTCATGTTTAACTATTTTACAAAATACTAACTCTAAAATGTTGTAGAATTAATGCATATATTTCATTGCTATAGGTAGAAAAACATATTATAAACAATTAGATTATTAATGAGAATGAATAGCAAGACCATTATGAAACGAAGTCAAACATGAAAGGCCAAAATGAAACAATCTCAAACTTTAAGAGCAAAATGTAAACTTTAGTCTTGTATATATATATATAAATATATGTATGTATGTATGTATGTATGTATGTACGTACGTATATATGTATGTTACACCACTCAATTTTTTAAATTAGATGTGAATTTTGATAAATTCACCGTTAGATTACATTATCTTTGTATATTCTTCATACTTACAAAATTTAAAGATGATCAAAGATCAATAGCCATATTATCACCCAATATTTTTTAATTAGACATGAATTTTGATAAATTTACCACTGGATTATATTATCTTCGTATATTTTTCATGCTTACAAAATTTAAAGATGATCAAAGATCCAATAACTATGTCATCAAATAATTATTTAAATTTAAGTTTTTGTAGTCTAAAATAATGCATAAAAGATAAGTTTATAGATCAAATGGTAAATTATATTCAGTTTGCATGAAAATTAGCTTGCATGTTATGAACATATAGAACACTAGCCTCTAAGCACGCGCAACATGCTCAAGCCTCAGAGGCTCATCTTTTTCTTCTTCTTTTTTTGGTAAAAGATAATAATTTGCATTTATTATAATTTGAAAATATATATTTTAATTTTTTAAAAAATAAAAAGGGTAAACTTTAGAGATATGCAGAAACTGTAATTTATTTTTTGAACATGTGTTTGAAAGTGGTGTAGTGATATAGAGAAAAGTTTGTGTAGAAAAAATAAGATGAAAATGAGGGGAAAAAGTGCTAAATTTTAGTTCTCTTAGTTTTTTATTTTTTTAATTGGGCTGTTTTACTTTTATTCAGATGAAAAATGCATAAAAAAATGCTAAATTTTAGGGAATAAAAAGATGAACATGAAAATAAAAAATCTTAAATTTTAGAAGTTCTCTTTTTTAATTCAAAATAAATTTTTTTATTTAAAATTTATGACCATATTTTTAAGAAAAGTTACTCTTCATTAATGAGGATATTTTTGAACTATATAAAAGTTCGGTTCAAATAGGCTAATCGTTTTATAGATAGTGTAGATGTAATTTAATGGTTGAATTTTTAAAATATAAATTTAATAACAAGTTATTGAGTGGTGTAATATTGCTTGGAATTATATATATACACACACACACAATTTTATTTATGAAAGGATTTAAATTTTTTTTACTATGGTTTAAAACTTTAAAATGAAATTTAAATCATATCAATTTACGTATGTAAGCCTTTGCGTCATTCTTATGTTATTCCAAGCTTAACATATATTAATTTCATCTGTAGCATGGAATCAATTTTTCAAGGGCGATTGACATTTTAACAAATGTTTATAGCCTTGCTTTTCAAAGTTTTTTTTTGGATCAATTGCTTTTCAAAGTTTAAGATTACGATTCACAAAAAGCACTTGTACTTAAAGTGATAATCTAAGAACGCGTAATAAGGGTCCCAATTAAATTTATATGGTCGAAAAAAGAATGGCGTGGAGGTGAAAAGAAAGCTTCCCTTAATTTCCATGCCTAGGAATTAGATTTGGGTATCTTTTTAACTTTGATTCGAGTTTCTGGTAGCTTTCCTCCGAGACTTTTAAATGTAATTTATCTTTTGGCAATTACCTCATTGAAGTTGAATGTGGAGTATCACGACTATCACACGAATATAATTATCTTCCTCGTTGAATATCTTGATCTACTAGAGTTTAAATTGATGTGCGCAACTTAAAAAATATATCACCGAAGTCTTAGTGAGAATATATTCACTCTCATGGGAGACGTTTTTCCTTTTCCCTCATTTCACAGGAGATGTGAATTTCTGTGTGGGACCTCTGGTAGAGTCTACATTTCCTATAAGAGAAAAAATACTCTTCCAATAAGAGTGAATAATTTCCTAGAGTGTTTTACAGGCCAACTCAAAATTAAACCTAGGATAAATCTTCAATCTTTGTTCACTGAAAATAAAAATAATTAGTAGTGCCAAATTGGGCTTTCTTAGAGAAGCCGCGTGTAAAGCAACACGAGAAAAAAGATGATTATAATAATTGAAAAAAAGTTATCATTTATTTATTGTATAGAGTAGTTCATAAGAGTAAAATTTGCGGCTATGTTTGTGGTAAGATGTGATGCAAAACACTAAAATTAGCTTTTTAATTTGAAAGAAGATGCGAAGGTCTTTGGAGGTATTAGACTTTTGACCCTTTTTATAACTATTATTTACAATTACACCATAAAAAGACACTCAAGATTTGTTAAGAAATGTAATTGCTGTGTATAGTAACTAACTAACTTAACTAACTATAGTTAGATACCATCTAAACCAAAGTCCTTATGAATCTTATTTAATTTACAAAAAGAGCTCATCTCTTATCCGTGTAATATGTTTTGTCGGCATTAAGAAATTTTGTGTGAATTGATTGTGACTCGGTTGCCTGACGCCTTATAGCACTAGCATTGCAAAAAGACATAAACATCAACTTGTGGAAAAAGGCATAAGTGCTAAATTTTTTCTTACTGATCTAAAATATCACTCACATCAGCTTATGCATTCGGTTGCCTTAAGCCCCATCAGCTTGTGCACAAATGCTTAGGGGCTAAATTTTGTCTAAACAATCTAAAAAAATCGCCCACATCCACCTATGCATCAATTTTATAAAATAAATTTTAAAGTACTTGCATTTGTGCTTGAATAATAGAAAAAGTACCACATAAGTTTAATATTCACCCACATTAAGTCATGTAAAGTTGTGTAAAAATCATGATTACTATAATAATTATGTAAAGAAAAAGAAATGATTAATAAATTCCAAAAAAAATTAATATTTTAATGAAATGTAATGTGAAATAGATAATATGATGTGGAGTGCTTGAAAAAGTAAGTACATAAATAAAATAGAAAAAATAGATTCTTATACTAAAATTGATAGGAATATTTGCATGAGTTGTGCATTTTAGTTTTTTATTCTTTCTATGCATTTCTCAAAGATAAAAAGAAGAAAGTGAACAGTAATTTTAATGCATGAGGTAGAGTTTAGAATTAAATAATTTGACTTAGAAAAATAGTTACGTTTAATATAAAATAAACATTAATTATTGCACGAGCTTAGAGTGAATACCGTTAGCATAAATGATTGCCACAACAACTATCTCTTGAAAATTTATTATGTTAGTGTCTATTTGTAGCTAGTGTCTATTTGAGAACAGTTTATTTAATTGAAATTAAATTTATTTTGCTAAAAATATTATACATAGAAATAAAAATTAGCAGAATAGTACTGTAAAACTCATAAATAGTATAAAAAAAATATAATAATACCTATGAATAATAGCAAAAATAAACTGAAATTTCAAATAAGCTAAAATTTTCAACTTGTTCCAAAAATACGTCTAGTCCTTCTCTACCTTTGGGCAAATTTATCAGTTTGACTCTTTCATCCATTATTTTGTCACTAATATTCAACCTTCACTTTCATCAGAAATTTCTCATGGATGACAGACAAAGTAATGGAAATGAAGTAAGCGACCAACAACCCCACAACCACAAGAAACATTAATTGGTATCATAGACGTCGTAATAGAGACAGCATAAATATTTGTACACAAGGTAATAAATGACATAGAGGCAAGACATAAGCATAACCTCAGTACTAGGACATCTGATCTGGTACAATGTATATATGTTAGATCATGAGCTAGCTCCAAAACGCATTGCAGGCATTTCCTTTTATTTGTGAGCAGTGCAGAAAACATGGTAGCGTATGATTTGTACTCGCCAGACACTCCTGTGTTGCAGATTAATTACGAGGAAGGACACACCAGACTTCCTCCAACCCAACCCCACTGATTCTGTAAACTCGGCGTAAATTATTGAAAATGTTTTACTTCTTTTTTTTAAAAAAAAGAAAAAGAAAAAAGATAACAGGTATCTTAGTGGTCAAGGAACGTGTCAAGATGAGTTGTAAACCCAAATGTCTTAGTTTTGCACTGTTGAGGTGACTCATGTATTTGGAATTTTTGGTGAGATTCAATGTCATTAAAAAAAAAAAAAAAAATTACATTTCTACATTATAAAGAACAAATTTTCATTTAAAAAAATAATTTAGACACAAAAAATGAACTTTTCAGAGTTAAGGGTTAAAAAAAATATATTTATGCAAACTTAAGGGACTTTAACAATATTTTAGCTTATATGGTGTGAGCATTTATTAATGTTATACAACTTAATATCTTTCTATTAGATGAAATTTTGAACAAATCTATCATTGAATTTTTTTTTTTTTTTTTTTTTTTATATCCTTCATGTTTGGAAATTTTTTAAATGGTTATTGAGTAGTTGCTATCTCTTCCATAAATTATTCAAATGTAAAGTTTTTTGTATTTTAAAATCATGCTTAAAAAATTATGGACTAAATAATAAATAATAGAACATTATAGAATATTTTGGGAATATAATAAATGTGTATCCATTCCTCTCACATGAACAACATGGATCTCACCATGAAAATACTTACTGGATTCCACTATTACGTGAAAGAATAGAGTAAAAAAAAAAACACATATCCTCTAAAATCATTTTATATAGATATTCTCCACAAATGGACCTCATCCGCACCAACTAGAACTTCAACACTCAAAGAAACTCCTAAAAGATTTGCAGTAACAGCAAACTCACTAGAAATGATATATGTGGTTTTAAACAAATCTCACACTCGTTCTTTGAAGATGAGTAGTTGTGTTGTACACAAGCTATTTAAGTTTGGCATAAGAGTGGAAGGGATCAATGTGCGGATCTCTATATCTATGGTATAGCACCCTTCCTTTTTGCCAAAAATTCGTAAAACATTTGATTTATATAGATGCACAAAGTAAGGTAAAAAGACTAGCAGGAATTCCTCTTCTATCAAAACTCATATTAAGTATTTGCATAACTTCTCTCTAGCGAGTGTCCTGCAAAGTCTCTTTCTACTTTAATGTTTCGCTTAAACAAATTTAAATTTCTTAAGCGAAATTTCTGAACTCGAATTCTTGAATCAGCAGCTAGACAAAATTTTATCCTAACCCAAATGCAAAAAATATTTTGACTATATTTTTGTCAAATTAAATTAGTCAATTTCTAAAATCAAACACTTGTGAACTGGATTTTTTTTTTTTTTTTTTTTTGAGAAACAGCCCCACACGGGCTGGATTGTGAACTGGAAAATTTAAATACATTCTAAACAAACCGTTTTTTATTATTATTATTATTATTTTAATCTCTCTCACTGAATGCCTTTACAAACTTAGTTTGAGAGTTTTTTTTTTTTTTTTTTTTGGCTATAGTAGTTTTGAGATATTGCTGCTAAATAAGTTTTTCCTTAATTGGATAAGGTGCACTGTGCATGAGAATAAAGGGATCTATATAATATTTTTTTTGATGAACGAAAAGGGGACAGGGGCAACCCTATGTAGCTTACCCCTAGGGCGTGACCTAATAGGGGCATCCTCCGATAGGAAATGTTGGATTGAGTCATAACTACTGTGACTGGTACACTACAGATCTCACCCTAGCACCCCAAGAGAGCTAGTGGATGAGCGCAATGCATGCTAGGGACCCACCCCTCACATGGTACCCGCCTCGAATCGAATGAGGAACCTCATACATGCATGCGAGATCCCACACCAACTGGGCCACCCCTCCTAGGGCAGGGATCCATATAATATACGGTATCAAACTTGACAATTTTTATTGGTTTATTTTACTTATTTATATATCTTTTCTTTTAAACCTTTTTCTTAAAGTTATAATAATAATTTTTTCCATTTTTTTTGAAGTAAAATAAACCACTAAAAATAATTTATACCAAACATATACATGGTTTTGGCACATCGAATAAGTTGGGTAATCTTTTTTTTAGGGGGTTAGTTATGTAATCTTAAGAGCATTATTATTGGCGGTGCTAAAAAGTTATATTACTATAGAGCTAAAAGAAAAAAAAAATTGACTTCTCAACTATAGTGCATAGCCAAAGATGATTGTGCATTATAGCTCAAAGGTAAAAGAAAAAAAAAATGTTGCGTTCACACTGGTCAGAATATTTTAATATTTTTTTCTCCTCCTTTCTCATTTCTACTCATTGCTCCTCTCTCCTCACTCTTCACTTCTCCACTTTTCATGTCTTGCACTCAAATTTATTTCTCTTCCCCCACCTCGCCAACCTCGCCAATCTTTCTTCTCCCTTTCATTTTTTTTTTCTTTTTTCCTCCACTCAACCATTCCAGATCTTTTCTCTCCCAAACATCTCTATCTAAACTCAATCACAATCAAAATACAAACTCAAATCACAATCTTAAAACTGTAATAAAATCAAAACGATAATAAAAAAGATAACAAATATGACCCATCTGAGCCACGATAGAGGGAGGACGAGCAGCAGTGGAGCGGATGAGGTGGAATGCATGAACATTGATTTAAAAGGTTGACTCTCTTTAGCCTTTGTTATCTACAATCTCTATGTGAGAGAGAGAGAGAGATAGAGAGAGAGAGAGAGCTAAAGTAGAAAAACAAAAATGAAAATGAAGATAGAACGAAGAGGAAGTATACGTGTGTGAAGGAGAAAAAAAGAGTAAAAAAGCAAAAAAGAAAAGAAAAGAAAAGAAAGAAACGTCTATGGATGAAAAGAAATAAAGAGATAAAGGGAAAAATAAAATAAAATAAAGAATAATAAGAAATTAAAATTAAGAAATATTACCACAATATTTTCACAATAAATTTTAAATGGTAGGTTATTACTAGGCGAGAAAAAAAAATAATTTTTTGAGAAAGAGAAAAAAAATAGTAATGTGTTCAAATTATTTGCTATTATGCGGTGATTAAGGTGGCGGTGGTTATGATTGTTGTTTATTGTAGTGAATATATTATTTTATTGTAGTAGATATATTATTTTATTGTAATAAATAAATTAGTTTATTGTGTTACTTATATTGTTTTATTATGTTGAAAGTTAAAATAAAACTACTGATATTGAGTGTTTTAAAAAATAAAAAGATAAAATGAGTAAAATAATTTTTTATGATGTCAAATTGCTACAATTTATAGCTCTACCAATAATGGATGCTCTATTAGTTCAAACTCCAAATTGTTGAGGTCTATTTTTCACTTCCTTACCAAATCTGATGTTATAATCCAATGTTGCTTTTCTAATCTTTTGCCAAACCAACAGTACGTGGATATAATAAATTACTTTGGACTTTAGAGAAATTTGATGGATAGCCTAATTCTAAAAGGAAAGAATAAGCCTAGCTAGCCTAGGGTCCTATTCCTATCTAAACTTCGGTTATAAGTTTACCCTAAAAAGTCCTATGACGTTTTTTCATTTTTATGGGGGGGCTACAGTCCTAAGACGTTGAACCAATGCTAAAAATTTTGTTTATTAATATTAAAAAATGGAAAATTTTGTTTAACTGTCCAATCAAAATCATTCAGCAAAGCTATTTACTCAATTATTCCGACCTTTCATGGCTTTTCATAACTTCTTTCTCATTACCTTTAGGTAAGGTGTTCTTTCAAGTCACCACCACTGCCGGCTCCACATAAAAACTCAAAGGGTAAAGGTAAAACCCAAAAACAAATCCATTGGGTAGTGCTTGCCAAGTACAATTAGAATTTCTCAAAAAATATCCAATTGGTTCTCTAAAGAATAAAGTCACTTTAAAAGTTAATACTGTTTGAAAGTTCTAATCCTACCTACTTTGTTTTCAATCCTTACGAGCATCTATATAAGTATAGTCATAAATTTAATAATGGATTTTGTTAATATGTGCTCTAAGAATACACAATAATAAATCACTTTTGAAAATATTTTTTCGAAAATTGAAAAAGTATTGACAATTTTTTCAATTTTCGAGAAAATATTTTCAAAAATGGAAGGCTTAATATATGCCATAAGGGCACACATTAACTGGACCTCTTATAAAAAACTATTTTATCTATCTTATCTTCTTACTTTACAAAATACCCAATATTGGTGGTTTTATTTTAACTTTCAACACAATAAAATAATATAAATAATACAATAAAATAATATATTAACTACAATAAAATAATATATCCACTACAAAACAATGTGAACACAAATGAAATAATATATTTAATACAAAGCAGTGTGAACACATAATTTAATAATAATTTTTTTTCCACTTATGAGTTATCGTGTCAACAACAGTGGTTTTATTTTAGCTTTCAACATAATAAAATAACACAAACAATATAATCAAATAATCAAATCACTGCAGAGCCGTGTGAACACATGAATGAAATAATATATTTAATACAAAACAATGTGAACATGCAATTTAATAATTCTTTTTTTTTTTTCACCTATGACCTACGGTGCAGTGTAACTGTGGAGTCAAATTATTTGGTTTTGGCTTCATCAATGTAGTCGTAAGTTTGTATTTGATGGTGCTAAAAATCTAAAAATAGTAATATAGCTTTTTAGCACCGCTAAGACTAATGCTGTAATTGCTATTTATTTATTTATATGTAATCAATGTAAGGCTTATACAGTCAAGAAATTCAAGACAAGTTAATGGAGAGAAACAAATAATAACTTGAAGGAGCAAAGAACTTTCAAACTATATATGTTTAGGGTCATTTGTGCTTAGGAGCATATATAATATTTTTTTTAAAGTTTTGATAGTATCTAGTATTAGCTCAGAATTCAAGGGTATTTTTAAAAAAAAAAATTACCCCAAACTCAAAAATAGAAAGTTTGAAACACAACTCACAAGAACTTCGCAGCATACACAAGCACAAAAGGCTAGCAACTAGACAAATGATGGATGTGTAATATCTTATGGTCTTTGATTAAATTCAATTATATGGTTGCATTAATGTGATTGTTTTTATGGAGGATAACACCTTAATTTTTTATTTCTTAAAAGCAATAGAAAGGCAAGGCAATACATTTTGTGTTGCATTGATTAATTCAATTGCATGATTGAATTTAATTAGGCAACTTAAGGTAAAATACTTGTTTCTCAAAAAAAAAGGTAAAATACTTATGATGGAGGAATACCCAGATTTCTTCATACAATTTTTCTTAACAAACAAAAATAAATTGAGAAAAAACCGAAAAGATTATCACGTATCATTCAACTTTTTATAAAAATCTCTCTTAATGTTGGGATTACTACCAGTATTGTGGCGGAACTTTGGGCAATTAGGTACCTAATGCAACAACCAACATAGACCCTCTAGCTTAAACATATTTATCAAGAGGCCAATGCAATTGTGGATAAAGATAAACTAGCTAATATAAGCAACCAAACGTAGCAAGAGATTTTATATGACACATGGAGACCATTATTAAAACTTCATATAAAAATTATGAAGTTTTCTTGAGTATCCTCAGCTCATTGGCGTTCCCTTTACATACTATACCATTAATGCACAGGTCCTAGTCATCTTGAATTTCATTCTTATATCTTTGAGTCATTTGTTTGTGAAATTTATTTGATTATTTATTTATATATAATTAAGACTTTTTTTTGGAGATAATTACAACATGCTGCTAACTCCGTAGCTCGAACTATTTTCCTCCTAAACCCCAAGCACTTTGTACATAGAGAGATGTCAATTCAGCTATAAAGCCTTTAGCATAATTAAGACTTAAGAGTACTTGCTTTTAGAAGAATGAGGGGGTAAAAATGGCCAAATACCACCATTTTGCAAAATTTGTAGCAAACTAGTACTGTTTCGGAAATATTTACCAATGTACCACTTTTTTAGTACTCGAGTTCCACAAAATTGAGTTCTAAACAGTACTCGGGTTCCTAGGGAGTCACCAGTGTGGCATTACTAACCTGAAATCTGTGCAATTAAAAAAATAATGTGGTACTCGAGCATACCGGGCTTGGGTTCTTTGTAAATAAAATCCTCTTTATTTTTTTTTCTATGGTACTCGATCTCACCAAGCTCAAGTTCCTTGTAATATGGAACTCGAGTTTGGTAAGCTAGTTCCTTATAACTTTTTTTAAATATATAATTGACAAATAAACATAAACATAAAATTAGTAGTTTTTTATGTTTTTATTTATTTAAATAGAAGCATTGTAAAATATAGACATTTTAATTTCAAAATATTAATTTTTAGGCCACTCATACCCCTTGTTCATTCATTTTTAACACACTCATCAATTTCTTACTTCTCGGAAGTGTTATGGTCAAATTGGTTAAAATATTGGGGTTACAATGAGAAATTAGAACAACATGTAAAAGAAAACTCTCACTCCATTTTTAGCTATGGGCACACCGAAAGAAGTTTAAGCTACATATTGTTTGCATTAATTAAAACTATTCGCTGTTTTCTCATAAAAATTGTTCACTATTTTCTGCATAAACTGTTTTTAGTATTGGCGCGGTTATTGCACTTAAATGGTTTTTGTGTTTTTTAAATATGTAACCATATGAATAATGGACAAACTCCATGAAAGAAAAATGAATGATTCGTATAAATCACTTAATGTTAAATGCCTCGAATAAATCCAAAGAGTAACTAATAATCCTACTATACAGACAAAAGTAGTTATTATGCATTTATGGCCGAATCATATTGTCCTAAGGTTGTATGTAAACATATTTCTTGTATGTAAACATGCAATGAACGGTGAATAATTTATGCAAAAAAAAAACAGTGAACAATTTTTTAAATAATGTTGGCCATACGGTAAAGCTTAAGTTCTTTATATCCAAGTGGTCCACTCTTTCTGCAATACTTATCAATCATTTGACCATACGGTAATTCTAAACAGGATTGGTAAAGTAGCAATATGTAGCTTAAACTTGGAGATTCTAGCCTTTTGCCCCTATTGAGCAAAATATTTGGCAATATGTCCTTGTTTCGAAACTATATAGGGGCATGCCCCTATTTCAATACTCGACCACCGTAAAGCCGAGTTACTTAAGGAACTCGACTATTAGGAAGCTGAGTTCTGGGCAGTCTGTTGCCACGCTGGATCGCCACCATGGCATTTCCTTAATAAAATATTCCCGCCTTATTGTTTAAAACTCAGCAATGGGGAAACCGAGTTATATGCATAATAAAATGGGATTTTGAATGTAACGTCTCCAAAATAGTTTGTCTCCCTCCCTTAGTCTGATCAATAGCCACCCTCAATTCGTTCTATCTCCCTCAATCCATTCAGAGTAGACCCTTTCCAAGTTCAACGCATCTTCAAGTTATCTTATTTCTACCAATAGGCCGAAGCTCAACCCAAACCCACACCCAAACCCATACCCAAAACTCTCACCATAACCCTCACCATAGCCGAAGCTCAACCCAATCCATCTTTGGAGTTAAAGGATTAGAAATGTATTAAGGTAATTTCTAAATGCTAAGTTCAATTTTTTTTCCCTTTGCAATTAATCTGAGTTAAGTGTGGCTTGTACATGTACTCTGATTTGAGTGTGGCTTCTTAAGTTTTTCTCTGTTAGAATTTTCTCTATTCATTATTATTGTTGTTGTTTTAGCTTTGTTGGGTTTGGTTTTGAACTGCGTTTTAGCTTTGTGGCATCTAAAAGAATTTAGTTTTATTAAAATTGTCATCTGAAATATGTGAAAATGAAATGATGATGGGAGATATGATGTTTTATACGCAATGAACTAGTAAAAGTCACCAAAGTAGAAGTTCTCTTTATATTTATATGCCTTTAAAGTCATGTTCGCAAGTCTACACGTGCTGCTCAATAGCTCGACACTGTTTCATGCACTATCCAGTCATATCATCCACATTCACGTGAATACTTACCCTTGCAAAACTCAAAACTCCTAACTCATAACTTAAATATATGAATAATCATACACTGGTGCCAAGGACATAGCACAGTGTCAATTAAATATGATGCTCTGTTCAAGAACATTGCAATTACTACCCACATCTTCAAATATCATTGTGACATTAGGAACATTTAAAATCATGTTCATATAGTATTGACACGACAAGTTCTAATAACTAAAATTATAATGTTTGGAACATGAAATGAGGTTATCAATGCACCACAATAATGATCTTATTTCTACCCCACTAACTTCGTAGACTGACTAAGCTATGAGTCGCAGCGCCTCAACATAAAATTGTACAATGCAAAACAAGTTTGGATCTACTTCAACAAATGGATTATCACAAGTTCCAATAGATCAACAACTATAGACATACACAAACCACTATGGAGAGAAATGGGTTGGAAAGAAGAGAGATTTTGTTAATATGCCAATATACACATACGAGAGTCTTGGAAGCGTCGGACACATCATGGCCGACAAACCTACAAAACTAAGTATAGATACCACCGCAATAGAGTTCACCGTAACAGAACTATCATGGTCAACCCTATACGAGAAGAGGTGTGAGTTGAAGGTGTATTGTTGATGGCAAGGGTTACGAGTTCCTCAGGCACGCTTAGCCGAGTTACCTAGAGATGAACCTGCCAACATACTTGCTCACCTTGAACAAGAGAACAATCAAATGCGAAGGCAACAGGACTATTTTCATGCAATCCAAAAGGCTAGGAAGCATCTAAAGGGGAAGGCGCAAGAGCGAGCTATCAAGTCTATTTATGAAGTTGCTGCGTTAGATGATGAAAGAGATATTTCAAACTTCTTAGATTCAAGCAATGATGATTTCCAAAAATTTCTACCTACTAACATTAGATGTTGTTGTTAATGTCTGACAACTGATGATTATGTACATTCAACTTTTACAGATCTAAAAATTAACTGTTCATTAGTTTTGGCTAAATTTATATGAAATCACTTGCTCATTTTTCCCTGCTGTTCTTTGTTGCTACATATGATTCTTGTTCTTTGGTTAGACAATGTCCTCTTCTTTGTAATGTAGGAAACACTTTAGGAAGTGAAATGCCTCCAGTTAGATATGTTGATGTTTCCAATATTCTAACTGTGTAATTTGAAGTGTTACTCACATAACACTTATCACCCAAATTAGATTTATTGTACATTACTTGTAGCAAAATTTAATAGATTTAATACATACAGACTCATCCAAACCACACAGACCAACCATTCTTTCACAGAAAAACCATATGGCTCCTAAAGCAAGGACTCACCACATGAATACACAAAATATTCAACCCTTTGCAATGCACCGTTTTCAAGGATGCAGAACATCCCTAAAAAGTTTATGCATTAATTTTGGGGGTGAGCTGTGTCCACCATTGCTACACTGATGTTCATAGTTCTGCATGTGCTTCTCAACAGCTCGCCATTGTTTCACACACTACTGAGTCACATCATCTTTATTCATGTGATAAGAGATCATAAAAGTCATGATTCGCAATGGCTATACCAAAAAAATAAAAATAGATCATAAAAGTAGATTAAACATATATAACAGGGAGCTCAAGCCACCAATAATAAAGTTATAACAGATTTAAAAGTCAGTTTGGGCTTCACTTTAGACTGGTGAGTCTTTGATTTAACTCCCATAATCAAACGTATATGACCACGATGTTAGATCAAATAGTCGAGTAAATATGTATTCAAAATCTGCAACATAACAGTAATTGGCTACAATTACAGGAGATATTTCAGTGTTTCAGGCTGTGGGGCTAGTTAATTTGTAAGAGTGACGGTTTTGAGAGCAAATTGATGCTTTTAATGTACATATTTATGAGATGTGATTGTTTGACAACTCAGTTTTAGGGTTTAAGATGGCTTTACCATGTGCTATTACTTCTAACTAGTAGTCATGGATTATGGGAAGAGTGTTTTGACTAGCATCTTGGAAAATGACAAAAGATAATAAACAGTTCTACATGTGCTACTCAACAGCTCAGCATTGTTGAGCCCTGACCAGAAGTACCCATCCACACTCACATGAATACACATATATGAAACCCTTTGCAATGCACCATTTTCAAGAATGCAGAGCATCCCTGGAAAGTTTATGCATCAATTTTAGGGGTGAGCTGTCCACCATTGCTACACTGATATCACTACAACAAAATGTATTTTTAGTGACGAAAATTAGTGAGGAAATATTTTTCATCGCTAAAAATACAGCTTTAGTGACGAAATATGCATTTCGTCACTAAAGCTGAAAAAAATTATAACATTTAGTGACGAAAAATAAATTTCGTCACTATTGTGATCTGAAAAATGGGCGCCAGGGGAGGGAAACTTTGGCGCGAGTTTAATTAATCTATAGTGACGAAATATTTCGTCACTAAAAGTTGAAATTTTTAGTGACGAAATATTTCGTCACTGTAGGTTTTGCACTTACATATTTTTAGTGATGAAATCACAATTCGTCACTAAAAGTATGCTTTAGTGACGAAATATGAATTTCGTCACTAAAAACCTTAACAAAGCATAAAAATTTGATACCTTTAGCGACGACGAAGTAGGCATTAGCGACAGAAAATGTTCGTCGCTAAAGACCTAAGAATATTAGATCACTTAAGCCTCCTATTTTGTAATTTCTCTAGCAAAAACACAAGAACCTCTTATTTCAGCTCCCAAAAGCCTCCAACACAAGAACCTTCAGACCAAAAACACACAATCAGCGAAACTCCCAGATCAACACACAATCAGCGACAGCGACGGCGACGGTTCCTATCGGCGACGGCGAAGGTTCCTATCGGCGACGGCGACGGCGACGGTTCTATCGGCAACGGCGACGCTTAAGTTCTATCGGATCGGCGACTGAAGGATCGGCGACGCTTCAGTTGGAATCGGCGACGCTACAGTTGGATCGGCGACGCTTCAGTTGGAATCGGCGACGCTACAGTTGGATCGGCGACACTTCAATTCAACGGATCGGCGACGCTTCAGTTCTTTCAGATCGGCGACGCTTCGGTTCTCTCAGATCGGTGACGTTTCGGTTATCTCAGATCGGCGACGCTTCAGTTCTACCGGCGACGCTTCAGTTCTCCCATTCGTCGCCGATTTGGTGTCCATCGCGACGATTCAGACGCCGGCGACGCTTCAGTTCGCACCATCCGGCGACGCTTCCGGCGACGCTTCAGTCACGACGCTTCCAGGTATTTTTCTTTTTCTTTTTTTCCTTTTTGAGTTAATTTTTTTTGTTAATTTTTGTTTCTAAATGCTTGATTTTAATTTTTCTGCTTGATCTAAAATTAGTTCAACAAGATGATTCTTCTTCTAAAATATAATAACAAAACCAATAAGAATTTTTTAATAGTTTTCAGAATTTTTTAATTTTTTAGCAATTTGATTTGGTATACACGAGTAACATAGGTGAAAAATCTATCCATACTAATCTTGAAGGGAACTTGATAATTTTTGTAGTGGTCACATGTGGTCTTTGTTAAGATGAATTAACATTTTTTTTGTTCTGTTTTGGTGATAATATCTTGTTATTTCTTTTCATTTCCATGTGCTTAGAGCTCTATTTCAAAGGGGTTCTATTATCTTTCCATTCCAGATGTGACTCTGTCCTTTAATCTGGCCCTAAAGTCCATGTTTAGAAAATAATCTCATATCATCAATGTAATATGTAAATATAACTCTATTATCTAATTGGTTATACTTGCTGTATTTTCTACCTTACTTTATGCAATATCATGATGGGTTGGAAACTCAAATCTTGGGACTTTTATTTTGTGTTTTTTTTTTTTATATAAGAAAAATAGTGGGTTCACTCTCAGTGTTTTCATTTTGATTTTAATTCCATTTTTTTCTTTTCTAATTTGAAGTGAAATTTTGTTCTGAATTATGGGATCTCTAGCAATAAATAGCTTTTTGATTAATTAGATCTTGAATCTGCCATTGCCCAATTGATTAACCTCATTGCAGTCACATATACATACCCAATTTCAATACAATGTACCCCTTTTGGAACTGTTGAAACTGAAAGTACTGTGATGGCTCAGTGTTTCCATTTTAAGAATTTTAGATTTATATCAAACATGCAATGGTGTGTGTTGTAATATACACAATTTCTTAACCCATATATACATATAAACACAAACACACCCAAATAAAATTTTGGGTGTTGATTTAGCACTGTTTAAGGTATATGATTGTGGTGTGTGATTTTTGGTATTTTGTTTCTTCAGTAATTTATAATAGCTACTTGCATGGAAGAAGTTGTTTGATTACCCAGAAAAATATTTGCACTGCTTGTTTCAATATAGGGGCTCTGTTTTCTGTTATGCTCTGTTTGGCTGTGAAAAATGTCCCTTTGGCAAAAACTAGTGAATGATCACTCCTGTCTTAGTGCTTTCGCTTCTTTTTATTATGAGATGATCATTTTCAAGATTGAAGTACTTATAAATTTAACTTTTCTTTTGCAGGTTAAATACACATTGTTTGCAATAACTTTGGATTTTTTCTAAAAGTTGTAAGCTTAGCTTGAGCAAAGTAAGTAAATTTTAGTAGAAAACCTTATAAAACTTTATACGTGTGATGTTGGAAATTGGATTTGTGGTGGTATGTTGTGTTGGAGCAAGCGGGTGGCTTGCATGGTGTTATAAGGTGGGTTAAACTAATATTGGGAGTGTTTTTCATTTCTTGCAAATGTTAATAAGTATTGTTGATTAGATGTGATAAATAGTATTTTATTTGATTTAAATACTTGTAAAACTCTATACTTGTGATGTTTGTGATTGGTTTTGTGGTGGTATGTTGTGTTGGAGCAAGCGGATGGCTTGCATGGTGTTATAAGGTGGGTTAAACTAATATTGGAAGTGTTTTTCATTTCTTGCAAATGTTAATGAGTATTGTTGATTAGATGTGATGAATAGTATTTTATTTGATTTCAATATTTGTAAAACTCTATACTTGTGATGTTTGTGATTGGTTTTGTGGTGGTATGTTGTGTTGGAGCAAGCAGGTGGCTTGCATGGTGTTATAAGGTGGGTTAAACTAATATTGGGAGTGTTTTTCATTTCTTGCAAATATGAATGAGTATTGTTGATTAGACTTAGATGAATAGTATTTTATTTGATTTCAATACTTGTACATTCGTGAATAAGATAGAACTTTATCTAAGTAGCTTATAGTCTTAGATGTTAGAATACATTATGCATGAGTTATTCTTATTTTACTAAAGTAGCATTTACCTTATTGTAGTCAAACATGGATAAAAGTTGGATGCCAATGGCTAAGACACCTGATGGCAGATTAAGTCGTCCATATATTGAAGGAGTCAATACATTTATTAATTTTGCAAGATCGGTTGCGGACTTGAGTGGTAATATTCCGTGTCCGTGTATTCACTGCGTGAATTGCTATCGACAATCTCTTCAAATTGTGCGTATCCATTTGCTTCATCGTGGGATTATGCAATCCTACGTTAATTGGTATAATCATAGAGAACCTCGTGTATTGACCGAGAACATTCATGATAATGAAATGTCGGATGGTGATCATATGGGTGGTATCGATGCCTTGGTAGGTGATCGAATTAGAGGGGAACCAAGAAATGCAACCGAAGATGAGGAGGTGCATCATTTTGACAAACTTGAGGAAGATGCAAAGCGTGAGTTGTATCCGGGTTGCACTGATTATAGTATCTTGAAGTTTGTTATTGAGATGTTGAATGTCAAGGTAATGACCAACTTGAGTAATAAGGGACTTGATATGATGCTAGAATTGCTGACAAAGGTTTTACCAAAAGATAACTTGGTTCCAAGGTCAACTTATGAAGCAAAGAAGATATTACGTGACTTGGGCATGTCATATGAGCATATAAATGCATGCAAAAATGATTGTGCACTATTTTGGAAGGAAAATGAAAACCTTGATAAATGTCCAGTGTGTGAGATGCCTAGGTACAAGGATACACGTGCCCAAGGTAAAAAGATTCCTCATAAGGTATTGCGTTACTTCCCGTTGACACCGAGATTGAGGAGATTGTACATGTCAGGCCAAAGAGCTAAGGACATGAGATGGTATATAAACAAACGAGTGGATGATGGGATAATGAGGCATCCGGCTGATAGTGAGGAGTGGAAGGAGTTTGATTTGCAACATCCTGATTTTGCCCTCGAACCTCGCAATGTAAGATTGGGGTTGGCTACAGATGGATTTAACCCTTTTGGGAATATGAACAACAACTATAGTATGTGGCCTGTCATACTTATCCCCTATAATCTACCGCCTTGGCTGGTTATGAAGGAGCCATATTTTAGGTTGTCCTTGCTTATTCCTGGTCCCCATCAACCAGGAAATGAGATTGATACTTACTTGAAACCATTGGTTGACGAGTTGAAGGAGTTGTGGGAAGAAGGTGTAGAAATTTATGATGCTTATAGTAAAGAGCATTTTCAAATGCGTGCAACGTTGTTGTGGACATTACATGATTATCCTGGATTTGGTAACGTGTCTGGGTGGAGGACAAAGGGTTATCATTCTTGTTACACTTGCAACGATGAACCATATTCAGAAGCTTTGGAAAGTAAAATTGGATTCATTAACCATCGAGCTTATTTGCCTATGGAACATCCATTACTTGTAATAACTTTGTTGTTCCATTATATGTATGTTTGTTAGTTACAGATGGCACCAGGACGACTTACACACTCACGAGGTGAGGCATCTATCCCTGTGATTCAATCTACGGTCCAATCTACGGAAACACCTCCTGAAGCAGATCCTCCCATCCAAAGTTCTTCTAGTGCGGAGGCGCAGACTACTGGCGCATTAACTAGCACAACTGGTAATTACATAAAACATACTTAATTACAAGTGCACCCTGTTTTTACTATTGAGATTATACTTCACTTAATTTAGTTATTATATACATGGAATGTATAATTTCTTAACATTAATAATGTTTAAATAGGATCTGCTAGCAGAAATACTCGTGGAACAACCCGTGGTATAGCAGTACGGGCACTTGTTGAAAAAAATGGTAAGTTGCCAGTACGTATAGCTGCAGAATATGATGCTCCTGTTGGGAAGAATGCGTGCAAGCTTGTCAATCAAATTGGTTTACAAGTGCGAAGTAATTTGTCCAGTTACAACGTGAAAAATTGGAAAAATGTTGATGCTGCTACTAGAGATGTGGTGCTTCAAAATATCGCGGTAAATTTACATTGATAACGTCTAACTCATCTTTGTTGTCATTAAGCATATTAAATTCATATAATAGTATTTTTATAATACATATACACTTCATTTTACAGGATCAGTTTGAGCTACTAGGGGATTCCAACTTGATAACGAAAACATTAAATACAAAATGTGGAAGATTATTGAGTTCTAGCTCCTACAAGTTGCATTAAGCTTATAAAAAGCTCGTACAATCTCATGGTGCTGACTATGCAAGAAGCCACCCGCCAAAGAATGCCAAACTTGAGTTGTGGACTGAACTAATTGATAAAAGATGGACCAATAAGGATTGGTTGGTAAATTATTTATGCATATATTATTATTATCCAATGTTTACTATATTATGTTGTAAACTAATTAGATTAATACTTAGATAAAGTAAATATATACTGTTTTATTCATGATCTAATAGATATCTTGAATGTTGTTTATTAGGAAAAATCAATAAAGAACTTTGAAAATAGGAAGAAAACTTCAGGCAAACATAGATGCGGGACAAAGGCACTTGCTGTTAGGGTTGATGAGGAGGTGCGTATTTTTTCATTTTTCTTAAACTTTAGTATATTACATGTTGTGATTAATTAAGTATAACTATCTAACACTTGAATGTTAATTAATCAGACAAATAGTAATGATGGTCAAGTTCCTGAATTGGCAAAAATCTTCAAAGATGTTCATTTCAATCCAAATACTAATATGTGGATACACCATGAGGATGAAGCGACATATGTATGTATATCATTCAATCTTTATCATGATTGTAAAACTATAACATATGTATTATTAATGTTGTGATTGTTTGTTTGTTTCTCTTTTTCAAACGACAGGAAAATATTCTCAAAGTGCAAGAGGATCATTGTCAAGATCCTAATGCAATTCCCCTTACACAAGAGGAGATCTCAAACTTGGTTTTTAAGAAGAAGTCCGGTATTGTAAAAGGACTTGGCATGAGACCTTCCTCTTCTCTAGTAACCACCGCCTCATCTAATTCCTCGGTGGAGTATATTCAACGGTTAGAAAATGAGATCATTGAGCTCAAAGAGGCAAGAGCTAGGGACCAAGAGGAGCGAGCTAGGGATCAAGAGGCACGAGCTAGGGACCAAGAGGCACGAGCTAAGCAAGAAGAGGTCCAAAAGAATATTCTTAATTTTTTAAGGAGAAATGGTTATGATGACGCTCTTACCTATGGGGGTGATTCAACTTCAAGTTAAAACATGTTTTGGTTAGTACTTTCTTCTAGCAATTGACCCACATTACATGGTGTGACTACTCTTAATGTATTATTAGAAATGTTTCTCCTAACATAATTAATGTTTTCACTTTATGATTTTAATGTAGTATTGGTTTTATATTTGTGCAGATTTCTTATTGGTGGTTTTAAGGAGATTTACTTTTGGCATTACTTGAAGACATATGAGGACATCTTCCGTTTGTTCTAATTATATTATGCTACACTTTTTATATTGTTATAAAACATCTTGAGTTATTTTATATGTTGAAAACAATTATTGTATGGAAGGAGTTTGAATTAGATATTTGTTTTATTTTTTACTTGTGGAATGTATGGATCATTTTTTATAAATGTGTTGTTGAAATAAATGTATTATTCAAATGTGAGGTTTTAGTAATGTAATAACAGGTTACAGGTTAATATCAAAACCATGAAAAAAATAAAAACAGAAAATAAGTTTTAGTGACGAAATATTTCGTCACTAAATGTAACAAAATTTTGTAAGAAATAGTTTTAGTGACGAAAATTTTCATCACTATATGTGCGTGGATTTTCTTAAAAATAATTTTAGTGACGAACTTTTTCGTCACTATATGTACCCAATAAATAGTTCGAAATTATTCGTCACTAAATATAATTTAATAAACTAAAGTGTTTTTAGTGACGAACTATTTTCGTCACTGAATGGTGTTTTTAGTGAGGAAAACATTGAGTGACGGAATATTTTCGTCTCTAAAAGTTAAAAAAAAAAAAATCAAATCGGACTTTTAGTGACGAAATTTTTCGTCACCAAGACTTTTAGTGACGGGGTTTCAGCGACGAAATGAATTTCGTCACTAAAAGTCCAATTTCGTCACTAAAGGTTCTTAGTGACGAAATACTGGAATTTTAGTGACGAATTTTTTCGTCACTAAAAATACATTTTGTTGTAGTGTATTCGCAATGCTGCATGTGCTACTCAACAGCTCGGCACTGTTGAGCCCTAAGCAGAAGTACCCATCTACACCCACGTGAATATATAGATATGCAACCCTTTGCAATTGACTATTTTCAAGGATGCAGAGTATCCCTGAAAAGTTTATGTATCAATTTTGGGGGTGAGTTGTCCACCATTGCGAGTATTCATTACTAAACTCGATTATGTCAGAGTCGAGTATTCATCTCTAAACTCGGTTTTCCCTTCATCGGGTTAAGCATACAACAAGAACACCTCACGTATGAACAAGTAAATGGAATTTGCTCAGTAACTCGATTTCGAAAGGATCGAGTTTCTGCATATAACTCGGTTTCCCTATTGCCGAGTTCTAACTAGTAACGTGGGAATATTTTATTAAGGAAATGCCACGATGGCGATCTAACGCAGCAATAGATTGCCCAGAACTCAACTTCCTAATATCCAAGTTCCTTAAGTAACTCGGCTAAAAATAGTTTATGCAAAAAACAGTGAACAGTTTTAATTAATACAAAAAATAGATTTTATGAATTTCGTAAGTAGATTTGAATATATAGTAAACACGATGTGCAGAGAGCAAATTTTATTAATGTAGAAACAGATTTTATCAATGCAAAAAATATATTCGATTATTGTGAAATTCAAACATGAAAAAACATTCGGATTTGACTTTTAAACTTAGAGAACACAATTTGAAGAGGTGTTTTTATGAGAAAACAATGAACAGTTTTTTAAATAGTGAACAAAGAATAATTTATGCAGAAAAGAGAGTGAACAATTTTTTAAATAATGCTAAACAGAAAATAATTTTATGGAAAATCATAGAAATAGTTTATATAGAAAACAATGAACAATTTTTATGAGAAAAAAATGAACAATTTTAATTAATGCAGAAAATAAATTTTATGAACGTAGTAAGCAGATTTGAATATACAGTAAACATGATGTGCAGAGAGCAAATTTTATTAATGTGGAAACAGATTTTATCAATGCAGAAAAATAGATTCGATTATTATGAAATTCAAAGATGAAAAAGCATTCAGATTTGATTTTTAAATTTAGAGAACACAATTTCAGGAGGTGTTTTATGAGAAAACAATGAACAATTTTTTAAATAGTGAACAGAGAATAATTTATGCAGAAAATAGAGTGAACAATTTTTTAAATAATTCTAAACAAAAAATAATTTTATGAAAAATCCTATAAATAGTTTATGCAGAAAACAGTGAACAATTTTTATGAAAAAACAATGAATATTTTTAATTAATGCAGAAATAATTTTATGAACGTAGTAAGCAGATTTGAATATACAGTAAACATGATGTGCAGAGAGCAAATTTTATTAATGTGGAAACAGATTTTATCAATGCAGAAAAATAGATTCGATTATTATGAAATTCAAAGATGAAAAAGCATTCAGATTTGATTTTTAAATTTAGAGAACACAATTTCAGGAGGTGTTTTATGAGAAAACAATGAACAATTTTTTAAATAGTGAACAGAGAATAATTTATGCAGAAAATAGAGTGAACAATTTTTTAAATAATTCTAAACAAAAAATAATTTTATGAAAAATCCTATAAATAGTTTATGCAGAAAACAGTGAACAATTTTTATGAAAAAACAATGAATATTTTTAATTAATGCAGAAAACATATTTTATGAATGTAGTAAGCAAATTTGAATATACAGTAAACAGGATGTGCAGATTGCAAATTTTATTAATGTAGAAATAGATTTTATTAATGCAGAAAAATAGATTCGATTATTGTGAAATTCAAACATGAAAAAACATTCAGATTTGGCTTTTAAATTTAGAACACACGATTTCACTAGGTGTTTTATGAGAAAATAGTGAACAATTTATGCAGTGAACAGAGAATAATTTATGCAGAAAAGAGTGAATAATTTTTTAAATAATGCTGAACAAAAAATAATTTTATACAGAATGTTAGAAATAGTTTATGCAGAAAACAGTGAACAATTTTTATGAGAAAACAATGAACCGTTTTAATTAATGTAGAAAACAGATTTTATGAATGCAGTAAGCAGATTTGAATGTACAGTAAACATGATGTGTAGAGAGCAAATTTTATTAATGCAGAAATAAATTTTATCATTGTAGAAAAATAGATTCGATTATATTGAAATTTAATCATGAAAAAGCATACAAATTTGGATTTTAAATTTAAATAACATAATTTCAAGAGGTGTTTTAAGAGAAAACAGTGATCAATATCTAAACATGGGTGCTACAACTCGCCAAGAAAAAAAGTTGCCAAAGCGACTTTCACATCATCAGCTAAACATTTATATATATATATATATATATATATATATATATATATATATATAAGGTTTCACATTCCTCTAAGAAACACTGTAAGTTAAGAACTTACATATCTAGATGTGGTAAAGCTTAAGTTCTTCTTTATATTCGAGTGGTCCACTCTTTCTGCAATACTTATCAATCATTTGACCATACGGTAATTTCGAACAAGATTGATAAAGTAACAATATGTAACTTAAACTATAGAGTGAGATTTTTCTTTTACATGTTGTTCTTATTTCTTATTGTAACCCCAATATTTTAACCAATTTGACCACAATGCTTCCGAGAAGTAAAAAATTGATGAGTGTGTTAAAAATGAATGAACAAGGGGTATGAGTGGCCTAAAAATTCATATTTCAAAATTAAAATCTAAATTTTACAACGCTTTTACTTAAATAAATAAAAACATTAAAAACAAACTACTTATTTTTATGTTTATGTTTATTTGTCGATTAACCAAAAAAAAATTATAAGGAACTCGAGCTTACCAAACTCGAGTTCCATATTACAAGGAACTCGAGCTTGGTGAGCTTGAGTACCGTAGAAAAAAAATAAAGAGGATTTTATTTACAAAGAACTTGAGCCTGGTATGCTCAAGTATTGTGTTGCATGGAACTCAAGGTTACCAAGCTTGAGTACTACATTATTTTTTTTAATTGAACAAATTCCAGGTCAATAGTGCCATGCTGGCAACTCCCTAGGAACTCAAGTTCATTGAACTCGAGTACTATTTAGAACTCATTTTTTTGAAACTCAAGTACTAAAAAAGTGGTTCGTTGCTAAATTTTTTCGAAATAGTGTTAGTTTGCTACAAATTTTGCAAAATGGTGGTATTTGGCAATTTTCACTAGAATGAGGGGGTTTTAACTTCTAAGCCATCATTCTCTACCATTTGAGCAGAAAACCCAAGCAGGGAGGTTGGAGATGGTTGGGCCTATCCCAATTATAAAAGGATGTCCAAAAAGCTATGTTATGGGCCAAAAAAATTCAGGATCCTAAAAATAAAATAAAAATCCCAGCAGGAGAGTGGTCTTAAAAATTCATTTACAATATTCAAAAAAAGGAAAGGAGAAAATTTGATTGCATTTTAATGCAAATTCAATTGTACCTTTTCCATGAAATAATTTTAGTGACTCCACCCATGGGGTGATATGTGGGCATTGGTTCAAATCATGTAATTGGTGTTGTGGAGGTTGGAATGCTATGGAGATAAATGCATGTTGTGAATTCATTGGCTTGCCTTTTTATTTAGGGTCCGGTTAATGTATGCCCTTAGGGCATAAATTAATCATCCATTTTGGAAAAGATTTTATGAGAAATTGAAAAAGCTATCATAACACTTGTTGATATTATGCTTTTGGTTCTTGTTTCATGTGAACCTAGTACCTTTTGTTATTCTCTGATAGTGGTGTACAAATTATAACTACAATTTATTTGGCTTTTAGCTCATACAAGTAGACACACCCCATGTGAAACTTTTGAAATTAAATTAGGAGTTCACACATAAACAATGTGTGAATTTAGGTGTGGGTTGAGGTGTGTACCTAGCATTATTAAATTATAGGCATGCTTTGTTTTGTACAATAGAATATTTAGGACTGCACCCTTTTGTGCTACACCTTTGCAATAATTTTGATATGACAAATCGTGAATGATAAAAAAAGAGTAGTAGGTTTATGTAAAAATGACAGACAACTAGTCACAATTTGCTACATAGGATTGTTATGAAAAATAGTATTGTTCTTATAATTTCTCCTTGCACAATTGTATTATTATCCTTAACAATTACTTTGTGATTGTTAAGTGTGTTAGAAGTATTCAAAGAGTAAAATGATACATCAAACTCGCTAAAATCATACTCCTACACATTTTCATACATACTGTGTTACAAATGTCATGCGTGATAAATTGAGTGATGTGGTCCTGTGGATAAAAATTGATGGGTCAATGTGATGGCGAAAGACAACATATGCTAAAGGTGCAATGATAGAGACACAACAAATCCCACAACTTGTTATATGATGAGAGTGGTATAGCTGTGGACTCATCATTTGCCCTACACCATTCATAATTTACCATGTGGTGAGTTGTAGCAAAAATATGGTATTTGTTATGTCCTTAAAATTTTCCTATGCTAAAAAGGGATTGAGAATTAGGGTCCGTTTGGATAGAACTTATTTTGCTAAAATTGAAAACTGAAAACTGAAAATACTGTAGCAAAATAATTTTTAAATATGTGAATAGTGCCGTGGGACCCATTTTTAATGAAAAAGTTGCTGAAAAGTGAATTTTGTGAGTCCATGAACAGTATACAGTGCACTGTTCACGGTTGAATTGGTCCACTATTGCGGCTACTGTTCATGCACAGTGCATGAACAGTAGCCTCTGCATCCTGAAACGCGTGCCCAGAAAAAAAAAAAAAAAAGGAAAACGCAGCAAGGAAACGCAACGTGAATAATTCGTATCCAAACGCCCTCTTAGTGCAATAGCTAGGGTTATTGCACCATACAATACATTCTCAATTGTTTAGATTAAAAGTTAAAAAGTTAACTGTTGATACTGTTAGATTTTAAAGATTTATGTAAATGTTTAGAGTCCTAATTTGTTTATGTTGGCAAATCGAGAACAAAAACATGTATAGAATAGGTGTTCCATATTGTTTAAGGTGATTCAAGTCAAGCCTCAAGAACATTCAAGCTACTGGAAAAAAAATTAAAATTCAGTGAAGCTTGACTGATCGAAGAATATGCTCGACTGATCCAAAATTTCAATAAAACAGTTCTCGCAGAATTTTAAATCAGGCCTAAGCCCGCGTAAACGTTTAGAGTTTCAGTCCTACATTCCCAAGTATAAAAGGAAAATCCTAACTACGTTTTAAAGACTCTTAGAAGACTTGTGAGTTACTCATATGAAATTTGAAAGGTTTTGTACCTTCTAACTTCACAAGTATCTATCAAAACAAGATCTACAATTAAGTGTTGGTGGAATCTAGTTATTGCTATAAGATCAACAACTGGTAATTTGAAATCTTTGAGTGAGATCTCAAAGTTATAAGTATGGGAGCTTGTGTACTGCAAATCCAAGAGAGAAGAGTTCGTGGATTCGAAACTTGCATATGGTTGTATCAGTAAGTTACTACTAGAGGTAGTAATAGATTTAAGGTTAAAACTTATTGTGCAAACTTCAATTCTCTGTTAGTGGATTTGCTTACCTTGAGGATAATTAGGTTAAATTCTCCCTAGGTTTTTTACCTTGAAACGATTCATTTAATTAGTTTTCTTGTGCAATCATATCCTTGTGATATTTATTTTTTCTACTACTGTACATGATATAATCTTTCATTGTGTAACCTATATCTCATAATTAATCTAAAGAATCACTTGGCTAGCTAATATATTAGGTTAAATTATCTGTATTAGGAGGGTCTAAACAAACAAACAGATACCAGCTATTTATTGAGAAAGTTAAAAAAAGTTGAGGCTTTTAAAAAAGTAAAAATTTGAAAAAGAAAAAATAATGTAAGAGGTATTGCAGGACTCTTGCATCAGATCTCAGTTTGTTAAAAAGTGTATTGCCTTATTGGAACTTTTAAGAGGTGTTTGGTACTATTTTTTAAATAACAATTTTCAATATTTAAATAATATTATATATATTTTCATACACTTTTTATCTATACATATTTTTACAAAACAACAACATTACTTGGCTCCATTTGGTAACGATATTTAAAAAACAAAAATTATTAATTAAATACCGCAATACAATTTTTTCACGTACATTTTTACTTTGACCTACTTTTTTAAAACTTAATTAAAAATCTCTTACCGACCAGACAGTTGAAATCTTACCAAACAACCTTTAATTGTTCGAGTGTTACGGCGTAGAGAAGGGGAAGCGGTCGCAACACGTGTCCAGTATATCTGATCGTTTGGTACGTAATTAAGGAATCACCTTCACTACGTAAGGGAGTCACTTTCACTACGTCATGCTTATGACGTCACTGACAGCCTTGTTAAGTCTTTTACGTTTTATTCTACACTACACTACACGTCTTAATAATGACGCCAGGCCCCACCCTCACTACTAATTTATATTTTTGTCCCTCACTTCCTCACATTTTCCCCTTACATTTTTCAACGACTTTTAGTTACAATTTTTTTTTTCAACGATTTTTATTAATGAAAAAAAGATAACGAATTTTTTTTTAAAAGAAATATTAATCAATATCTTATTAATAAGTATCAAAATTTACTTAAACATTTTTATGAAAAAAAAGTAATTAGTTTATTAACAAAAATTGTGTCAAAAATTTTCAATAATAATTTATTAACGATTACTTTAAAGACACCAGTTAAAATATCTTTTTTATTTTTAAGTGTGTGAAAATGTTTTATTATTTTATTACATTTAAATTTTTAAAATTGTGTTGTTTAGGCATAAATGTAATTTTCATCTGATTTTTTTTAAAGACTAAATAAATCAATAAAAAATGGTATACCAAGCTAACATATTACTACCTAATCTTATATTAAATTCATTGAATCCATTTGTGATTTAAAAAATCTTTCTTTATGATTATGGGTACTTTCTGTTACAGCAATGAATAAATGATTAAGTTTATGTCTTGTGCAGTAATGCATTGGACACATTGAGATGGACACATGGAGATTTGAACACGTGTCTAAAAATGCATCAATGCACTATCTCAAGTTGTGTCCTAAGGTTATTATCTTTTAATTGTTTAAATTATTGGGACGAATATAATATTAGGGTAGATGGTAATTGTTGGGTTATAGATTCATCCTGGTTGATTAATTCAATTACCTCGGTTGATTAATTCAATTACTCAAGTTGATTAATTATGTCAAATTACATGCAAATCGTGAAGGTACAGATAAATCACCAAATAAACTAAGATGTAATGGAAATTAAATTGACACGATAATTAGTTGACAAATAAGGAAAATCTTTTCAAAAAGCAAAAACCCCACCAGGTAAATTTTAGGTCACAAATCCCAAGAATCCACTAATTAAGAACAAACGCTTACAAGTATAAGAAATTTTACCACTACCCTAAATTTTACCTATAGTTGAACATTTACTCCAATTTCCAATTGGACATGATCTTGTAGAAGACTTCTTTTTTTGAACGGATCTTGGTACATGACTAACTCCAAGCAACTGATTGATTGTTGTTGGCTATAAAATTCTTCACTACAAAGCACGTTGAAAATCAGGTAGCACTTTGTTACAAAACCTTAACGCGCACAAAACAAAGGAGCACCATTTTTATTTATTTATTTATTTATTTATTTATGATTAAGACTTAAGAGTACTTGCATTTAAAAGAATGAGCTAGGGGGTTCTAACTTCTAAGCCATCATTCTCTGCCATTTGAGCAGAAAACCCAAGCAGGGATTTTGGAGATGGTTAGGCGCATCCCAATTATAAAACAATGCCCAAAAAGCTATATTATGAGCCAAAAAATTCTGGATCCTGAAAATAAAACAAAAATCCCATTTACAATATTCAAAAAAAGGAAAGGAGAAAATTTGATTGCATTTTTCTGCAACTTTAATTGTACCTTTTCCATGAAATAATTTCAGTGACTGTGCCCATGGGGTTATATTTGCCGATGTGGGCATTGGTTCAAATTATATAATTAGTGTTGTGGAGGTTGGAATTTTGTGGAGATGAATGCATGTTGTGTATTCATTGGCTTGCGTTTTTATTTTTACCACACTTGTTGATATTATGCTTTTGCTTCTTATTTCATGTGAACCTAGTACCTTTTGTTATTCATGGACAGTGGTGTACGAATTAGAATTGCCACTTATTTGGCTTTTAGCTCATTCAAGTAGACACACCCCATGTGAAACTTTTGAAATCAAATTCGGAGTTCACACATAAACTTGGGCAATCCTGGCCCTACTAGAGGAGGTGGCATCATCCGTGACGATTCGAGCAATTGGATTGAAGCCTTCTCTAGGAACATAGGAATATCCACATGCTTCTTATCTGAACTTTGGGCACTCAAGGATGGCTTAATTATGTGCCATGATTTTGGGATTAATGGCTTATTTGGATGGAAGGGGGAAGAAGGGAGAGTGGAGCGGAGTAGAGTAGAGTTAGTTAAAAATAAACTAATTTTGTGTTAAATCTACTCTACTCTACTCCCCCTCTCTCTCCTTCTTCCTCAATCCAAACGGACCATAACTCTCTAGAAGTAGATCTTAATGCTAAGATAGTTACTAATTTAATGAACTGTGACGGAACCCTCAGCCTCTTTAACTCTTCTCTTGTGGCTGATTGTAGGCTTCTGATTTTCTAAGCTCCTCAAGGTAAAGTGCTCCATTGCTATCGAGAAACCAACTCCTGCGCCGATGCTCTTGCTAGACTAGGATTAATGCAATTGTTTGATCTTTTGTTTTATAATTCTCCTCCCCCCAACACTTTAAACACTTTTCTCTTTGATTTATATGGCCTTTGTCACTTTAGGCTTTGCCTTGCTCCTGATGTTCCCATTTCGATTTCTTAGTTAAATGCATTCTCCAGTTTACCAAAAATAAAATAAAATAAAGTTCACACATAAACAATGTGTGAATTTAGGTGTGGGTTGAGGTGTGTACCTAGTGTTATTCAATTGTAGGCATACTTTGTTCTGTACAATAAAATATTTAGGACCACACTCTTTTGTACTACATATTTGCAATAATTTTGATATGATAAATTATGAATGATAAAGAAAGAGTAGTAAATTTATGTAAAAATGACAGACAATTAGTCACATTTTGCTACATAAGATTGTTATGAAAAACAATATGATTCATATTATTTCTCACAATTGTATTATTGTTCTTAATAATTTCTATGTGATTGGTAGTGTGTTAGAATTATTCAAAGAGTAAATTGATATATCAAACTCGCTAAAATCATACTTGATGAAGCAAAAGTCCGTTAGTTGTTATGAGTTCATCCAGATAGGGGCAAGCACACTCCTACGTCACGACGGAAGTAAGAGCTCACTAAAATGGTCATCGGTGTGGTGCCTACCACAACGCCTCCGATGCCAAAGTCAGTACAAAGGAATGTTTATAACAAATAATCAAAATAACTTAGTGTATCTTGGGACTATCTGTCTGTACCTCGTGGTGGCGATGTGAGGGCTTTATATACATGGCTTTGGATTCTAGCCGTTGAGGTGTTAATGCCCTTCTTGGTAATGCTTACTGCCAAATAACGGTCAGCCTAGCTGGCACTGTAACCATCCGGGATATTAATGGCAGAAGTGAATGATTCTCACATCCTCGTCAGTGACGCGGACATTTAATTAGGCTCGCCTTTGGGAGCGCTCATGTCTGTTTTGTTGAGATCATCTGTGATTGATTTCGTTAGTCCCATCAGTGGCCCTCAGGTTCTGTGGTTGTCATGACGTGTCATGACGACCATAGAAGACGAATTTTTTTTTTTGCAACTCTTGGGATTTTGCGCCGCATTGAATGCGTAGTGGTAGCGTTATGCTGGTAGTAGCCACGTGGCGTGTTCTGATTGGGGGGGGGGGGGGGGACTTATTCTCTCATTGTATGACTCTTGGGTTTCCCGCTGGTTTTTAGTTTTTCTTTCCCGATTTTTAAACTTCTCTTCTCCCTACTTTACTTTTCATTTTCTCCAAGCTTTCAGTTATTTCTCTAAGCACTTTCTCCTGCATTTTTTCTCTGTCACTTTCTTCCAAGCTGGTGTGTGTTTGGTGTTAGGCTTCTCACCTTTTCTTCTCTGACGTATGCTCTTCCTTTTTTCCTTCTTCCTTTTTTTTTTTTTTTTTTTTTTTTTTGCATTTGCATTTGCAAACATCTGATTTCCTTCTCTTTTCTTTTTGGCTTCTATTTCTTGGTTTTTGGTAATTTTAGCACTTTCCTATTTTCCTGTATCCTTCTTGGGTGTCCATGGTCAGTAATTCTAAAGTTAGGATAGCTTGCTCTTCGGTTTCCTTTCTTTTTGCGCATTTAGGGGAGTCTTTAGGTGTTTTCCCAAACATTGAGAATTTCATTTTCGAGGGTAATAGCTTAGGCATTGTCTTGGGTGAATTGTTTCCATTGCTTCATATTGACTGGTTCGAGGGTTCGGTGAGGGAGCAAAGGTCAATGCCTGAGGTTAGGTCTAGTGATCTCGAGACTGGGTTGTCGTCTAGCGGTGACCCAATGGAGGGAGATACGGCCGTCTTGGCCCTTAGAGAGGTTAGGGCTTTTCACGCCCTCGTGAAGGCGTGTGGGTTGGACGTTGATACCGTGGGTAGGTTTAGGGATAGGTTTCAATTTCCGGAACGGGTTCGTGTTCGTCGGCCTAATGACGAGGAGAGGGCTTGCCAATTTTTTCCTAGTGAAGTGTGCATCTACGAGGCTGCTTTCACTTGTGGGCTTAAGCTCCCTGTCCATCCTTTTGTGATGGAGCTTTTAGCTTATCTGGGTATCGCTCCTGGGCAACTTATGCCCAATTCGTGGAGAATAGTGATCAATTGTATGGAAATGTGGTTGGCCACTAACGGGGACATGATCAAGGTGAGTGAGCTCGTCTATTTGTATCATTTGAAAGAGTCCAAAGAATATAGGTACTATGAGTTAGTACCTTGGGAGAGGAGAACCAGGATTGTCAAGGGTTTACCTTCGTCCTTCATGTACTGGAAGTCTAGATTTTTCTTTGTGTATGGGGACGATTTTGAGACTCCCTCTAGCTGAGATTGGGGTGATATCCCCAGATTGCTTCGTCGGTGGGGGACCCTGACTTTAGGTGTGTCAGTATTCTTTCCTGTCATCTTTACCTTTGTTGAATTCGTTGTTATCATCATTAACTCCTTTGCTTCCTGTGCAATTAAGAGGAGACCTAAGCTCAAAAGCAGGCATAAGGACTGCGTTGAAAAGGCAATTGAGTATGCCTAGATGATTGAAAACTGGGACGATCTAGTAGACCCGCGGACGCTTGCCTTTTATCATCTTGGCCCTGACCCGTCCCCCTACGTCCTGCGAAGCATTGACATTGAAGGAAAGAAGAGTAAGACTTGAGTTCGTTAGTCTTGGCCCCCATACCTGCATTTGGTTCTTTTGCTTTTTCACAAGTGTTTCCTTCTTGCAGAAATGACGACGAAGTTTAACAAGGGCATGTACGAGAAGATGCAGTCCAAGAAGGATGAACCACTGTCCAACATTTAAAAAAGGTGGTCCATGTCAAGGGGAAGGTTTCCTCCGTCACTCTGACTGCTTCTACCACTCCGATTGTTTCTGGCGTCGAGATGGCAAGGACGGCTTCTCTTGCCACCTCGGTTGAAGAGATCCCGACCCCTGCCTCTAAAAGGCTGCGCACGACTGATAGAGGGAAGGACGATGCTTGCCCGTCTACTATCTGGGATGACAAGAGGCTGGCGACGGACAAGGCTCATGGGGTCGTGACTGTAGAGGATCTGAAGGTGTTCTCAAGTTTGCCTCCAAATGAGTTGATGGGTTGTCATCTCCATAAGCTCGTCCAGGTAACATGTTTGTGTGAAGTTATCTTCTTCATTATATATATAGGTGTCCTGAGGTTAAATTCCTTCACGTGTTTCGGAGTACCTTGCTTAGGGGGCTAAGGTCGAATCTGCACTCGCTCGGATAAAGGTCCTAGAGACGGAGAACTTGAAGTTGAAGAAGGATTTGATAGCTTCGATGGAGGATGTCCATCATGCCAAGGAAGAGGTCAAGAAATTAGGCAGCGAGCTTAATGTTGAGCAGCAGCTGGTTTTGGAGAAGGACGAGCAGCTTGCAGCCGCTAAGGAGAAAATCAAGGTCGTCGCTGCCAGGGCCATTGAGGGTTTCCAGCAGACTGAGGAGTACAACTCCATGCTTTTCAGCTGGTATTTCAAGGGGTTTGAGCTTTTGAGGAGATACTGTATCAAGCACCCTTCCGGAGTAGATTTGGAGATGTTGGACATGGAGGAAGTGGACAAGGAGATTGCTGCTGACGAGGCTGCTCAATTAATGACCGTTGACGAACCCGGAGACGCTCCTGCCACTGACATCCCAGTCGCTGAATCCCCTGCCCTTGGTGCCCCCGCTGGTGACGATGCTACTACGGACGTTTGAACTTGACACTTGTGAAAAATCGCTTTTTTTTTTTTTTTTTTGGTGCCCGTTGTGTTTTGGGCTCAAATTCTAGAACAGTTTTGATTTTCTTTTGAGAAGAGTATTTTTAGCCCAGTGTTTATGGGCTTTTAGATGTAAAAACAAAGGTAATTGCCCGTGGTTTTTGGGCTTTTATAACAACGTACTTACTTGCATATGTTGTACTTGTGCGTACTTTGAGACTTGTCAATTTCTTTGACCCGTCAGTAACTTGTATCCGTTAATGTTGATTCCTATCTTTTTGCTAAGCCAATAATGTACATCTGTCTAGGCGGAATCTTATTACTTTAGCTATTTTTTTATTATCTTTTTGCCTTCTTTGTAATGCACATCCGTCTATGCGGAATCTTATTACTTAGGCTTTTTATTTTTACCTTCGTCAGTAATGCACATCCGTCTTTGTGGAATCTTATTACTTAGGCATTTGACTTCGTTAGTAATGCACATTCGTCTACGCGGAATCTTATTACTTAGGCATTCTCTTAGGAATTTTCAAGACAATCTTTTGGCTTCGTTAGCAATGTACATTCGTCTAGGCGGAATCTTATTGCTTAGCCATATTCAGTTCCCGGGATTTACAGCTGACAGGACCTGTATGAAGACATTAGTTGACTCTTTATTTCATTAATTTTAGGAATGAGTACATTTTTGTGTTACATCTGTTGATGGTATTTCTTCAGGTGCTCAATGTTTTAGGGTCACGGGAGCCTCTGCCCGTCTAGGGTTTCCAAGTGATAGTTGCCTTGTCGAGAGTAGTGGACGACTCTATAAGGTCCTTCCCACGTAGGACCGAGCTTTCCTTGGGCGGAATCTTTGGTCACCGTGGTGACCTTGCGTAGAACGAGGTCGTCTATGTCAAGTCGTCTGAGCTTCACCCTCTTATTGTAGTATTCGACCATCTTTTGCTGGTACTTCACCGTCTTGCTGGAGGCTTTGTCTCTTATCTTGTCTAGGCTGGTTGTCATTGTCTTTCTCACGGAATACTTCTCGCCTGATGCTGGCCACTCCCACCTTGACTAGGATTACCGCCTCAGTGCCATAAGTGAGCCTGAAAGACGTTTCTCCCGTTGAGGTTGTTGCCGTAGTTCTGTAGGCCTATAGGACATTAGGCAATTCTTCTGACCAGGCACCCTTTGCTTCGACTAGTCTGGCTTTGATAATTTTGAGCAGTGTTTGGTTCGTCACCTCTGTCTGCCTGTTCGCCTGTGGGTGCCCTAGGGACGAGAATTAGTTCCTGATGCCTAGTCCTGAGTAAAAGTCTTTGAAATCCTGGCTGTTGAACTGCCGCCCGTTATCTGATATAATCGTCCTTGGAATCTCGAACCTGCAAATTATATTCTTCCACACGAAGCTACAGATCCTTGCCTTTGTGATAGTTCCTAGTGCTTTTGCTTCAACCCACTTTGTGAAGTAATCAATAGCAACGAGTAGGAACCTTACTTGTCCTTTTCCTAGGGCAGCAAGCCAACGATATCAATTCCCCATTGTGCAAATGGCCACGGGGAGGTTATCATCGTCAGTTTCTCTGCCAGTAGCTGCTGGACATTTTCGAACCTCTAGCACTTATCGCACCTCTTGACGAGTTCCACTGTGTCCATCTGCATGGTTGGCCAGAAATAACCTGTTCAAATGACTTTGCTTACCAGAGATCTAGGCCCAGCATGGTCTCCTTAAATTCTTTTGTGGACTTCTTGAAGGATATACTTGGCTTTTTCTTCATCAACACACTTCAAGTACGGCATGGAGAAACCCCTCTTGTATAAAGTGTCATTCAGAATCGTAAATCTAGTTGCTCTCTTTTTTATCCTTTTGGCCTCTATGGCATCGTAAGGGGGGTGCCCATCTTGGAGAAACGACACGATTGGTGCCATCCAGCTGCTTACGCTCTGGATGGAAAATGTTGAGAATTCTTCGATGCTGGGACGTTTCTGAATCTCCATAACTAATTCCACGGTCGTCAGTCTTTCTTCTGACAAGGCCATCTTCATGATCTCATTTGCCGCCATATTCTGGTCTCTTAGGATCCGAACGAACTCCAACTTATCGAACTCTCGGGCTAGATGTTTTGTCAGCTTGAGGTACTTCTGCAATCTTTCCTCCTTTGCCTCATACTCTTCTCTGATTTGCCCTATTGCTAATTTCGAGTTGCTCTGGATGAGCAGGTTCTTAGCCCCAAGTGCTTTCCCAAGTCTCAATCCCGTTAGTATTCCTTCGTATTTGGCCTCGTTATTGGTTGCTAGGAACTTCAGTTGAACTCCATATCTGAGCTTTTCTCCATCAGGGGTGTTTATGATAACCCTTACTCCCCCCCTCTTTTTAGTTGACAAATCATCGGTCTGGATCGTCCATAGTTCAGTCTCATTGTCGATGTTGTCGTCTTCTGGGATGGTGAATTCAGCAATGAAGTCCACCAGAGCTTATGCCTTGATGGCTGTTCTGGGGTGGTATTCAATGTCGAACTGGCAGAGCTTGACCGCCCACTGCACCATTCTCCCAGTTGCCTCGGGTTTATTCATGGAATTCCTGATGGGCTGGTCCGTCATTACCACAATGGGGTTCACCTCAAAATACAGACGCAGTTTGCGTGAAGCTACTATTAGGGTGAACGCGATCTTTTCAATCCTAGGGTACCGTACTTCTGCTCCTTGGAGGGCTTGGTTGATGTAATAGATCGGTAATTGTTTCTTGTCCTCTTCTCGAATCAAGGCTGCACTTACAGCCGAGGCTGACGCTGCCAGGTATAAATACAAATTCTCTCCCTTCTTGGACGAACTCAAGAGGGGCGGATTGCTTAGGTAGCGTTTAAGTTCTTGAAATGCTGCCTCACATTCTTCAGTCCATGCAAAAGCTTGCTTCAATGTCTTGAAGAAGGACAAGCATTTGTCCGTAGCTCTAGAGACAAATCTGTTGAGGGCTGCGATTCTTCCCGTCAGTTTTTGGACTTCCTTGACGGTCTTGGGTGATGTCATGTCTAGGATGGCCCGAACTTTCTCTAGGTTGGCCTCTATTCCTCTTTGGGACACAACGAATCCCAAGAACTGCCTTGAGGCTACGCTGAAGATACATTTGCTAGGATTCAGCTTCATCCAATATTCTCTAAGGGTAGCAAATGTTTCCTTCAAGTCTTCCAGGTGTGTCAGCTCTTCTTTACTCTTGACGAGCATATCATCAACGTACACCTCCATGTTTTTGCCAATCTGCTTACTGAACATCTTGTTTACTAGCCTTTGGTATGTTGCTCTTGCATTTTTCAGCCCGAATGGCATCACTTGATAACAATAGAGCCTTTGACTTATGACAAGAGCAGTCTTTTCTTGGTCTTCCTTAGCCGTTTTTATCTAGTTAGTAACTTATGCCCGGTCGTAGAATCTACCAGCTGGTCTATCCTTGGTAGAGGGAAACTGTCCTTTGGGCTGGTCTTGTTCAGGTCTGTGAAATCCACACACATTCTCCATTTCCCATTTGATTTCCTCACCAGTACGACATTGGCCAGCCACTTAGGGTAGTAAACCTCTCGAATGAAACTAGCTCGCAATAGCTTGTTAACTTCGTCAATGATCGCTTGGTTTCGCTCAAGGGCAAAGACTCGTCGTCTTTGTTGGACGGGCCTTTTTTCTGAGTCCACGTTCAACTTGTGTTGGACGACTTCAAGGGATATACAGGGCATATCCTTGTGACTCCACGCGAAGACATCCATGTTTTCCCTGAGGAACTGAATGAGTTTTGTCCTCATCTTGGGGTTTAAGGTTGTTCCTATCCTCGTCATCTTAGTTGTTTCTCTTTCAACCAGTTCTACTGCCTCTAGAGCTTCTACTTTGTCTTCTTTTTCCTCCTCAATTGTCCACGTATGGTTTTCCTTTGCAGCTATGACAGCCTGGTAGCATTCCCTGGCTAAGATCTGATCTCTTATCACCTCACCGAAGCCATCCTCAGTTGGGAATTCCAACTTTAGGCAGTAGGTGGACGTAGCCGTCTTCCATCGGTTAAGCGTAGGTTTTCCAATAATTAAATTATAGGAGGAAGGACAGTCCACTACTAGGAAGTCCAATTGATGGGTCAACTGCCTCGAATAAGTCCCTACTGTGACTTTCAATGTCGCTATGCCTTTAGGGTATACTTTGTCCCCACTGAAGCTGACAAGGGGGGAGCCAAACGGGCGTAGTCTCCCAGGATCTAGCTTCAGCTGTTGGAAGGCTGGCAAATACATGATGTCTGCGGAGCTACCATTGTCTACAAGGATCCTCTTGGTGTTGAACCCTTCAATTGTGAGCGATATAACCAAGGGGTCATTATATGGCTGCTTCACTCCCCTAGCATCCTTCTCGTTGAAAGACATGTCTTGGTTCGTCCTTCTCTACTTGAATGGGGGTATCATATGGACGCTGTTTACTTGCCTCTAGCAGGCTTTGTTAAGGGATTTAAATGATCCTCCCACGAGCGGCCCCCCCACAATCATGCTTGTCTCCCCGATCACATCTTGGGGTGGTTGGGATGGACGATTCTCATTTTTGGACAAGGATTCGCGCTGGCTCTTATTGCCGTCCCTGAACCTGCTAGATTCTCCATTTTTCACATATTTCTGCAATTTTCCTTTCTGTATCAGCTCTTCTATTTGTCTTTTCAGGTCTCGCCAATCCTCCGTGTAGTGGCCATGATCCTTGTGGAATTGACAGTGTTTGTTCTTGTCACACACATTAGGAGACAAATGCAAAGGTCTCGACCACTGGAGGATGTGCTCGTCCTTAATCTACGTCAAAAATTTTGTCAACAGGCATAATTAGAGGGGTGAATTTTACCGTTCGTGGAGCTTTTTCTTCTTTCCATTTGTCTCTGTCACTTCCCCGAAGGCCTGGGTGCTCCCTCTTTTGCCCCTACGTTCGTCCTCCTTCCTTCCCTTCTTTCTTGGCCTTTTTTCATCCATTATGGCTGCTAGTGCGTCCTCTGTACTCATGTACTTTTGGGCCTTCAGGAACATCTTTGCCATCGTTTGAGGCAGATTCTTTGCTAGCAAGACTTCAAACTCTCTAGACTTAAGCCCTGCTTTGAATGTCGTCAGTTGTACCTTGTCGTCTACGTCATCCACTTCTAGGGCTTCTCGAGTGAAGTGTTTCATGTATGACCACAAGGTTTCTCTCTCCCCTTGCTTAATAGTGAGTAGGTGATCCGCTGGTCTCTTAGGACGTTGCCCTTCGACGAAATGGCGCAAAAATGCGCTACTTAATTGTTCAAAGCTGTCAATAGATGAGGTGGGCAATCTCGTGAACCACTCTCTTGCTGCTCCCTTCAGCGCAGTAGGGAAGGAACGACACATTATTTCATTAGGGGGCTGTTGAAGGCCCAGTGTCGTCTTAAAGGTATTAAGGTGATCTTGAGGATCCTTAAGCCCATCAAAAGGCTTAAGCTGAGGCACCGAAACTTTGCTGGCACTGGTCGTTCCAAGACTGCCATGGTAAAAGGAGAATCCGTTGCCCTGACCATTCTATCTAGACTTCGATCCGCCTTCTCCTTGATGGCATTTCTCAATTCGTCCATCTCCTTTCTCATTTCCTAGAGGAGATCGGAATGTTGTTCCTCTGGAGTAATGGTCCTTCGTCGGTCACTTCTCCCGTGGCTGTCTCCTTCATCCTCTTGGACAACTCTTGATTGGTTCTCCTCCTACTGAAGCCTTTGTCACATCTCCTGATTCTGTCTTGTGAGTTCTTCAATGGTGGCCGCAAGAGCTTGAACTTGTTGAGCCAAGGCCGTTGAATCCTAGTTGGATTCTATCTGGATATCGAAGTTGGTAGAAACTATGTTTTCGAACTGTAGTACGAGTACACGTCCCCACAGATGGCGCCAAAATGATGAAGCAAAAGTCCATCAGTTGTTATGAGTTCATCCAAATAGGGGCGGGCACACTCCTGCGTCACGACGAAAGTAAGAGCTCACTAAAATGGTCACCGTGTGGTGCTTGCCACAACACCTCCGATGCCAAAGTCAGTACAAAGGAATGTTTATAACAAATAATCAAAATAACTTAGTGTATCTTGGGACTATCTGTCTGTACCTCGTGGTGGCGATGTGAGGGCTTTATATACGTGGCTCTGGATTCTAGCCGTTAAGGTGTTAATGCCCTTCTTGGTAACGCTTACTGCCGAATAACGGTCCGCCTGGCTGGCACTATAACCATCCGGATATTAATGGCGGCCGTGAATGATTCTCACATCCTCATCAGTGACATGGACATTAATTAGACTCGCCTTTGGGAGCGCTCACGGTTGTTTTGTTGAAATCATCTGTGATTGATTTCATCAATCCCATCAATACTCCTACACATTTTCACACTTACTTTGTTACAATAATAATTGAGTGATGTGTTCTTATGTATAAAAATTGATTGGTCAATGTGATGGCGAAAGACAACATATGTTAAATGAGCAATGATAGAGACACAACAAATTTCACAACTTGTCGTATGATGAGCTGTGAGTGGTATAAGTGTGAACCCACCATTTGCCCTGCATTATTCATAATTCACCATGTAACGAGTTGTAGTAAAAATTGTAACATTTGATATGTCCTTAAAATTTTCCTATGTTAAAAAAGCGTGTTGCATTATTTAAACTTTTAAAAGCATTGACATTAGGGAGCATTCACATCTACAATCTTTGTACTATTCTATTTTACCATCTCAAAAGTTACTTTATCAATTATACCATATCATTTTATAATACACTTAACATCCCGACTTTTATTTTCCTATTCAACTCATTAAAATATATATATTACCTAATAAAATAATATATCCAATCTCTCTGTCAATAAATAATATATACTACCCAAAAAAAAAAAAAATTTAAGTTTACAATGGATGAACAATAACTTGTATATGTAGAAGTCTACTGTAGCACTATTGTAAAGTTTTTTGCAAGTACAAGACCAAGTAATGGGGTTGTTTTGTGCTTTGATACTAAAATTTCCCTACATATACCATTTATAATGCCAAATGTGATTGCTAACCTTCCAAATTGTACATTTATAGTATCCAAACCTTACTCTAATTGTAAACAAATTTACAATTGTGCTATAGTACTGTCTTATAAATAAGATAGTGATGTAGCAAGATGATATTTAAAAAAAAAAAAAAAAAAATTATTGGGTTTTGGTTTTATCTAAGGATTGAGTTGTGTTTGGGTATTGAGTTTTATTATTATTTTATTGTATAAATATATTATTTTAATATGAGGATTAGCATGCAGAGAAGGAGCAGCGGTCGCAACACGTGTCCAGTATATCTGATTTTTTTGGGTATATGATATGAGGAATCGGCGACTTGGAGAGTTGGCATCAGCAAGAGACGTGAGGGAGTCACTTTCACTACGTCATGCTACGGACGTCACTGAGCTTTGTTAAGCCTTTTACGTCTCAAGTTTTATTCCACCCTACCTTACACGTATTAATGATGACGCCAGGCCCCACCCTCAATACTAATTTACATTTTTGTCCCTCACCTTCCTTTTACATTTTTCAACGAATTTTAGTAACATTTTTTTTCAACGATTTTTATTAATAAGAAAATTTGATTATAATTTTTTATAAAGAAATATTAATCAATATATTATTAATAAGTGTCAAAATTTACCTAAACATTTTTATGAAAAAAAAAAGTAATTGGTTTATTAACAAAAATGATGTCAATTTTTTTTTTAAAATAGTTTATTTACAATTGTTCTAAGGGGACCAATTAATATAACTTTTTATTAATAAGTGTTCAGAAAAATTTTATTATTATTTTATTACATTTAAAATTTTATAATTGTGTTGTTTAGGTATAAATGTAATTTTGATCTGATTTAAAAAAAAAACTAAATAGATCAATAAAATAAGTTATACCAAGCTAACATATTATTACCTAATCTTGGTATTAAATTCGTTGAATCCATTTGTGATTTAAAAAATCTTGCTTTACCAATTTAATGATTGATTATGAGTACTTTTTTGTTACAATAATGAATAAATGATCCCCTCTAAAAAAATGAATAAATGATTAAGTTTATGGGTTAAGCTTATGTTTTGTGCATTAATGTACTTGACACATTGAAATTAGGACACGTATTTACAAGTGCATCAGTGTGCTAACAGAAGTTGTGTTCTAAGTTTATTATTTTTTAATTGTTTGAGTTATTGGGACAAATATGATATTAGAGTAGATAGTAATGAGTATGAGTATGAATATTGTATCAATAGTTATTATCCTATTTAACATTAAAGAGAAATTTAGGGTCACATGTGAGGAATATTGTTAGGTTAAGCTTATTTGCTAAGTTTTTACTTTTTAACTTTTAGGTACAACTCCCCTACAAAAAAATTTTATATACAATTTTTTAAAACTTCATTTTTTTTCTTACTTTTTTTATCACTTTTTTTTTTATAATAAAATACAAGTATACTTTAATATATTTTTATCAATTTTTTTAGCAAAAAGCTAAATAAGCTATTCCAGTCACATGTGAGAACTAGTGTTAGATAAGCTTATAAGTCAACCTTTTGTTTT